>LQNS02278070.1:21858147-21891411 GCA_001587735.2 Parhyale hawaiensis
TATATATATATATATATATATATATATATATATATATATATGCGACTTATTAAAATCAGCAGCACATTTAATATCTGATGACCGGATTAATATATCCCATATTTGGTGCGACTTACTGAGATCAGCAATACATTTAATTTTTGACGACCTAATATATAAGTATATATTAATGTATCCCATTAATATATCCCGTAAGACTTACAGAGATCAGCAATACATATTTAATATCTGCATGGTACTGAAAATAATATATCCCACGTTTGGTGAGACTTACCCAGATCAGCAACACACTAATTTATGGTCTGACAACATAATGAATACCTATAACCCACGTCTGGTGAGACTTACCCAGATCAGCAACACATTAATTTATTGTCTGACAACATACCTAATTAATACCTATAACCCACGTCTGGTGAAACTTCCCTAGATCAGCAATACATTTAATGTCTCATAACCTAATTAATATATCCCACGTCTGGTGAAACTTACCTAGATCAGCAATACATTTAATGTCTCATAACATAATTAATATATCCCACGTGTGGTGAGACTTACCCAGATCAGCAATGCAGATCTCCCATTGGGTGACGTGCTCCGTGTCGTCGACACGTGTAGCGCACCACGGCTCCGTGTACCCCGTACTCGTGCAGCCGAAGTAGCGCCATCCACGGAACACGAAGGGAAACGCGCACTTGGATCCGTTGAGCGTCCGAGCGTAACCTGCTCAACGCATGACAATCTTGACCTCCGTGAAGAAGGCTCCGAATCGGAAATTTGTAGGCATTTATCCGATGCTATCCGATACCGTTCACTATATACCCATAGGCAGCCAATAAATTTACAAATGGGTTATATTTCTGCTCGAGTTTGTTCCGTCAAGAAGGCTCCGAATCGAAAATTTGTAGGCATTTATCCGATGCTATCCGATACCGTTCACTATATACCCATAGGCAGCCAATAAATTTACAAATGGGTAATATTTCTGCTCGGGTTTGTTTGGCTGTTTCTTAGCAATTTAATTAATTACCTCCGCCGAGGAGGTTAGGTTTTTTTAGTGTTTGTGTGTCACCAAGATTACACAGAAAGTTGCCGACAAAATTTGCAGGAATTGCTAGGCATGATAATGTTGTGTGCGTTTGGTGGATTTGCGCATCGATCGATCGCGCTGCGCGTTTGGTGGATCGTTCAAATTTAAAAATGAAAAAAAACAGTCCTTGCCTCCCCTAACCTACCCGACATTAAACCCGTATATAGTCCAACTTACCCGAAATTACGGCCTAATACCTACAACATCCACCAAACGCGCAGCGCGATCGATCGAACGCGCAAATCCGCAAAACGCGCACATCAATTACAGTAAGTGAAGATAATGTTTTGGTGAAAATCCGTTCATCTGTCTGTTTGTTTGTCTGGCTGCCTAAGTTATAAACAGATTTTCATGACATCTACATAATATATGAGTTGTTAGGTATATTACGAAGAGTAAATGACCAAATTTTGGGGATGACCTGTTAGTTAGTATGTTTGTTTGCCGCTATGTTTTATTTTATGCTTGTTAGCAAAACAACTCAAACAGTTAAGGATGGATCTTTATGAAATTTACAGGAGATGTTGGTAATGATAAAAGACATAACTGACTAAATTTGGTGATGATATTTTGTTCTGTTTAAGTGTTTGACTCACGTTTGTTATCAAAAGGCACAAAATTAATGATTAGATTTTGGTGCTGATACAAAGAAAATCATAGTTTTAGAAACAATGGAAATTTTTGTTATTGCTGCCTTGCTTGGCGGAGGTATGTGCTCTCAGAGTGCTCTCTAGTATAAAAAGTTATGGACGGATCTCCATGAAACTTGCAAGAACTGCTATTAATGTCACGAGGAACAAATGATCAAACTTTAGTAATGATCCGCCAGTTTGTTCTATTATGGAAGTTAGCTTTTAAGGCTTCCTAGCTAAAACAGAGGTGCTCTAAGAACGAAAATGGAAAGGACCAACAGCATGTAGACAAAAACGAGGAACCTAAGCACCTGAAGGTTCCCACATAGGATCAACGCGCATGGGAACAGTAATGCAGGAAAGAAATGGAAGAACGGGATAAATCTTCATAAGCAGCTGTAAGGAAAGGCAGTAAAGTGAACACGAAAGGCAACCTTCCCGAAGGCCTAGGTAAGGTAACCTACGGGCTCCCTTGGGGCGCGACTTCCCATTACATAGGATGGTGGATCCTGTACAGCGAAGAGTTTGAATAAGAGTAGGTAGATTAGATTAGATTAGATAGGCGGCAGTAGACGAACCAAAAGGCCCATTCCCAAAGAGACACCGGGACTTACACCCCGGCCCTCTGTGAGCTATTGCCATTATGTTAGTAGGATGTAGAGGAATGGAGAAACGAGAGGAGAAGAAATGGAAGACGAAAGAGAAAAAAGAAAGGAGAAATAAAAAGAAGGGGGAGAAGAATCTACGCCAAAGCGATGGTCATGAATGCCCGCAAGCAGGATCGGGCAGGTAGTAATAGATACGGGGATCAGATGCTAAATTTTTCTCGAGGCTGGAGCCTGGCTGGCGCGCTGATTGGTTGGGCAAATGGTTGGGAGCCTACCATTGGTGGGAAAGCAGAGCTGGGAGACTGCAATTGGTGGGAAGGGAGCAGCCATCGAAAGACAATAAACTTCAGGGGCCAGTACGGTTAAATGTGACTGGGGAATCTCCATCTACTAAACTTCCTGGATATTAATCGGGCTGAGCAATACTTAGGTACTTAATTTTCAGATGTTACGTGGAAGTAAATAAAAAAATCAGCAAACTGAGTAAGTTTTTGTTGTCTAAGAAGCCACAGCAACGCATTACCACGGTGTGTAGTGCGAACGTAGACCAAACATCAGTTGTGTGAACCGGAATTGAAACAGAAAAATTCCCAGCTTTCCGGGGCGTAATTTTCTCAAAATATGAAGAGATGCCAGACATTAATACTGATACTTGCTAAGTAAACTGATTTCATGGGTATCTTCTAGAAACTTTTTTTTTAAACAGATATACAGTTCTATTCACAAGGGTGCAAACAACAAAATATTCGGATGTTTAGCCGAATAAAAAACAAACTGACTGACGCGTGATCCTGTCTTTAAATGAATAAAAACCGAGCCGTGAACTATATCAGTTTGGATGATGATACAGAATGAACAGTAGACAAAGCGCCCAAACGGCACGCATCAAAAATGAGCGTAAACTTGTAAGGAAAAATCGCATTAAAAGCAAGGAACAGTCCAATAAAAGCAAGGAACAGTCCAAATTTATAAATATATTACCATTGATTGTGAAATAAACGAGAAAATCACGCAAAACAACAACACAAGAAGAGGGTTAGGTTAACTAGGAAACAAGAAACATTAAAAGTCAGTGAAGAGAGGAGATCATCCGTTGATTAGCCTCCCATAAAAAAATAGAGAGCACTCTGAGACCGCATACTTCCACCAGGCAAGGAAACAGTAACGAAAATTCAAATCGGGTCTGAAACCATGATTTTCTTTGCATCAACACCAAAATCTAATCATTTGTGTTGATAGTATCAACTAGCTCTGGAAATTTTCATGAAGATCCGTTCATACCTTTTTGAGTTATTGTGCGAACAAACTTATGACAAGCATAAGTCAAACAAACAACGGGACCAACCGATCTGCACTAAAACTTAATCATCTATTATCTTTTAATATTACTAACAACTCCTGTAAGTTTCATAAAGATCCATTCAAAACTTTTTGAGTTATTGAGCTCACATCCATGCAACCAATTACAGCGGCAAACAAACAAACAAACAGATCATCACAAAAAAAAATTGATCATTTGTTCTTCGTAATGAACCTAACAACTCTTATAAATTTCATGAAAATCCGTCCATAACTTTTTGTGTTATGGCCCTGAGAAAATATAGGCCGACAAACAGACGAACGAGTTTCCAACAGAAGTTAATCATCTGTTACTGTTAACATGCCTAAGAATCCCTGTAAATTTCGTAAAGATCCACTCATAACTTTTTCAGTTATCTTGCTGACAGACAAATTGACAGACTAATAGGCAGGCAAACACGACAAAAATGTAACGTCCTTGGCGGAGGTAAATATCTAAAAAAACAAAAGATATAAATCGGTCACAGAAGTACATGCCAGCTTAAGCTGAAAAACGAACTGAAATACTCATGAATTAAGAAAGTGAAATTACGGTAAGTGCAATTAAAGTAACAGTTAGGCTAATAAGAAAATAAATTATAGCTAATAATAATAAATAAATAAAAACTCTGTAACAAAAAGAACTAAAAATCTGGTTATAGGTGCGAAGGAGAATAAAAAATCATAACAGCATTAAATGAAAATGATTTAAAAAATACTTGGCGAGGAAAATTCTAAGAAATATACGGATAAAGTGCATATGGTAGTTAAATAAGCCACACAAAAAATATCCATGCTTGAGGAAAGATAATTAATAAGACAAGTATTCACGCAGTCCAAAATTATGAAATGGAAGGATGAAATAATATATATTCTTGTTAGCAAGACTGCGGTATCTGAATTGTTATGCGTCAGATATTAATTGAGTTTGAGGAGTTGGATCTTGACTGGATCCATGAGCTGGAATAGGACTTAATTCCTCCGACTCCGCAACCTTGCTGGTTGGGGGCCAGAAAATGAGAGTGATTGTCTGCTCACACCGGTTTGAAGTAAGCAATGGAAAAAAAGTTCGGGCTTTAGGAAGGAAAATGAAAATAGAAGTTTACCCAAGCAAGTATGAAGTAAGTGATAAAAAATTAAACACTCTGGTTTGGGGAGGAAAATCAAAACTGTATTTTCAATTGCGAATGTAGCTATGGCAGAAATAAGCTATGAAATAGCATTCTTGTCTGAGGACGGCAATTGAAAGTAGGTGTCTACTCACGCATGTGGCACGTGTCTCCGAAGAATCCTTCAGTGCATCGGCAAGTATCTGGCGCGACACAGAGACCTCCGTTCATACAGGCCCGGGTGCATACAGGCAGGCAGGCATCGTAGGCAGGGGATCCAGTACTTGCATCTGATTCTTCATCTGCTACGGGACGCACAACAGACCATTTTACCCCCAATGCATGTACACAGATACACATAAATAAGCATTGCTATAATTGGATACGCAGGATATCCGAGCTAAAAGTAACTGTGTCTTATGTAATTTGTGTTATTTAGGTTCAAAATTTTTACTTACAGTTGCATTAATAGTAATACCAGGAATAGCGGCAAGCTAGAGATGCTGGTAGTAACAATGATGAAAATCGTACGATCGAACACAAACTCTGGCGAGCCAGCTCTTGCAGTGCTTGACGTGCTTACTCTAAGCAACAACTGTCCAGTTTCTGCGGGTCACTGACCTGTGCCAAAAATGGGGAGAGTCGGGGCAGGGGGGGGGGGCATAATATTATATCGTTGCATAAGAGCTTTTTCCCGATGGCGCCATAGCCCTTGACGATCTGAGGTCGAGTGCAGCCGTGCACTCCTCTCAGGGCAGCTGGCCAACATATGCAGCATGAAGCAGTGCATATGGGTTTCCCAGTGAGAGGTGCGGTCATGTTGACTTTACCTTTATCACGAGTACAGGTAGCGAACACCTGGAACTAGATATACTGAACCTAAATAAAAAGTACATAAAATAAGATTTTTTTTTTTGTAACGAAAGCTGCTTGTTTGCGAATTTTATCAACGAAACGGACAATCTCGCTCTAATTTTGATCAACAGCAACATTTGAGAATTTTACAAAAACTCGCGCTGAAAACTACAGTTTCGCACAATTGCAACATGCGAGGATTTTACAAAACGAATCTCGTACGGAAAACTGCACTTTACCGGCGACACCATTTACTCAAGTTTCCTCACACTACAGGTGGCAGCACAACTTAAAAAAAAAAAAATCGGGCTCATCTTCTGATACAGACACGGTCTTGAGGGTATATCTTGTATTGGCTAGAGAGCCTCAGGGCCTAGCTGAAACTAGATCATTAGTTCCCAAACATTTTGTACTCGCAGCGCATCTTTGAAGCAATACTATTAAATGCACAAAAATAGTAGAATTCGACTTGATAATTTTGCACATGTATCACCGCGGGAGTATAATAATATCTTAGAATGCTTTAAGAGAAATGTAAATTTTACATACTAAGTTTTTTCGACGCACTTTTTGGGAACCTCTGCACTAAAGCTACATGATAATAATTTATGCAAGGTCAAATTGACGGTACACCCCAAGTTGGAAAGCACATACACTGATTCGTGCTGCAGACATAGATGCACGCTGGCCCTACAAGAGTGCACGAGTGCAGTCGAATACAGTTATCAAAGCTATGGTAGCAGAGACGAATGGCTCATGCGTGAACTGCGACCCCCGTCCTTCCTAATCTTTGGTTAGGGTCAATATCCTCGCAGTAGTGTGTGGATGCCGAAAATGCTGACTCAGCTAGCCACGCACAGCGGAGAACCACCAGGCTGATAGAGGCTCGAACTCGGATGCCGCCGTGCGTGAAGCTGACGCTCTAACATACTTCCACTGCGTGTAGTTTTTTTTTTTTTTTTGTCAGTGGTGTGCATTCCGCCTAACGACAAGCTTTCACTTACCCTCGTCATCGTCCCAGAAATGTTCACCGACGCCGCTGGATCGCGAAGTATCATCCTGCAGATGAAGATTTATAATAATCATAAGGACGTAAACGTGACACTAATTTCGTCCTCTATTTATGACAATCGTAAGTACTTAAGGATAACTCGAATTTCGTTGTTTACTTCACACAATCATATGTATGTAGCTACGTAACTTAACTTCATATGCTTGGTCAATTTGAACCCGTATCATCCTGATTATTACCTATCTAATACTGAAGAAACCTGTGGAAATTTTACAGAACAAAAGAGTTGTTTTTAACTATGATGCCCTCCGACCCGTATCATGCATACGAAGTGTGAAACTATTCAAAGTCAGGCAGTGAATCTTCTACCTAAAACCCTGCGAGCGGTAGCAGCTTAAATTTGAACTTGACTTTTCCTATTGATCCGTTTCCATGTCGTATCGAGGATGCCTCAAGGATGATCTGATTTCCCCCCTATCTCATACTGATGAAAGCGTCACGGTCGTACATACTAACTAACCGAGGGAGAAGCAGAATTATAATATAGACTAGAGTGCCCGCGTTGTCAAAATGACAGCAAAGAATTTGAGACGACCCGTCTTGATTTAATATGCCTTTGTCACTAATATCCTTCTGAAACATACCCTACAACATCCGACCTAAATTGTAATAAGAGATAAGTGCTCTCTCTATCAATTCCATTAAGAAGCACACTGATCTTCCATCATAGGTCACATGCGGAAGAGTCTTACATTAGCAAGCAGCAAAGCCTGAGTGAATTGAAATAAATTACCCGCCGCGTACCCGTGATACCGAACCAGCCTTCAGTACATTGAAGATTTTTGTTGAAGTGAAATTTACTCCGTCAGATGAAAAACAGCAGGGTGAAACAAATTACAGTAGGTCTACTGCCCGTGAAAAATAATCGCTTCGTCCGCCCTTCGCTGATTAGCATCTGAATTTGTACGTGGTAAACTGGGAACAAACGTATGGTTAGATGTATGAAGATAGGAGAAAGTTATAAAAATAAGACTGCATGGCTGCGTTAAGAGAAGCTGTAATATGTCTTTTTTTGATTGCACGAAGTGTTTCAAGTGAGAAGTGCACTGACATCAAGGAATAAGGTTCTCACTTTCGCCATATTTTGCAACCTGGTCATCGATCTCCCTGTAAGCTCAACCTAATTGCAAAATCTTCAACGTGACCCATTTTTCGCTTATTTCTTTAAAAGCGTGACCCGAAACCCACACATATATAAACATTTAAATATCTAAATATATAAGCAAAAAACACTCGATGGTGTTTATTATATTGTGTTGATGATATGGAAGAGTAGTGACCATAGAAATAAAAGTTACCCCTCAAAAACATGACTTTGGTTTAGAAAAACACACAACAGTATATTAAATGGTGATCTACGAATATGTCATTTCTCACCAAATATATGTGCCATGCATTTTCTTAGACCGCAATAACTACTTATCCAACCCACTGCATACACGGGATGGACTGCTTCACACGTACCGCGCGATAGGTCCAAGCTCCTGCAGTGCACTCGAATGGAGCTCCTAAAGCACCGTCCGGCAGCTTGTATCCAGGTCGACATCGGGACACACCAGTGAGGTAGTCATCACTGCATACATAAAGATAAGACCATTAAAGTGACATGTCAGTGAAAAAAAAAGCAGTTTCGGTTTAGTATGAAACGGTGCAAAAATGTATGATGCACCATGAGAAAAATAATTGAGAACATCGCACGTCACAGACAAAGAATATAATAGATCATAGTAAACATTACCTGTGGAGAAAGCAATGTAAAATTATGATACACTCCTGGAATGAAGAAAAAAAATGCTATGAACGTAACACTTGACAAGAAATTTGTAAAACAGTAACCTCTTCGGGTTAAAGAAAAAATGTTAAATTATGATCGATACATTTCAATAAAACTAGAGTGAAATCATTGAAAAACGCCCTAATTAAATGTATAGAAACAAAGTCCCACTCGCACTGGTTCGGGCTGCAAATATAAGCAAAATGGTCCCAGCGAGGGGTACAGCTGCAGTCGAGCACAGACCGTCAATTAAAGGGCTATTGCGCCATCGACGTCGAGCTCGTATACAACGGCTCGTAACCCCCACGATCTTCCCCATTTCTAGAAGGTCGGGACCCCCGCCACAGCTGTGCGGATATCAATAATTATTGCTGAGTAAGCAAGCCAAGCGCCTCATGAGCTCGCTTGCCTGGATTGGTATTCGACCCTGCAGGTTTCCGTGTCATGAGCTCAGCACTCTAGCCTGTTGCTAGCGCAGAGATGAACATTACAGTTTGAAAATTGTGGAAATTATTAACTTAATCCTTCAGAAAAAATAGGGAAAATTGTGAGGAATCGAACACACTGCTCTATGCATATATGCTTGGAATTACTATCTAGAGTCCTATAAAAGAATAGCGAAACAGACTCTAAGTATCTCCGAGTAGCTGTAAAAAAATTAAATCACTTTCTTACAAACATTTTTTAACCAATTACAAGTAAAAAATAAAATCTGCGGTAACTAATGTAATGAGGGATTTCACCAGCAGGAAAAAGTATCTGTAGAATTCATGTTCGGAGTTTACCCGGAGCCGACTTTTAGCGCTGCATAGTTTCAACATTCAAACAATATCCAAGTAAAAAATGCCTGCTTGTAATTCAATCTTGACTGTACTATGCAAAGCAAGATTTTTAGAAAAATCTCTCTAAGCTGTCATTAAAAAACTTCAGAGTACTACAGCAACTGTTGAATGCAATAAAAAAAATCATTCGAAATTTCTTCCGGCTGACCTTGAAGACACTCAGCACACTGTTCGTGGTTATATCGCAAAACTGCGTAAAGAAGGACGTTGTCAAAATCCTTTCGTACCTCCTGAGAAATAGTTTCAAACACCGCTTACGTTTCTATATTAACGGTTCAGACTAGAGAAGAACGCATACTAAGTCTCTCCGAACTGCCCAGGTAGAAGTTCAGTGAACTGCTCTCGATCCTATCGTTAGTGTTCGAAGCAAAGAACGTATTCGATATCTATTCAAACTATCCCACTAGACGTTCAAAACACTGCTTTTGATCCTACAGTGCTCAGAGCAAAGAACATACTGTAGGCTCTCCAAACCTCTACAGTAGAAGGTCAATATACTGTTGATGATTCCATCTCAACTCATTAAAGCAAAGGAGAACCCACTCGATATCTCTTCAAACAACTCCAGTAGAGGTTCAAAACACTTCTTATAATCCTATCTTAACTATGCAAAGCAAAGAAGGTACTCGACTTCTGTTCGAACGCCTTCCCATCCCCTCGGTAGAAATTCAAAACACTGCGTTCTATGATATCTTTCGTATTTAGAACATAATACGTTCGCTGTATCTCTTCGAACCGCCCCAGCAGAAGTTCAAAACACTGCTTACAATCTTATTCTAACTGTTCAAAGCAAAGAATACTTACTCGGCTTCTCTTCGAATCCCGTGGTAGAAGTTCAAATCACTCCTTTCGATCCTATCTTTAGTATTTGGCGCAGCAAAACACGTACTCGATATCTCTTCGAACCGCCCCAGTAGAAGTTCAAAACACGATCCTATCTTAACTGTTCAAAGCAAAGGAGATCGTTCTTGAAATCTCTCGAACGCCCTAAAAGAAGTTCAAAGCGAAGAAGAGGTTCAAGACGAGCAATAGCCGTCCTATGCAAATCATTTGCAAACTCAAGCAGCCGATATTGCGCTCTTTAGAGGGCAAGGAAATAAATTATTCAGCGACAAACAGCAACTCCGCCATTGTCTGTCAAGCTTGTACGATTTAAAGCTGAAAAGTTTATCAGTTGGCTACGATTTCCTGAGAAATAGTAATCACCGAGAGCAATTAACTTCCCAGTTATATAGTTAATTTGACAGAATTATGTTGATAAGTTGTAGCAACAAGAAATATAGGGTGTGGCAGATCACTTCACCATAGTAAAAGTTCACTACGAAAAAGCTGTAAACGCTACAAATTTCAGTAAACAGTAAATAAAAGAAAAATTATTAATGGAGTTTTTTTTATAAATGCAATACGAAATAACAATATAAACATTCAAATTCAGAAATTTGTATCTTTTATTGGTTGTCCGTTGTAAGGTTTTAAAGTGATAAAGTGACTTTTGGCCCAGCCTATGCTAAGCATTGCATGTAACAAGTATCAAGCAGGCACTTAACATTGACAACGCACTTGCTATATTAAGTGTGAACACTATCAAGCGGACACTCAGTATAAAAAAAAAACACGTCACAGCAGAAGTAAACGTATAAATTTTCACGCGATCATTTAATGTATCGACACACACAAAAAAAATGAAGACTATCAAAAGCACTCAACATAAGGGCGAACTTACCTAGCTTCAGTCATAGCAGAAATACATCTGCGTCACGTCTGCATTTAATATCAAAAACATTCAACATAAGGGCGAAACATACGGCGCTTAAGTCATACCAAAAATAGACAGCGGTGTCACGTCTGCATTCAATATCAAAACAGAAGACCTAGGGGTGAGCGAGAGAGCGACTTCGCTACATGAATTATGCATATCTCACCTGAAGATCATCATGGAATTTCTTATTTTCTTCGGTGCCCCGAGGCACTTTTCGACTTGGCAATGATCCCCTGCGTGCGTTTCAAGACACTTGCACTTCTGGGGAGCGATGCACGTTCCATTATTCAGGCAAGGCGTGTGACAAATTGGGTAACATGCGAGGTGGTGTAACGGGTACAGATCAGGCGTAATTTTTACGCCATGTTTTTCATCGTCATCTCTAGACCAGGTTGAGGAAACGGCTTGTTTCATGTAATGTTTTGGTAGTTGATCAGGTCTAGAAGAGGTTGAATTGCCAGAAATCGTGTAATTTCCATGAGAATCTGGAGGGCTGGAGTCGGTGTTTGAGTTTGGATTTAGTGCACTGGAAGGTATAGAAGTGAACCACTGGCCATCGATGCAGTGTAGAGTTGTGCGGGATATGCTCATGGAAACTTCGTAACCTGATATGCACTGCAAGACCACTTCCTTGCTGGCGTACCTGGATGTTATGACAGTGAAAATTAAAAAAAACGACAATTCACACTCTAATATGCACCACGCAATGGCTTCGACGCTGGGATATCTAGATATTAAGACAGAGAAAATAAAAAACATGAAAATTTTCAATCTTATATGCACAGCAGAATCCCTCGCTTGCTCGAGTATCTGGAAATTAGGCAGGTTTATATAAAACAGGAAAATTTGTAATCTAAAAAGCCATGAATTGCAGTTTTTATCATTGGAGTACCTAGAAAATTACATCAGTGAACATAAAATACTAGGCTCGCTTACTTCATCAAAGCCAGATCGGTTATTTTTTTGTTTGTTTGACTGGGACAAAGAATTGAAGCCCTACTCCCTTTATGTTACCTACGTGATCGAGACTACTAAAGGAATACTAATATAGACAAGCTGCCCCCTGTGGAAATATCCACGGAGCTAAAGTGTCACTCCCTCATGAGGCTCGGTCCTGTACCATAGATATGAAGAATAAAAGAATATTCCTAGCCAGACTGTTTGTTATTGAGGAGACCGTTTCAATTATACCCATTTCCTCATTAATTTTGTAATTCTGTTTGTGTCCTCCGTTAGGTAGCTACTGAGTGAGGTAGCTGGCTACTTAGTACGTCCGTGACGCTCAATTTTATTTTTTCCATCAGTACTAGCTAGACCAGTGAAAAAATTCACGGTTTACCAACTTTATTTCAAGTGTTTAGAAAATTCCAGGTACCGATATGCTTGTAACTGGATTTTAATGTATGTAGTTAGTTGCATATCTAATTTTATCGTGTTTATTAGAGCAAATCGGTAGTTGCCCTCCCAGTAGGTAGTTGTCCACCTGGGGGAAGTTAAAACTTCCCAGGGGTAGTTGTTCTCTTAGGAGTAGTTCTTCTCCAAGTGGGTAGTTGTTCTTCCAAGGGGTAATTAACCACCTATGGGGATAGCTGTCCTCCTATTTAGGTATCTTTTATCCACGGGACCCGTGGATATTCTACGGTTGGTAAATGTATTCACTTACCATAGTTTAACCTGAGGCAGTGCTTCTAACTCAATCCAACCCATCTTAGCTGACGTCCGTCGCTTACTCCTGTCATTCGTTGTGCAGTCCGTCTACCTTACGTTTTGCCTAAGCTTTCCTAGTATTTTTATTGCACCACTAAAATAATCACGAATTTATTCTGTCAGAAAGAATTCACACTGGTGTCTTGATAAAGACAGAAACATGACGGTACTTCTTGCATTGTTTCCCAATGTATTTGCACACTTTTTTCAAGCTGTTTCCCCTAGTTTAGAAGTAATTTAGCTCTTTGTTATTTTAAGCTTTTTAATTAGCCTATCATTTTTCTTCTTTGTTTAATGCCATAGCTAGGTTTTGAAAGAAAGAAGATTCGGTCAATTTCTTCATTCGATGCAGGGTAATCTTTTGTTCTCACGCTGTCATTATATTTGCTCAAACCTCGCACTATTGTGGCGGAATTCCCACGGTAACGGAAAATATTGATACAGATTTATAGGGATAATTTAGAATATCTTCTGAGATTCTAACGCGCTGACACTGAACAGCTCAGGTTCATATAAATAATAATTAGAAAAACCTTGCGCTGTTGCATCCGATTGATGATCCTCGCCGTATCGTAGATACCTACGCTAGCTTCATAATACCGCCTTAGTCACAATATTTTGAAGATTTTACCGACTTTCTTCATGCAAGCTATTTGACCGATGACAGCTGCTGAGCTTTAAAACTATTCGCTCCAATTTTCTTCTATCTATTATTGAAGAGCGTAACACACGAAGGAACGAGGGAACAACGCTTTTAGTATTATAGATTAGATAGAGGAATTAGAGCGTCTATGATTTATCCTTGATACGATCTGGAAAGGGATCAATAGGACCAAGAGTCAAGTTCAAATTTAAGCTGCTACTGCTGGCAGGACATAGGTAGGAGATTCACTGCTTTACTTGGAACATTTGTAACCTTCGTAGGCATGATGCGAGTCCGAGGGCATCATAATTGAGGAATAATTCTTTTGTTCTGTAGAATTTCCACAGGTTCCTTCAGTATCAGATAGGGGAAAATTAGGATGGTATATACAGGTCTGAGATATCACTGAAGCGCATTGCTTTTGTTCAGTGGAATTTGCACAGGTTCCAGCAAGCTTCATACCAATGGCTTTGGACACGGATGCACAACTTCTAAGCTCACCTTCAATCTTCCTAGAGATCGCCACGACGTCATCAATGGTGTGTCTCGCTGAGCCAGCCCCCTTATTATTGCGTGGAAGACCAGTGCATGGTCTCAACCACTCAATCGGAAATTTATAGGCATTGATCCGTTGTTATCGGATACATTTTACTATTTTCTGGTAGGCAGCCGGTAAATGCGCATAAATTTCCTATTGGGCACCTCCAGTTTCAACGAAACTGGCACGGCTTGAGATGCTTTAAAAAACTGCTTGGTATGTCAACAAAAAAATATATATATATAATGGAAACAAGCAGGCGATCAACTGTGGCTGGTAGCATTGTCTCCTGACTCGAGTGATTTTTCCCATTAGCACTGGGATCATATCAACAAACACACAATTTAAAGCAAGCGAACATTTGTGACGTCATCGCTGTCACTAATTTTCCCGCAAAATTAATTAAAGAATGCCCGTTTGTGTTCAATTTTAAGTGACAAAGTGCTGCAGACGGACAGACGAATGGATGCATGCACAAGCAGAATTATACAATAGAGAGAAGAAAGCAAAACTGACCTGTAATGAAGGTATCCGTAGGCCACAACGGCAGGCAATCCAGAACAATTTTTGGACATTTCTCTTCCGCAGTCCGGACCCGCGTAGCCGTCCCTGCATTTACAAACGTTGGGTTCGACGCACTCGCCTCCATTCTGGCATAATTTGTCACACATCGGGACACATTTTCTGCCAGAATCATTAACCAAACCATCATCGATAGCGTGAGTAATGTAGGCGGAGTCCCTGGAAGCGCTCGGGTCATCATCGGACCATTGGCCATCGACGCAAGTCTGATTCCAGGAATGATAATTCGTGAGCATTCCAGCCATCGTATTCCTGTAGCCTTCGTAACAGCGGGACACTTTCTTCGTGGAGCTGAAAAACAAAATCGGTAAAATCACTACTTCCAGAGCTTAAGCCCAGTAGGACCAATTAAACCATTGGTTTCCCATTTAGAGGGGCCATTCCTATGTAAGGGAAACGCTAAACCAGGGAATCCTAGGCCTTCGAGACGCCTTTCTTTCGTACTCTCGCTATTTTTTTCATTTCTCTACGCCCACTGACCAAATTTCAAAATCTGTTCTTACTCAACTTTCCTAACTCGTTAAGCCCAATTGTGTGCAGAGATTCCAGTGTGAGCACACCATCATGCGCGAGGGCATCGTCACTCTCTCGAGATACAGCACGTGTGTCTCCGTAGTTATGACTCTCATCGATCGCGGTTGTAGTGAAAACTTAGGATATCGTCGGTTGCTTTATCAAAATATTGAGCAAAACTAAGCCACATGAATTGCCGGTCAATGTTTACATAAGAGGCATCTGTATTTTGGCTATTTACGGCGCTGTTCTCAGTGATAATTCCATTTAATAATGATAATAAGCGTATTTAAGGCTGCGTAAAAGTACTTGTAACATTATCGACAATGAAATGACTATAATAAAGCTGTAGGAACGAACAAACCTTGGCATCCTTGCTCCGACAACGTCCGGCCACGGAAGCTTTGTTTACATTATGGCGGCCGCCAGGCAGCGGAGCGCGATATCGCTGGACACTTTTTTATGTTTATTCGTAGGATATTAGCAGAACCAGTCCTAACTGCCTAACCTAGGTGAGTAAAGACCACGTTGTAGCCAAAAACTATTTATGGGGTTTCGTTACAGTAAACAAAAACTAATTACCCCGTTTGTAAAGAAAGCTGGCACGTGACGCTAGCAACGTGGCCAAGGACGTAGCTTAGTAGCGTTATCGGGACAATTAATTCCAACATTTTCTCGTTTCTACGGGTTTATTATAGTGACAAATGGTTTTCCGCAGCCATAAAAACGATTAATATCATTAATAAATGGAAATATCACTGAAAACACCGCCATAAATAGCCAAAATACAAAATTCCCATACGTAAACTATGATAGAATTACACTTTCTGGATCTTCAGACAGAAGCTTTGACTCTGCTGTGAAGTGCGTTGCAAGTGTTAGAACCAAGCCTGTTACGCTGGAGATAGCTGCAAACTCCCTTTTACGAAGCAAGTTCGTGTTTTCAGAAGTGGCAAGGGCAATGAGCCAAAGGCTAACGCCCTACAACTCGACTGAGGTCAGTGTTAGCTTACGTGTTTGAAATGTTAGACAATTAAGTCGAGCCTTAAGGGCTTAAAGGCACCGTCCAATCGAAGACACCTTTCAACTTTGCGAAACAATTATAACGATAATTAAACTTACTTATCGCATTAATGATCTTTGAGACGTCCTGAGTGAATATGCTGGTCGTTATAGGGCTAATCCTTTTCTTCACGATAGGGGAAAGGTAAAGCCAGCTTGACCACACACCCAAAGTGGGAAACCCAGCGACTGGTTCGTGCTGCCGGTATATACCAACTGGCCTCAGAAGAGTGTACGGCTGCAGTCGGTCACAGATCGTCAAGCACTATGATGCCAGCGAAGGAAGACTCAGGAAAGAAGTCTCAGGTGATAACCTGCCTCCCCCCACCCAAACCGTGCCCTGACTATTCCCACTTCCGTCAAGTTCAATACAACCACAATAGTTTCCAGACAACGAACGCTGACTTAGCAACCCAAACGTATTCTGCGGCTGAAAGCAACACTTGTGCATCCCGCTATTGAGGGAAGAATAAACATTAACACGTACTTAAATACTCCTCGGAACACCGAGCTTGAGCAAAGCAAGTCAGGAACAAAGAGCAACAGACAAACAAAGAGTACCAGTGATCAGTACTTCACTTCTCCTCTCATCGCAAAAGCAACTAAATCCCATGGGTGGAAAAAATGTCCCTCCCGTTAAGACCGAAGGGATTTTCGCCCACAGAGAATCACTCACTCGAGAGAAAACTTTGTCGTTTTCTAAGCCTTTTTTCTTTGGACTCGAATCGTACTGCCGAGGCACCGATAACAGTTCAGTTGCGAAGAATTAACTTCGCAGAAACGCAGATTTGTTTCCTCGTGGAATAGCTCGCCTTTGTGGGGAGCATGTCATCAGGGAATGAGGCGCTGTTCAGATAAGAAGTTGGGATGATTACGGCAAAATTAAGCGAAACTGGGTACAAAAAAATAATATTATTATGGTTATACAAGTTAGTTTAAGTTTCTAAGATAGGAAGACGAATAGAAAAACGTGGAAGCCATGCACAGTGAGACCCCCAACACAGGATAGATGCACATGGGAACAGCAAGTCGGCAAATAAAACATTGCACTGTCAACAGGATTATAGAAAATTGAGTAGGAGCAAAGTGGGCATAAAAGACAAACGTTCCGAAGGACAACTCATATATAATAAAATTTAAGCCAACTAGGAGTAAAAAGCTAAACCTGACAACAGTTTATACAATGGCTACGGTCACTACTGGACATCTAAGAAGACAAGTTCAATAACCAAATAAACATTACCGAACGAATTAAAGGTATGTTTGTTTGGAGACACCAAGACGATGATCTTAATCCAAACTTTGGTTAGGTTTCCCAAGCTTTTTGATTTGTATTTTTCTTTTACATTATCGAAATAATTTGCTTTCTCCTGAGGTTAATACTTAGGGCCGAAGTTACCTAACCGTATACGAGAGGCCAATCGGGAAGTGCCGAAATCTGGTGAAGAATGAACGCTTGTTCAAAGGACTTCAGTCGAATCTAGATTAAGATAGTTCGTCCCCATGTGTCTAAACAAATACGGCTTTCTCTCTGGGTGTAGCAAACGAGAAGCAAGTAAAAGCACTAAGTCTCCCAGAGTGTAGCAAGTGAAAAATCAATGAAACGTACCACGCTTGCCGAGGGTACAAAGGATAAGTGAATGAAAAGTACTAAGCCTTCAGAGTATAACAAGCGAGAAATGAATTAAAAGTGTTGAACCTCTAGGGTTGTCGTTCGTGGTATCAATAAAAAACACAAAGAACGATGGACTGAATTAACCACAAAAAATACCTACCCATCTTTACCATTATTCCAGTCTCTGTCCCCATGAACACCAGTTGCCATCAGGCAATGCAACAAGGATGGAAACATCTCTGCAGTTAAATCACTGATTGCAGGCTGAACACTTTTCAGTCACCCTTCGTGTATCATTGTGAAGATTCAAAAGTGTCGCTCCTGCGAGAAACGCCATCCTCAAGCGTAGACAGGGATACTGCCCTCGTTTCAAGAGGAGTATCAGTTTCTATAATAATAATAATAATAATAATTTCCGCATTCAGTGGATACAATTGAGGTTTTCTTTCACCTAATCCTAGAATTTTGAAAATCTGACATTGGGAAGAGCCGGAGAAGCAGTCAGTGTTGAAAGTCACTTTTGAATCCTTTGCCATACTTCTCCTCCACTCTCCGTGCCCGATTTGCTCCACGCAGTTTAAATCCGCAGCGTTCGAGAATCGAACCCGGGCCTCCTTTGGTGCGACGCAGAGCCGCTATCACTTCACCACCGATAGAAGATAAGTTCTGCAATAAGTTTGTTACCCCGGCATCCGTAAGACGTTTTCGTTAGCTAATGCCATTGGAAATAGTGCAGATGTACCCGAGTAAACAATACTATTCAAGTATCATCGCACCATTTTGCTGGTCTATTCTAATGTTTACGGATAATGCCACAAACAGCGACAGATGGCGCCGGCTTCCCTGTATGTTTTTTTTTTTTTTTCGCTTCAGTACAATATATGAGCCCACGTTCCAGATACTTGCTATGTATTGGGACTCTGTGTTGGAACAGTTCAACTGTTTGCACTTTGAAGTTAGCACGTAATGCACTTTTTATGTGGACTAATATATTAAGGTTTGTCCGTCATATAAATAACAGTGTATCGGGTCGGTGCGAAAGTTTTTGGTGATTAACAAAAGAGAAATTTTAACTTATTTAAATTTTATTATGCCTATCCTTATTACACATATGCAGCATCATGGGTAAATAATAACTTTTTCTTTCAGATTATTAGAGCATCGACCATTTTTATTGGTACTATATGAGTCCCGTGTGAACTCCGGCCTCTAGAGAACCTGCGACAAAGTTTTTGTTTATTTCAATGTTTACTGACACCACCCTTCCGACAGCATTTTTGGGTACGCTTGTCACAGGTGATGAGAAGTGGATTCCCTACCATGACGTTCAACTCCAGCGGTAATCGTGGATAATATGAAAAGGAAGACCAGCTCAGCAACCGAGAGAAAAACTCCATAAAAAAAAATAATGTTGAGCTGAAAAGTTCATCCACTATGAAGTTTTAGACAACACTCAAACCAATGCTACTAATCTCTATTGCGATCAATTCCGTTATGTGAGAGCTGTTTTGCCCCTATAAGGTGATCTTTTTTAGTCAACAGAAAGAGCATCATCTTTCATCATGATAATGCCCCCCCCCCCACGCAGAGCTATTGACAAAAGCTCTCCTAGAAGATTTTGGTTGGAAATTTAGCCCATCCTGCATACTCTCCTGACCTAGTTCCTTTGGATTATCATTTATTTCCAAGGCAATAAAACTATTTAGATGGTCTTAGGTTGACATCGCGAGAAGAGATTGAAAATGAGTTAGATTCATATTTCACTTCAAAACCTAATGGTTTTTAAAAACGAGGCATCTATAGGCTGGTTGAAAGCTTGAATGAAGTTAAGAGAACAAGGACACTATTGCTATGAATATTTTTTTGCAAAAACACAATTTTTCATTCCTAATCTAAACTGTTAAATGGGCCAAAACTTTTGCACCGACCTGACACAACCTGGAAAATAAACTTAGCCATTCGAATTCAGTGTAATCAGTAAGTAGCTTAAACATCTTTGCACGCATAGGTGACGCTTCAGAAAGGGGGGAAAATGAGAGAAAGTGACACGTATTGTGCCAATAGAAACGTAAAACCCGTTCAAGAGAGCGTTCCCGAATTGGATCAATGCTCATAGAAACAACAAGTCGAGAAAGGATAATAGGGAGAACAGACCAAAACACCAGTATGTACCATGAGATGAATAGGGGAATAGGGAGAACAGGCCAAAACATCAGTATGTACCATGAGATAAATATGGGAATAGTGAGAACAGACCAAAAGACCAGTATGTACCATGCGATAACTAGGGGAATAGGGAGAACAGACTAAAGCACCAGTATGTACCATGAAATAAATAGGGGAATAGGGAGAACAGACCAAAACACCAGTATGTACCATGAGATAAATAGGGGAATAAGGAAAACAGACCAAAACACCAGTATGTACCATGAGATAAATAGGGGAATAAGGAAAACAGACCAAAACACCAGTATGTACCATGAGATAAATAGGGTAATAGGGAGAACAGACCAAAACACCAGTATGTACCATGAGATAAAAAGCGAAGAAATCGAAGTGGCGTCAACAATCCCCTCCCTACACCAAGCAGATGCGCGGTAANATGTGATAAATAGGGAGAACAGACCAAAACACCAGTATGTACCATGTGATAAATAGGGAGAACAGACCAAAACACCAGTGTGTACCATGTGATAAATAGGGAGAACAGACCAAAACACCAGTGTGTACCACGGGATAAATAGGGAGAACAGACCAAAACACCAGTATGTACCATGTGATAAATAGGGAGAACAGACCAAAACACCAGTATGTACCACGGGACAAATAGGGAGAACAGACCAAAACATCAGTGTGTACCACGGGATAAATAGGGAGAACAGACCAAAACACCAGTGTGTACCACGGGATAAATAGGGAAAACAGACCAAAACACCAGTGTGTACCACGGGATAAATAGGGAGAACAGACCAAAACACCAGTATGTACCATGTGATAAATAGGGAGAACAGACCAAAACACCAGTATGTACCATGTGATAAAAAAAAAGAAATCGAAGTGGCGTCAACAATCCCCTCCCGGCACCAAGCAGATGCGCGGAAAACAAATCCTGGTCCACCTACTGCATGAGATGAAGGCCAGACAAATGCTGTTTGTAAACACAACCAGTAGAATGAGAGAAAAAATGATAAAAACGGTCACACAACATACAAAGAAATTGTTTATAAATAAATTTATAAAATATAATAAATTTATAATAATTTTTTTTTTAAAGCGGACAACAACACATTTTTTCACTAATGGCCTAACAGAGGATATATTATAAATTAAAATCCTTTGAAGAGAAGCACATATATTTCCAAAAACAGACAAAACTGTTATGAAAAATTCACTGCACAATTTAAATATTTTTCCTATGATGGCGAAACTTACATTACGGTACAATTTGAAATAAACATTGAATATAAAAAACTTTCAATGCCACTAAGAACAGTATATAAAAGTTGGAAACCGCCATATAGCGGACATATTGAATATCAAACTTGGCCACGGAGCGAATTGGTGCAGTTTGAACCGTCCGTAACCTCAACATTGCGAATTTCAAGGACTATCAACACGAAAATTACTTTTTCTCCCTTCACTGCCCTAGGGACTAAGACTTGGCGTTAAAATCCATCGAGCAAAATTCTTTGATATGATAGTCCAGTTAGACGGTCCCTGCCGCCATCGAGTTGCGAATAAAATACGAATAAACCGAGAACAAAACGCCAGCGCCGGAATACGGACGCCAAATATCCGGCGGATGCTCAATCACGGGGCGACAAACGGACCTTTATGTATGCCAAGCCAACCGGGGAGCTGTTGGTTCGGCCGGAGCAGGCTGAAAATGGTGGGAAAATGGTTGAAAACTTGGGCTGCAAACAGTAGTTATGTGGCGGAACACGGATGGTAAATTAGGCTGCAAATGGTGGATATATGGCCGAACACTGATGAACAATTAGGCTGCAACGGGTAGATATATGGCTGAACACGGATGAAAAATTAGGCTGCAAATGGTAGATATATGGCTTAACACTGATGAACTATTAGGCTGCAACGGGTAGATATATGGCTGAACACGGATGAAAAATTAGGCTGCAAATGGTAGATATATGGCTTAACACTGATGGACAATTAGGCTGCAACGGGTAGATATATGGCTGAACACGGATGAAAAATTAGGCTGCAAATGGTAGATATATGGTTTAACACTGATGCAAGGATGAAAATGATGGTGGAATGGTTGCAAATCTAGGTTAGAAATGATAGATTCATGGTGAAATGCAAATAGAAAAACGTTAAAAACCTGAGCTGCATAGAGAAGATACAATGGCTTATAAAGGTAGAGAAATCGCCGGAAATATAGAAATAGCTGAATATGCTGGTGAAATATTAGAAAATTTTACAGAATGAGTTAAAACTTTTACCGAATTGCTTGAAAATTGTGAAAGAAACTGACAGAAAAGTGGCAAATAGGTTTAACAGATAGTAGAGCTCTGAACGATTGAAAATTTGGGTTAAAAATGGTGAAACGGTCGCGGCCGGCCGGGCTCGAAAGCGGGCTCAAAAATGGCCACAGGAATGACTGAAAAATGTACAGAAATAGCGGAAAAGTTTCGTTGAAAGTGGCTGTGCGCAAAGTCTTCAAAATTATTATATATAGTCCTAGATAGGTGCCTACATTATTGCATTGGAAACACAAATTAATTTGAGAAAAAATGATAGGCTGTTGTATGCAAAATCAGTGGGGAATATTGGTGGTATACAGACACCAGACTAGAAATGGTACAAAATGTCTGAAAGTTATGCTAAGTTGGGTAGAGAGGAAACAACTGCAAATAGACTAGTATATGCAATAAATGAACAGAAATGAGGTACAATGGATGCCAGGTAAGCCAGGTATTGCTTGTCGGCCCAACCCAAGTCTGAAAATGGCATGCTGGGCTAAATATGTGTAAAGATGGAAAAATAAGTTAGTGTACTAAATTTGAGATACAACTATTGCGCATGTCAAATAAGCGAGTTCAGTAAGCTGAACAACCACGAGACAGAAAATGAAGACCGCTTCGTATTTCACAGCATAACAACTGCCACGATTGCAAGATGCCTCTACGATATCCAGTCTCGTGCAGCCTCTTCAATGCTTACGGTAGTTAGTTATTATTTTAACCATCATAGTTCCAGTTAAACCGCTGCAGCACCTGGCATCAAGGGTTCTGTTAGCAGGAATGCGGCGTCAAAAAAAAAAAAAAAAAAAAAAAACTATAGCGGTATATGAACTCCGACTTAATTAACAATCACATATCTTAGCACAAGCCTGATGTCAATCACATATCTTAGCACAAGCCTGATGTCATATACGTAACGAAACAATGGGCCATCCTAACTAACATAGGCATTATTCCCCAAGAGTAAAGGTAAGTCTATAGGTGGGAAGGTATTAGTAGGAAAATACAGTTCCTGAGTTTCTAGGAAAGGACACTCAAATCAAGGAAGTGGACACCCGACAAAGGGACGAGGGAGTCTTACGTAGAGGAATCAGTTTTTATTTCTATTTGCTGTGACCCGATAAAAGCTGATAACAAAGTCATGGGGAGATTTTTTACCATCCGCATTTTTTTTTTTTTTTTTTGGGGGGGGGGGTCTACTCGGTTCCACTCCGCTTTTCATTGTTGGGTTACAACATTTTTAGTAAGGATTTTATAATAAGAAGTAGGACTTTTTGGATTAGGGTAGGGTAGGAATGCAGCCTCGGCAGCTCGAGAGGGGAAATTACCCGGGACGTCACCATGGTTCAGGACCCAGCATATGGTGGATGAGTAATTTTGTTAGAACAGCGTATCTGCTAACAGTGTCTAGCATTCTACGTCCTAGAGCTACTAAAACAATATCCAGCAGACCATTGCACCTCTCCACACTGCATTGAAAAAGGAAAAATGTAAGCCACTTACCTACAGAACGAATTTCTGCCTCCTATGCTAATTCCTATTAGTGAAAATTAAACGTAAAACTTTACGGCTTGCTGGCCATTCATTTAGAAAGGAATAACTATTACTGCTTCCAACTGTAATATTTTGAGAAAATGTTTTCCGATTCATTTCTCAAAGCCTCATCTCACCGGCCTGAGCTGGTGTTCAACAAATTACATATTGAAAAGGCGATCCTTGCAAACAGTTTTTCAAATTGAGAGTATTACATTCTCAAAACATTCAGTAATAATTTTACCTGCACTTCGAAAGAATCATCCATTACGATGTAACTGCGCACTGTGGCTAAAAATATTATTCTTCCCGTGAAAACAATTTTCACGCTACGCAAAACTCATCATTAAATGTTTACCGCGTTCATATATATACAATGTTAATTCCAGGTTGTAATGGTCATATTAGTCCTTTGCACTTGCGCGAGGCCTCCTCATATGTTCTTTTTCATATTCAATAGCAGCAAAGTAAATGAAAAGTACTGAGCTATACAAAGGCTGCTAGGCGATAAATAACAACTTTTTCCCCGTAGCCCACAAGTTTTACATTAAAGTGCAAAAATTTTCTATTTCGTTTTGGTAAGTTTTTGAAGTGCAAACATTGCCTGGTGAAGTTCTAAAAAATGTATACCATTGCGTGAAGACGCCGTACTTTTCATTCTTAGAATTAGCATTTATAAAGGTTAAACAAAATTAGTATTCGCCAGTTGAGTTACGATATTATCATATCTAAATGACGTTTAAGAAATCTAGGTCTGTTTTTTACGCAGTCTCAAAATAAAAGTCTCGACCAGAACCGTCACAAATGAAAACATTTTACTCGAATGAGATCTAATACTAAAATAATTGGCAAAACAAATCTCAACAGCTGTGTTTGTATTACCTACAAAACTAACACGTAAATGCCTTCCCAGATATTATTTTTAGCCCTATTGTTATTTTTAGCTTTCTTAGTATTAAACTTTCTAATTTTCCAAAAGATTAACTATCTGTTTGGTCCTATTTTCATTTATTTGGACATTTTTGTATCATTAGTCCATCTCAGTTTCCCACATTTATTTTATGTGAGAAACGTACTATGCATCACGCAACAAACCAGAATGTAATTTCTTTTCAAAACTCAAAAAAAATTCTTAATTACACTTTCTTAAATATTTTTTTTTATAATTTGGTTAATACCTAAGTGTAATCCCATTTCTCACGTGTTGCACCATGTGTGGTGCTAGGATTCGCCTCCCTATTGTGTATTCGTACGGGAACAAGAGCCCTTGTATCCTCAGGTAGTACTACCCGAGTAAACAAGGGTCATGCTCATAGATATCTATGCCGGGAAAACACTGCACCACTGCACGCACTACTTGATAAAAGGACGTGCACTTCGCATGTCGTGTCGATATAGCTATATTTAAAATCGGCAGCATAGATAGGGTACATGAGTTGTACGTACGAGTTGTACATCCTCGCATCAAGTGGTGCGTACGATTGTATAGTGGGGCTCCGGAATACGACACAGCTGGCGTTTCCAAGAGGCGAAAAGAAAAAGGACGCATATAAGTAATACGAAAATAACAATAATAATAATAATAAAGTAAAACGAAATAATGATGAAGATGAAGAAAGCAATGAAAAGATAGAAAATAAAGCAAAGAAAGAAACAACAAGTGGTGAAAGAAAAAAAACGCAAGAAAGAACGTCAGCAGAAAATAGAAACTAGAATGTCTCGCGAGGTAAGAGCATCACCCGCAAAAAGTGCTGAGTCAGGAGTTACAAATTCAACGCCATCATCTTTGATGGCCAACTTAACAGAAATTTTTTGCTTTTTCACATCGAGGTCAAGTCACCTATAGCTGCCTGAAGAAAATTTTGATATTAGCTAAACTCCTTCTACCTCTTTTTTTTTTTCGAGGACAAACAAACATACAGCCGTAAAAGAAAAAAACAGTATCGTCACTCTTCGCTCGCGAGTGATAGAGAGGAATGGAGCAAAGTGGGGTACCGTAATGCTGGAATTCCGTTATGATCGTACGCTCAACTTGTGAGTGGACTTTTAGCTCGAACGTCGTGCCGTTACGCCGAGAAAGTTGCAAAGTACTTGAGTTGAACGACTCGCAAACCGAACATCCGTTCATAAGATGAGCGTGCTAGTGCATATTGTGGCCTCGGCGTAAGAACGATATTTTGAGGGCCTAACTAAAGCAAAGATAACCTGCGAGACCTTCGAAAGCGGCGGTTTTCCATTACATGAGATAAGCAAACTGAAGGTCCGATCTTTGTAACGCGTTCACACATCCACTTGTTCGAATGTGCGCCCTAGAAACACTAGAAAAGTGCCCTGCTTCCTGAGTTTTATTTCACTCTAAATTAGAAGATATTTTCGTGACGTACCCAATGTCCCTTGCTTGTCCTTAATCCCATTCACGGAAATCTGAGCATCGTATTCGCATGTGTTCAGAATATTCTGGATGAATTCATTGCAAATGCAAGAGATCCAATTTTTGTCAGACAGTGGCAACGGACTGGCCGGAGTCGCGCAAAGAGAGTCCAGATCAACGACATTGGCCGAGTAGTTGAAACGGAATATTCTAAAAGCATTACTGCCGGAGAGACCTGGCTGGCATCACATGTTAAATATGCCACCATCACCGAAGTCGCAATTGTTATTAGTGTTTCTTAACATGATGCACACGCCAACAAGGGCTATACCGCCACAAGCAAAGGAAAAATATCCTCACAAACTCTTAAGCTCCGCAGATCAGCGGTTACAAATGGCCCTTGTGTGCATGCATCATCGACCCATGGCTGAGATCTTGCTTTTCTCTTATTCTTTTTATTTTTTCCGCAGTCATCTATATCATGCTGACATTATGGCAATAGCTCATAGAGGACCGTAGCGTAAGTTCCGGTCTCGCTCTGGGAATGGGTCATTTGGTCCGTCTACTGCCGGCTATCTAATCTGAATGGGCATGTACAGTAGTATGTCTAGCGGCGGTTCGTCACAGAATCAACGAGCATAAGAATAGCAAGATCAGGAAACACAGCACAAACTAGAGCACTCTGACAGCGCATACCTCCGCCAAGCAGGGCAACGGTTATGAAAAATTCAAATTGGTTCTGAGACTATGATTTTCATTGCTTCACCACAAAAATCTAATAATTTTTGCCCTTGAGCAGTGAAAACAGCTTCAGTATTTTGTTNACCTCCGCCAAGCAGGGCAACGGTTATGAAAAATTCAAATTGGTTCTGAGACTATGATTTTCATTGCTTCACCACAAAAATCTAATAATTTTTGCCCTTGAGCAGTGAAAACAGCTTCAGTATTTTGTTTTCAAGATCCGTTCATAACTTTTTGAGTTATGCTGCTAACTAACATTATGACAAGCATAGGTCAAACACGTAAACGGACCAACAGATCATCACCAAGATTTAATCATTTATGCCTTTTAACATTGTTAACAATTCCTATAAATTTCATAAAAATCCATTTACATTTCTTTGAGTTGTTGTGCTAACAAACCTAAACTTAAAAAGAGTGACAAACTAACGAACGAACAAACAGAGCATTACAATTTTTTTCATTTACTCTTCGTGATATTCCTAACAGCTAATGTAAATTTTTAAAAATCCGTAAATAACTTTTTGAGTTATGATATTGAAAAAATGAGGCAGACAAACAAACGGTGGACGGATCTTCACCAATCGTTAATCACATGTTTCTCCTAACAAGCCTAGCAATCCCTACGAATTTTGAGAAAATCCTTCCGTATTTTTTTGAGTTATCTTGATGACGGACAGAATAACAGATAGACCCGATGAAAACATAGCCTTCTTGGCGGAAGTAAACATCACCAGTAAAAGTACAAAAATGGAGGAAAGCAATTTAGGCACGCATGAAAGACATTTCGAAGACCTAACTAAGTGTATGAGGCATCCATGGGGACGTAGTTAAGTTACATTTTTCTAAAACATACGCGCAAAAGCACCAGATAAAACCACTGTTATGTAGTCTGACGCGGCAGGGTAACGTAGTTCTAATTATAGCAATAAAATATTGTCAATACCTATCAGTAGAACCAGATAGAAAAGCTGGAAGCAGTTACGTGCACTGTGGAGGTAACTCGTTGCTGGCTATCCCACGGGTCAGGGAGAGTAGCAATCTTGTTCTAATTGTTTCAATAATAGCCACCAGTGGGCCAGTGATAAGGAGTGCTGACTTTCTCGATATCAGGAGGTCGCATATTGTATTCTTAAGCAAAGAACGAAGTCGGCTGCTCGGCAATGCAGCGTCGGCATCTCTACCGTTCATAGCCCAGTAGAAAAGGGGTACTCGCCTATCCAGGAAAGGCACGATAGGGAAGCGGGGTCAGGAGAGGAGAAGGGGGGCGAATTTCCAAGACCAGACCCTTCCACTGTGCCACTGCTCAGGCAAACCGTTATCGACTTCAGCCGTGCGCTTCTCTACGCCCTAAAGGGGATTTATCTGCAGCACAATCAGGCACAGATAGGTTTTGGAGTTGGGATGTGCGGTGACTTTCAACATAATATGGCCACACAATTCTCTTTTCGGTTTCTTCTGCTATCGCTGCTCAGTTCCAATGCCATCACTGCTCAGTTCTTCTGCTATCACTGCTCAGGTCTACTGATATCAATCACTACTCCGTCACAGAGTACAGGTACGTTGAGCAGCCACTTTGCAGAAAAGGAGATATCGCGTCTGCAAGTGAGGCTGAAGGTGCAGTGTCGCATAAGAATTTTTTGTATAATGTGCCATCACATTTTCATACCTTGTAAGGACATTTCTATTTAATTCTTTCAATTTCAGTAATGATTAACAAACCCGCACATACGTCTAACACTTGCAGACGTAAAAAATTCACAAAAATATATACTTTTGAGGTGTAATTTTGTAATAAAAAAGATTCTCACATCCTTTGATTTTTGCAGTAGAGGGAAATGATTTCGCAATAGTCCGTAAAATAAGCACTCACTTTGTAGAATATAAGCTTCTCAAATTCGTGGTATCCTCGTTTCGTTATGAAATACCAAATAAACAGCTAATGAAGTTAATGAATATTATTTGGTATACGTATTGAGCGAGAAAGAGCAGAGCTGAAGGGTGAGTTGGAGTACCTAGCAGCCATGAAGTGATGTAGCCCTTGCAGAAATGAAGTGATGAAGCACTGGCCACCATGAAGTGATGAAGCACTAGCCGCCATGAAGTGATGTAGCATTGGCTGCCGTGAAGTGATGTAGCATTGGCTGCCGTGAAGTGATCTAGCATTGCCAGCCTTGAAGTGTTGTAGCAATGGCAGTCATAAAGTCTTCCAGCATTGGCTGCTGTGAGGTGATATAACGTTGACAGCCATAGAGTGATCTAGCATTGGCTGCTGAGAGGTGATATAGCGTTGGCAGCCTCAAAGTGCTCCACCATTGCTATCCGTATACTGATATACCATTGAGAGCTATGAATTGGTATAGCACTGGCAGCCTTGAGGTGATGAAACATTGCCAGTCGAGAAGTGATATAGCATTAGCAGCCGTGAACAAATATAGCATTGGCAGCCGTACGTGATATATCATTGGCAGTTGTGAAGTGATAGAGCATTGACAGGCGAAAAATGATGTAGCATTAGCAGCTGTGAAGTGACGTAGGAATGGTACTCATGAAGTGATGTAATGAAGGCAACCATGAAATGATGTAAAATAGTCATCCAGTAAATCATGTCATTTAGGCGACAATGAAGTGATCTACAATATCGTTTGCAATATGAAGTGATGTAAAGTAGGGAGCCATGACGTTATGTAGTGTAGGCAACAACCACGATGCATTTAACTTAGAAAGCCATGAAATTATTCAACTTAGGCACCCATGAAGTAACGTAACGTAGGCAACTGCAAAGTAGAGTGGTATATCTAGGCTTTAATGTGAAATGACATGGACAGCCACGATGTGCAGCTTTAGATGGTTCCAGCAATTAAGGGTTGTTTCAGCACCAAAATGTCATCTTAATATCATTTAACGGCGGTCCTGGTATCTTTATATCATTGTTAATTTTGCATTTTAGTTCATGACAACAATATAGTTTCACTTTGCAGCATTACTGTGATTTTAATTAAGTTTTTTCAGTGTTGCTGAGTTTTCTTAACCTCCCTTTTCTTGCGGCTATAGGTATGAGCTCTACAGAAACCTCTCCATATATATATATATATCAATTTCTGGGGTCATTGCTTCAAATCTGTCTTTGGAAAAAAACTCAATTGTATGTGATACTAAGGTGCAGTGCGTGTAACATTTCTGTGGCACTTTTTTTCTGTAAAATTCTAAAAAACATAGAAATTACGATGAATTTTTAATTATTCTCTCTTTCTTAATTTACGATATTCATCATCCACTGAAGTTATTTAATCGTGAATTTAGATTCCCTGATCTGCAACACATTCCGTATGGTACGACGTAGAATTTCTTTTATGTAGTAGCAGTACAAAATTTTACTAGCGCATCAGGGACACACTGTCTATATCGCGCCGAACTATTCCTGTGGCTTAACATAGTCTCGTGCGCCACTAGGATGCGTTTTAAATTATCACTGACTTTTGTCTCGGTTTTTCTGCCAGGAGGTCTCAGAGTGGTCAGTGCTCTACTGACAGGAAAAAGGCGCAAGTTGTGCATCTCCAAGCCCCGGGCGCGGCTGAACGCTTTCACTCGGCTACGCCGCGCATAGGAAACAAACGAAATATAAGAAGGTAGAAGCTTAGCAGAAATTGGTCGGCCACCTCGATCGGCAGCCCACCTCCCGAAAGAGAATGGGAAGTATTGAGAGCCTACCTAACTTTACAAAACTAACCTCGTCAGCAGGAACTGCTGCAAGCTGCAACATCACCAGCAGAAAAGGCACTCGGGACACTTGGATGTGTGAGGCCCAGCAATAAATTTTTGTTTGAGGTTTCTGTGATTATTACAACTCATTTTATCGCCGCTACTAAATCTACTTCCTGGCCCACTTACGAAAGGCCCGAATTTGGTGAGCAGTCAAGGTATTGTGCAAACAATCTATGGCTCAGTGCTAACGCTATCACAGTTCTAACGCTATTACTGCTCAGTTCTAACGCTATCACAGTTCTAACGCTATCACAGTTCTAACGCTATCACAGTTCTAACGCTATCACAGTTCTAACGCTATCACAGTTCTAACGCTATCACAGTTCTAACGCTATCACAGTTCTAACGCTATCACTGCTCAGTTCTAACGCTATCACTGCTCAGTTCTAACGCTATCACAGTTCTAACGCTATCACAGTTCTAACGCTATCACAGTTCTAACGCTATCACTACTCAGTTCTAACGCCATCACTGCTTAGTTCTAACGCTATCACTGCTTAGTTCTAACGCTATCACTGCTCAGTTCTAACGCTATCACTACTCAGTTCTAACGCTATCACAGTTCTAACGCTATGACCGCTCATTTCTAACGCCATCACTGCTCAACTGCTCAGTTCTTCTGCTATCACTGCTCAGTTCTAACGCTATCACAGTTCTAACGCTATCACAGTTCTAACGCTATCACTGCTCAGTTCTAACGCTATCACAGTTCTAACGCTATCACAGTTCTAACGCTATCACAGTTCTAACGCTATCACAGTTCTAACGCTATCACTGCTCAGTTCTAACGCTATCACAGTTCTAACGCTATCACAGTTCTAACGCTATCACTACTCAGTTCTAACGCCATCACTGCTTAGTTCTAACGCTATCACTGCTCAGTTCTAACGCTATCACTACTCAGTTCTAACGCTATCACAGTTCTAACGCTATGACCGCTCATTTCTAACGCCATCACTGCTCCACTGCTCAGTTCTTCTGCTATCACTGCTCAGTTCTAACGCTACTCTTCCTTAAATTCAACAGCGCTGACGAGTAAAGCTCGTGAAATTGGATACCATTTTATTATTGAAAGGTAGCTTTTTAGAACAATACTCGTTCCACCATGTCTGCAATCTCATCTCTACACTCAGATTGACCTCTCTCTCTCTCTCTGAAGTGCCATACAACTCTGATCTTTCTTTAAACCGCCATTGCCTGTACGCTACCTTCCCTTACATCACTCAACCTCTACTTCCCTCATTTAATCATTACTTCCCTCACTCACCTTTACTTTCTCTCACTCAACCCTCACTTCCCTTACTCAACCCTCACTTCCCTCACTCAACCCTTACTTCCCTCACTCAACCCTTATTTCCCTCACTCAACCCTTACTTCCCTCACTCAACCTTTACTTCCCTCACTCAACCCTCACTTCCCTCACTCAACCCTTACTTCATTCACTTAATAGTTACATCCCTCACTTAACCCTTACTTCAGTCACTCAACCCTTACCTCCCTAACTCAGCCATAACTTCCCTCATTCAACCTTAACTTCCTTCACTGAACATTTTCTTCCCTCAATGAACATCAACGTCCCTCACTGAACGTTAACTTATCTCACTCAACCTTAACTTCCCTCGATCAACCTTAACTTCCCTCACTTAATCGTTACTTCCCTCACTTTATCTTCACTTCCCTCACCAAGCCTTACTTCCCTCAATAAGAACATGCTTTCTTTACTAAACCCTTACTTCCTTTATTAAACTTGTTTTGCTCACACTAATCACACTTCCCTTTTTATGCACTCGCAGAGCCCTAACTTCTCTCGCTCAACCATCTACTAACTACTCTTCTTCTTCTACCCTCACTTCTCTCACTGTGCTCTCACTTCTTTTACTTTACCCACCGTTTTCTTATTATGCCCGCACTTCTTTTATTCTACCATTACTTTTCTCAATATTGCCTCACATCTCCCACCTTACCCTCACTACCCTCAGTTTACGCTCCCTTCTGCTACTTTAGCCCCACCTCCCTTACTGTACCCTCACCTTCAGGATTATATGCTCACTTCTCTAACTGAACAGTCACTTCTCTTACTCTATCTTCATTTTTCTAACTGTACCTCGCTCCCAACACAGGATCCTGTTTTCGGTCGCTTAACCCTCACTTTCCTAACTGTACCCATTTTACTAATTGTACTCTCATTTTACTTACTGTACCCTCATCTCTCTCACTCTACCTTCACATCCCTTACTGTACCCACATTTCTCTCACTGTTCCCTCACTTACCTCATTGCACCCACACTTCCCTCACTATATCTCACTTTCTTATTCTATGCTCATTTTCCTCATTCCACTCGCTTACCTCATTGTACCAGCACATCTATGACTGTACTCTCATACTTCCATAATTATACCATCACTTCCCTCCCTCTACCCTTACTGTACTTATTGTACCATCACTGCTCCTTCACTTGCCTCACACTATCCTCACTTTCATCGCAGTACCCTCACTTTAGCAAGTCCCCACCACTCGTCACTTTATTAGATTTGAGGGAAGCAGGCTCGGCGATGGGCTGCCGGCGAGCATCTTATGGGCTGTCACTCAATTTTTTCCTTTTTTTGTGCTGCTGCTATCAACCAATA
>LQNS02278070.1:21892918-21904017 GCA_001587735.2 Parhyale hawaiensis
GACGCAACAGTCTACAGCCGGCGCAACAGTCTACAGCCGGCGCAACAGTCTACAGCCGACGCAACAGTCTACAGCCGACGCAACAGTCTACAGCCGACGCATCAGTCTACAGCTGGCGCAACAGTCTACAGCCGGCGCAACAGTCTGCAGCCGGTGCAACAATCTGCAGCCGGTGCAACAGTCTGCAGCCGACACAACAGTCTGCAGCCGGCGCAACAGTCTGCAGCCGGCGCAACAGTCTGCAGCCGGCGCAACAGTCTGCAGCCGGCGCAACAGTCTGCAGTCGGCGCAACAGTCTGCAGTCGGCGCAACAGTCTGCAGCCGGCACAACAGTCTGCAGCCGGCGCAACAGTCTGCAGCCGGCGCAACAGTCTGCAGCCGGCGCAACAGTCTGCAGCCGGCGCAACAGTCTGCAGTCGGCGCAACAGTCTGCAGCCGGCACAACAGTCTGCAGCCGGCGCAACAGTCTGCAGCCGGCGCAACAGTCTGCAGCCGGCGCAACAGTCTGCAGCCGGCGCAACAGTCTGCAGCCGGCACAACAGTCTGCAGCCGGCGCAACAGTCTGCAGCCGGCGCAACAGTCTGCAGCACCAATTAGACAGCTGAGCGGCGCGCAGGATGCCATCATTAATGGTTGTCTTTAATCTCCGAAACTAATGATGTGATTTGCTCCCTCTAGCGGGATAATCAAAGAACCTCAGGACGGATCTAATGAAGACGGCGCGCTTAGGGGCAAAACTGAGCAGATGGTTCGACTTTAATACAATATGTGGCGCAGTTAAGTGGAAGAGATGTATGAGCGAGGCGCGTAATACATTTTGGTGCACTTTTGATACAATACTTACGACGGTTCCCATGGGGACAAGTTTAGGGGAGGAGTTTTATGAGCGAAGAGAGTAAGACTTTTATGCATCTTGCTACGAGTAGAATAACTACGGGTACTCACATGAGCGCATTCAAGTAGAAGAGATCGATGAGCAATGCACGTAATGCAACTTTCGAACAATACTTACGATCTTTCGCATGGAATTCCCTTAAGTGGAGGAGATTAATGAGGGATGCACAAAATACATTTTAGTGCAGCTTTGACCTCAGTAACGTGTAAGAGATGTATGAACGATGCGCTTAATACATCTGAGGGATACTTTGATGAAAAAAATATGTGACGGAGTTAAGTGGGAGAGATTCATGAGCGATGCGCGTAATAAAATTTGGTTCAACTTTTTTGTAATATATGTGGCGCGGTTGAGTGGAAGAAACTACAAACTATTGTGCCCGAGTAGCACCTGACACTATCCAGGATTGTTTTTTGTAGCTTTCCAATTGCAATTAGATAAATACCTACATCAAGGCTCACGGTATTCGAACCTAAGGACTCAGTATAACACGGCGCAAGAGAAACACTAACAGAGAATAAATGTGGTGCAGTTTAAAGAAAAAAGATTTATGAGAGACGAGTAGTGCACATTGATTTTGAGCACCGTACGCATTCAAGCTATCCATGGTGGATCAGTTAAATAAAAGAATTATTCAGAGTGAGGCTTCTAGAACGCATTTATTGCAGAAAAAAAAATTATATGGTTCTGAAAAAATCTGACATTACAGTGTCACTAGTACTCACTTGTAGACGACCTGAATGTGATGGTTGACTGCTGAGGCGCTCCAGCAATTTTTCTCATCCAAAGTTGCACAATTTTTGCCAGTGAATGGATGAACGCACGAGCAGACTTCCGGGGCAGTACACCCTCCGCCGTTCAGACACTCCGAACTGGCCAACAAAATTTAAATAAATTGTTTTGTTTGGACTCACATAGTAGCTACATTTATCATGGTATATGAGCAGGAAAGTTGACGAGGCATTCCGAATAACTACACACAAAACGCAAAATGCACCAATTGAAGTGTAGTTTTGTATTTTGTATAGCGTTATCTTCCCCAAAACCTCTCCTATCCGGAACGTAACTTGGTGCACTCCATTGCCTTGCCGACACGGTCGAAATTCTCGTCGTTTAGCAATTATTGATCGTCGATCGCACCACTAGTCAAAGAGTTCGGGCTGCTATATTGACCTCGACATGGTACAAAACTCCACGTATGGACAGTGTGAAGAAGCGGGTTTGTTTTGTACTTCTTTCTTACTTGGTTGCTGGATAAAAACCTTAGAGTGCGGGTCATAATTAAGTAACTCAATCAAAGTATCAGTATTAATATCATTCCAAGGTGGTGTTGTATTATTACGTGACTTCGTCCATTTAGGATTTTTCACATTACTAGGTGTTGCCGCAGTTCTCAACCCCTGCATTGGAGAACAAGAATTCTCTCAAGACAGAACAGCCGCCGGCCGCTGGGCCCTCACAAAGTTGCAGTTTCGGTCACGTACGCGCGTGTCTTCCTGTTTCTTTCGGTCTTTTCCTTCAATTATAATGGATTTCTTTACCGATCAGGCAGCGTTCAAACAGGTTCGCATGTTTACTTGCTCTCCAGCACTCAACCAGCCTCCTGCCTACTGTGCTCGAACCTGCGCTACGCAGTGTCCTGTGTATCCTTATAGAACGTTTCTCGGTCACTGTACAGCTACATAAAAGACCTGCAATTGCGTTAAAGAGCTATTTATGTAGCGACAGTGACCGAGAAACGTTCGTCTGCCATCGTATTCCCCCTGCTTGATTGCTAAAACCTCTCCCTTTCCTTTTTGCTTCCTCGGAACTGGCTAGCCAGAGCGTGTGCTCCTCCTTATATACCCTGCTCTCTCCGTATTCGGAGAGAGTAAGGGTTTTTGAATATGGGGACTATTATCCCTCCCTTCAGTGACTCTTCCCATCTATCCGCCCTAATTTCAAACATCATCTGTACCATCCTAATCACCCTCTCCCTCAACTCTCCACACGCCATCCTGACATACCCCACTCTTACCCCATCTTCTCCCGGCGCTGACTCCCTCATCTCTCGCAAAGCCTCCTCCACCTCTTCCCTAGTAATCTCCTCATTCATCAATCCGTTTGCTTCTTCCGTTCTCAGTCTTCCCCGCAGATCCTCCACCTCCTCAATCACCTCATCGATCACTCTCGGCTCCACCTTATATCTATCCTTCGATGCCTCCTCAAAGTGCTCCTTGAAGTCTGCTCCCCTGATTCTAGTTCCCTCCTGGGCTTTTCTTCCTCTCGTCCCCAATCTCCTCAAGATCTTATACATATCCCCGATACGCCCCCTCTCAGCGGCCTCCCTGCACTCCCCCAGCACCCCCTGCCANCTACATAAATAGCTCTTTAACGCAAGAGGTCTTTTATCAATACGTAGTCCACAGACACATGTTATAATATACGAAATATACATATACATACCAGGAAATTTACATGCCTACATACCAACCTGCCTGGAAACATCTCATATAGTTCCATTTTAGTAACATATTTATCCATTTTTAGAAATTAGTGAAGGAGCTACTAAATAAGATAAAATTGGCTATCTCCCCTAGGAGCCCACGATGGGCAAGCAGCCGTACGTAGGTTCGTCCATCCGGGGTTATGGGAACAGCGACCCAGCATGGATAGGCCGATCTACACTTTAGCTAGGCCATGGGACGTCTCTTTATTGAGCCCACTTTGCTTCCTTCTTGATTTAGTTCTCTACTGGCTATCCTCTCTGTTCGTCCTCTCTTTTCCCGGTTTGCTTTGCCTGGTGTGTTAGTCCACCTTAGTACGGGAGTCCTGCGTTACTATAAACATACTACGTGTTCCTTACTTTTCCTTTCCCTCGATTACCAGTAGAGATGCTTGGGACAATATATAATAGACACGTAATCCTTGTGTTCTAGTCTTCAGCTACTTTCAATTTAATAATGGACAATTCTTGGTATATTTTATGTGCTGTATTTGCTTTGAAGTTAATTTGCTCTACTTTATTTTACAGAGCACACTATGTTTGCAACCGTATTTTTTCTTATGAATAAATAATGGTATTATGTCATTGTGCAACTATACCCTCATCCCAAGCTCGGTAATAACTTTGTTAAAGAAAAAATCAAGGCCGTTGAAGCCAAGTAGGTTGGCGCTTACACTAGGGTCATACACAAACTTGTGCCTTTCATCAGACTGCTTACCTTTAATCTCAAGAGTGGAAATAGCATTGGTTTTCAACACGAACGATAGTGTAAGGTATAGCACGATTTAAGTCATTTTCAAGAGCGCCACTTTTTCTTCAAAATCCATTATACATTTGCTGTTAATTTTGATTGCTCGAAAAATTATCTGGCATGTATTTATCTTCATTTGAAATAAACTTTTTCCCATTATCTCTATTTAGCTCAGAGTAAAGTATTTTGAAGGGCGGAAATCTTAACCCCACTTTCTTAGGTTTTGTGTATCATACTTTCTACCCAATTATTCGGAACGCCTCACGTAGAAATTAACACGAAACTAATACGACTAATAGAAACTAATACGATGCAAATTTACTAAACGACTGTAATAGATAACGGAAGACCTCAGTTCGCCAAACTGAGAAGACGAATAAAAATGTCGTTGACAAAGAATTATATCTAGTACTAAAAGAAACCCATTACTCACGTATAGATTTTATATCATTATAAGTAGGCTACATGACTTCACGGCTACCTCACTTAGTGTAATAGTAACAAAAGGAAGTGGGAAAAATTCATTCACATTTCGCAGTAATTTTGTGTCCGGAAGGAAGACACTTTTCACACTTTTCTTGATGCCTTTTCAACTTCAATATGTGCCTGGTTTTGTTCAGAACTCAGTTCTCGGGTCTCAATTGCTTTCATCGGCAGCTACAAGTGAGGGCTTGTAAAGGGGCGGAAAACTTTGAAGAGCAATTTAGCATGTAAATTTCAAGGTTTTTGGACCTCGAAAAGGTTGAGTCTCTGTCTTTCGAGACGGTTCTCTACGTAGGCCAATTTTACCGGCCCTATTATTATTTATAATCACCTGGACAGAAGCGTCTGTTATTTACGCATCTGCTGGGGTCATAATGCGCTTGGGTCATCATGCGCTTGGGTCATTATGCGCTTGGGTCATTATGCGCTTGGGTCATTATGCGCTTGGGTCATTATGCGCTTGGGTCATTATGCGCTTGGGTCATCATGCGCTTGGGTCATCGTGCGCTTGGGTCATCGTGCGCTTGGGTCATCGTGCGCTTGGGTCATCGTGCGCTTGGGTCATCGTGCGCTTGGGTCATCATGCGCTTGGATCATTATGCGCTTGGGTCATAATGCGCTTGGGTCAAAATGCTCTTAGGTCATAATGAGCTTGGGTCATAATGCGCTTCACGCAAATCTCGCTTAAAATTGACCAGTCTCAAATTTATTTCGCGCAATGTCACCCGGTGAAGCGAGGGCTAATTGCGGGGACACACTTAGGCAGTGGAGCAGAACACTATCATTTTCCATCCTCGAACTCGTGAGTAATGAATGTTGGTAAACTGAACCAATGCAAGAACACGAATCCAGGGTCTAATTACCATCATTTATTGCAAAGCGAAGAATGCAGGGTTATTGCGGCTACAAGTTTGCTATTCTGTCGTTGTATTTAACGTTATTGGTGAAGCAACAGCATTCAAGGAAAAAATTTTTATGGACCTCCTAGAATTCCATCGTAAAAAATGTTACCCTGGCGTTATTGGTTCAGTAACCCCACTCGAGGCAAAAATTTTAAGGACTTCTTAGCATTCCGTCATAAAAATGCCAAATGTTAAAAATGTAAAGTTCAACCCTCAGCTATTATATGAAGGTGTAATCAAGATTATTATGCCTATAGTAGATATCGCAAATTTACATTGTAATCGATATGATAGGACAGCGACAGGCAGTAAGTTAATAATATTCCATTTATTTAGTTATATTCAGTAGTTTTATATGTAAATCAGTAAAAATGTACACTTTCTGTGAGTTTTTTTGTATAACCTATATTCATCCATCATACCTGTATAATTTTCTGCCCCAGTCACCAACGAGCATTTCTATGACTCCGTTAAAACTAGCTGTAGATATATTCATAGATAGAAATGGCTCGCTGCTTGTGAAAATCAAATGTCAAGGCTGATACCTACGGTGGAGATGCCGGCAGTGGTCGAAGGGCCAAATCAAGAAAAAAAATCTTTTTCTATTTAACGCAAGTCTAACCTGCACATGGGGTAGCAGCCTCTGGCCAGGAGGTCAGTGGACTGGGTCTGCAGCATCCACTCGCCATCCTTGCACCAAAACTGTTCCCGTAGCCGCTGAGAAGGAAACTGGTATCCTTTGGCACACACCAGGTACTGACCACGAGAGCTGTTACGGAAATTAACGATACGGTTAGAATATCCTGCTCGAAATAACAAATAAAGACTTATTTATCTATAGTAACTTTTAGACATATCAGATACTGGCCGCAACTGCTGTTAGCGCTGTGGCTTTTTTTTACATTTCCTATAAAACGTAAGTCCTAGCTCGTTCTACTGCTGCACAAACCAGTTACTTATGACCCCATAACTGTTAGCAATGTTGGGATCAAGTAAATAAGGTAAGACGAAAGTTAAATGATATCTTAGACGCGGTGTAATGTTTCTAGAGAGCGTATGGAAAAACAATATAGTTTGTCAAGGAAAATGGGGAAACCAAGGATAGGCTGGCCGAGCAGAGGAACACATTGCAAAAATAGGAGGAAGGAAAGATAAAAGCTCTAAATATATCATCGCGATATTGTGGAGTTTAAGTTTCGTTTTTCACGACAATGAGAGATGTTGCAGTGCCGTGCAGGTATGCTAAAGCTCCCGAAATCGGTCCCGCACCAAACAGGTGAATTCTTGCGGTGACTAACTTGCTGCGTTACCAGAAAAGGTAACGGTCGGCAAGTTGTCCTTAGCTCTTGAGCATTCTGTCTCTAACGGCATGGCTTTGACAAACTGTGGTTGACTGCAGCCGCGCTCTTTTTTAAAGGCCAGCAGGCATCTTTCTGCATCTAGATTTCCTATGGTTGAGTGTGCGGTGTATTGACTCTATCTTTGCTGGCGGTCAAGAAGAGGACGATCATTATAAGGTGCATATAATACGTGATGTTGGCAGCAACATGGACATGAGAGAGTTCTCGTCCATCACAACCACGCATGGCCACAGCAGCTTGAAAAAGAAGAGGACGAACAAATAAAAAATATTAAAAATACTCAGTACTTTACGCCTTATATGTAGTAACGGGCCTCTAATACTGGAACTGCGTCCAATTTCTCAGTTACGTTTCACCAATATTTTTCAATTTTACAATATGATGTTCTCTGAGTTGCTGCTACAATAATAGAAGCAGTAAAAAGTTATAAGGACTCAAGTCTGGCGAATAAGACGGCTAAGGAACCATCTAGCTGTCATATGAAAAAAAAATCGTTAATTGAAAACTCTGTAGGGCAAGGCACAGAATCGTCTTGCTGCACCCAGGTGCTCATGGCGTTCAGTCTCACACGAATCACTATTTTACAAAGTATTTCAAGAAATTTCAGTAAAATGATTGGTCTACTATTAGCGTTTAGAGAAAATTCAAGTTTTTTCCTGATCATCCGTTGTCTAGCAGTCAAACGTCGATCAGAACGACCCAGATTTTATTTTTTCATCAGTTCTTGCAATTGAAGGTCTTGCGTTGTGAAGTTCATCTTCAATCCAGTCTTAGCATTTTGAGATTGCGTTATTACTACTGAAACAATGTCTCCGTTGGCTTACTGAAGCTGAAATGAAACTTCGTAGCCCACCTTTGAACAACATTGTAGTCACTCCTACTTGAAACGTAGTAGAATAAAATACATCGACAACCTTTTGATTCTATCTGCCCCTCAATTACACGGACGACGCATCACATGTTGGCCTGTATCCCATCCAAACGGCAAGCAGCTAGTGTCGCAAGGTCCAACGCACAGTTACCAATTTCTTTTCTTTATGTACGCACCTCGTACTTCACAAACGAGGCTAGATGTCTCGCTAATCTTAAGAAAAACCTGCGTTTTATTATGTTACTACAGGATTAACCTCTCCCTCCCACAAAGGAATAAAATAAACCGAAGGCTAAAAATTCTAATAGCACCGATGTGCATTAAAAAATTATAATACCGGAAATTGTCAAGCGAATTTAATATGAGCAGCAGTGCTGGGTATCGGCGACGAATGAGGAAACAACAGGAAATGGTAATATTACCTATATATATGAATTATATGAAAAATCTGCCGCACATATCTCGCAGGAAAAGAAGCAATGGGTAAGAGTAGCGGAGAATACACAGAAAATTACTGTTTGTTGACCCTGAAGCTGCGAAACAAATTGGTGTTTCGCAAGAGTAGCGTTGATTGGTACGTTAACCTTAGAACAGTCGATAATCTGGAAAATAATGTGAGTAAACCTACGCTATCGAAAATCTACCTCACGATAGCAGCAGGCTAGCGTGCTGAACTGATGACCCTTGATGTTGCGCGTTCGAGTTTCAAGCAAGGTGAGCGAGCTTTGCAGCGCTTGGGGCGCTAAGTCAGCAGTTGATAAACATGCGCTTCCGTAGGGGCACTTACATTCTCCAGGAATGGGGAGGGTAAAGGGGGGAGGCTGTTCGTTGCATAAGAACCTACCGTTGATGGCGCCATAATACCTGGCGACTGCAGCTATCGACGAACGCCTTTGGGTCCAGTTGGCTTATATCGGCAGTACGAACCAGTGTGCGCAGGTTTTTGAGTAGAGGGTGTGATATCACATTGACTTTACCTTTAACAGCTACAGAAGCAGCTGCTTTGGGCAACAGTTGCGGACTCAGAAGAAACATGAAACGCTCCTTACATTTCACTATATCATTTAATTCATCACACATACATCTTATTAAAAGTAGCGTTGGGCACTGATTACAGAATAAGAAAAATGTGAAACAAAAACTCCTATCTACACACTACAACCCCAAATTAGCCGCGCACGCCTGGTAGGAGTACAGGTATAGGGTACCGGATGGGTTGGGAATAGTAGCTACGAACCCCCCCCCCCCCAAATAAACGCGGATATCCCTTGAACACACCTGATATGAACAGCCTCTTGAATACACCAGATATAACAGCCTCTTGAACACACCTGATATGAACAGCCTCTTTAACACACCTGATATGAACAGCCTCTTTAACACACCAGATATGAACAGCCTCTTTAACACACCAGATATAACAGCCTCTTGAACACACCTGATATGAACAGCCTCTTGAACACACCAGATTTGAACAGCCTCTTGAACATACCTAATATGAACAGCCTCTTGAACACACCTGATATGAACAGCCTCTTGAACACACCTGACATGAACAGCCTCTTGAACATACCTAATAAGAACAGCCTCTTGAACACACCTGATATGAACAGCCTCTTGAACACACCTAATAAGAACAGCCTCTTGAACACACCTAATATGAACAGCCTCTTGAACACACCTGATATGAACAGCAGCATTGGGAACCGGTGGAGGCGGCCGGACGCAGGCCTGTTTCACCTTCTCTTCGCAGAATTCTCCAGCGTAGCCAGGCCGGCAAGCGCAAGTATTTGGACCCACGCATGAGCCACCGTTGGCACACGGTCGGCCGCACCGAGGTTGACAGACGGGAGGGACATCGGTGTCACATCTCGGGTACGACCATACGCGGCCGTCGCATTTAAAAGGCGTGGAAGAGTCCCCATTTTTCATGAAGTAGCCGGAATCGCAGGCGATTTCTCCGCCAGAGGCACTGGAACAATGATGTGTTATGTAATTATCAACTAACCCAGAGAATTCTTGCATTTCCCTGCTACATATTAAATTATGAAAACAACACGAATTTTTCTGGTTACCTGTTTACAAAATAGATTTTTTTCATATGTTTAGTGTGTTCCATAAGCAATGTATTAGCTTTTAGTTGAACACGTTCTCATTTTTATGCATGACAATGATAATCTGGGCAATAATATCAGATTGTAAAACTTTTTGAGAACAAATAAAGGTGTAACTAATGACACGCGTCGAATGAAAGAAAGGTAGAAAACGAATACTTCACTCAGTCCACCCCCAGTTACTCGGTTCTGCTGTGAAGATTATCATGTCCTTTCTTTAGTTCATCCCTCACTCAATGTACATATCGTGAACTCGAAACAGAAACGCTTTGCTACGGGAAGGAAGTGAAAATCACTGTCCATACTGCCTCTGGGAGGTACTCCGGGTGTCTTTAATGCGTCAATTTTGAATTTGAAAAAAAAACAAGAGTCTTATTGCTACTATACAGATAAATTTCTCTGGTGTAACACTCATTCGGGTCGAGCGACCATCCAAGCAACTAACTAATCATAAAATTGTGCATAACTGTTCGGTATCATGGAATTTATGTAAAACTTCCAGTTCAAGTGTTCAAAACTAAGAATTTGCAGTGAGTCATGAAAAACTTGTACAACTTAAAAAATTCCTTTTCGCGTAATATTTGACGGAGAAATTTTCATAAGCTCATAACTTTTCAGAGCTCCAGTAAAAATGCGCTATCCAGTCTTTTTTCTCTGGAAAGAAATTGAATAGTTCAAAATAGAACCTTTGGATGTATCTCCTCAAGTACCAGCTGGAAAAACTTGACACCCCGAAAGAAAATGACCTACTAGTGGAAAGCACATGTACAATATATGTATTCAGGCTGCAAGTAAAAGGAATGCATGAAATAAATCTGCATCGTGAATTGTCACTGACACAAACAGAAAATTTTCCAAAATGTTCATAGTGTAAAGAAATTTTTGCAAAAATATGTATGTAGTGCGCATCAATACTGCCTTTATCGCTTGCAAAAAGCTCTCTATTTCCAGTACAGCATCATCAAGATTCACTATGTGGCCAAAAGATATCTCCGATGAAATAATTCCTTCATCACCTGCAAAAAAACTATCTACTGCATCACAAAATTTAGTACAGACTCATAAATATTCATAAATACAAACCCAAAACATCCCAAATATCCCCAAAAAAAAACGGAAGTGCTCACTTGTATACAACGACTGCATTTTGGACTCGAGGTGGCTCTAGCTGGCAGTGCGGATCGTAGAGCAGACCGCAGGACTTGCCTTTGTTTTCACTACACAAATTGGCAGCAGT
>LQNS02278070.1:21943908-21966791 GCA_001587735.2 Parhyale hawaiensis
AAAACGGAAGTGCTCACTTGTATACAACGACTGCATTTTGGACTCGAGGTGGCTCTAGCTGGCAGTGCGGATCGTAGAGCAGACCGCAGGACTTGCCTTTGTTTTCACTACACAAATTGGCAGCAGTTCCAACACATTTGGGAACGAGAGCGGCATCAGGGTAGCTGTTGAAGCTCCAACTGCCATGTAGACATTGCAGCTCCAACCACTTGACACTTGCGTTGAATGAATAGGGCGGCGTGCAAGTGATGCGGTACACGCCGCTGCCGCTGTTGTGGGGAGGTGATTGCGTTTTGTAATGTGTTACAGAGGATATAAATAGCTAGGGACTCTGCCAAAACGGGGTGCACAGCGCTTTTGCGACTGTGTATTTTGTTTCATAACAAATGTATATCACAAGTGATAGAAAGAGTACAGGACTAAATTAATATATTGGGAAGAATAGTCAAGGGTTCGTGTAAGAAAATACACACCACTTTTGAGGGAAATTGATGCTGTTATTTTTGTTCCTTATGGAAGATAGAAAGACTACAGGACTGTATTAAAATCGGATTTATGCGAAGAGATAGTTTACACACGCGACCATTGCGAATAGTTTATGATGTATTATAATATGCTTATATTACAGAGGATATAAGGAGCACAGGCTGTGTACTTACATATATAATAAAAGACTTTGCACCTGACGTTACAAATATCTACAGAAATATACTGTGGTCATTCGGCGTATAACCTACGAAGTTAATGTCATTTTAGTGGTTGGGAGTCCGTGTGTTTCAAGCAGTTTGCACGGGGGGTGCTTAGGAAACTGAAGTTAGGGAATCGCTACCAAATAGGATCAACGCGCAAATAAACAGCATAGGTATCAGAAAAGATAAAGAATAGAACAAAGAACGACAAACAGGAAAGCAGAAATGGAAAAAAAGGCGGGTACGAAAATCAGCCGTCCCGAAGGCCTAGTTAATGCTACGGTACCAAACAGAGTCCGACTGGGGTCGCTATTTCCATGTCGTCTGATGGAGCTTACTACTACATTAAATTCATTGTTCAGTACAGATTACTCGTTCTTGAACAGCAGAGATTTTTCATGCACACTATGTGAGTCCAGTCCTACATTCTTTGACTTCAATTGTTAGTTAACCCTATTCTTTTGCATACTGTAGTCTGTAATACCCATGCAGGCTTGGCATTCGCACATTTCCAGTTGCAATTCCAGAATGAGTTGCGTCAGGTCCATCATGACAATAATTCTTTTTTCCATATTTATCACAGGGAAAACCGCTCATATTTTTCCCGCTATACTTTCAGTGGTGCTCTCCTCATATTCTTGATCACTTGTCTCAACTGTTTTACCTACTCTTTCTCCATTATAATTTCGACATAACCTAAGCTACAATTCAAAATTATGTACTCCCTCTGTCTGAAATAGTTGTTCCACAGCCATAAATTTCAGTTGCCTCATTTTTGAGCACCAAGATGAGGCAATTGAAATTTGTGCATGTGGAACATTATTTTAGAACAGAAGAAGTACCAAAATGAGGCAATTATTGAAATTTGTGGCTGTGGAACAACTATTTCAGAACAGAGGTAGTAATATTTTTTTCAGTATCAAGCGGATGGATAACAGCTCATTCACTTCCTGCGACAATGCCAATATAACCTGAGCTACATTTCAATGTGACTTTTTGTTAATATTTGGCACTGGTATATCCTCGCGCACACACACACATCCGGTAGCGATCTCAGTGATACCAGGGGAATTCAAAATTTTCTAAGAAAACTTCTGAGTTTTATTATTGAAGTAACGACGTCAAATTCTAGCAGATATGACGACTTGCTTCCAATTGCGATACATGGCACAATCAAGGTCATAACAAATGGTGGCAACGATGAGATGGCGGCCTTCATATTTTGTTATTATCAAAGTACTAAGAATCATTAATCTCAAAATCGCTATCAAAACAAAGGTCTAAAATTCGTTTCCACTTCATTCGGACGCAACGCAATTGCCATTCACCACATAAACAGCAAAGCACAGAAAAAATCGATAGTTACGAACTCCCAGTCATTTTGGTACCAAGCGCTTCATGGTAAAGTTCAATGCGTAATTACTCACTTACCTATCAAAGTGTATCAAATTTACGTCGAAACTGGCAGACTGAATGACAGGAGAAGACCACTACTCTTGCCAGAGCAATACGTTTGCGTGAACGCAAGAAAGCTTCAATTTTGACTATTTTTAAAATTTCGCAAGTTTTTTAACTCCCCTGGGGCCTACTTTTCTCAGTTTTTACAATATAACACACGCTTTATCGCCCACGAGCCCATGCAGCGAGGTATTTCACTTACACATTCTCGGTGATGGTGTTGGGGAGGCGCGGCATTCCAGAAGCACAAGCCTCCTTGTTTTGGCACCGGTCCCCGGAATAATTCTCATTGCATGCACAAGTGGCCGGTGCCATGCAGGTGCCGCCGTTCTCACAGGCCGGCACACATATTGGAATGCACAGCAGAGCGCCGAGGGCGGCGTAGGGGCCGGGGTACATCCAGGCGCCATCTCTACAGCCGAGTTGCACAGCCTTCTCACCGTATTTGAATAGGTAGCCCGTGTCGCAAGTGGCAAACACACCTGAGGAGCTGCAAGTAGAGGTGCTTTTATTGCATACATTGAGCAGAAAAAGAGGACGTTTGTAATAGGTAAACCGTCTTGCAACACACTTGAGGTGCTGTAAGTATAGATTTTTTTATTGTATACATTTTGCAGGGAGGAAGTGTTTGTTAAGCTAGGGGAACCCACACCCATGAATGGATGGCAGGCATAGGAGATTATTTTAGAATACGATGCGCCGACAAAGGGAGTGTTTGTAATTGGTAAGATGTGTCCCATGTGGCAAGCACATATAAAGAGCAGGCAAATATACGTACAGTACTTTTTACTGTGTAGACGGTACACTGCCCAGACCAAGGGAGTTTTTGTACAGACTTCAGCTCACTAATAAAAAATTGTTTGCCCTAGAAAGACCAGTGGGCCTAACAGGCTGAGTCCAATATTGCATCTCGTTGTAATGTCTCGAATACCATACTAATCACATACCGCAACGCATCAACTCCATTTCTCGTGAGAAAACACTTATCAAAAAATTGACAACCAGAATGAAGTGAAAAATCTTACCGAGATTTAGCGATCTCGCACGATGTTTTTCTGTAATATGTATCAATTGATATGCCTAGGTTCTCTGGTCTTGTGAGGTTAAAATTTTCTGTACTGTATGAAACTGAAAGCAGGCGAAGATGTTAAACTTTCCAATCAAATATGCATGCTGAAGAACTAGAAAATTAGTTTCCTCGGGGGCATAGGATGGCCATATGCTATAGGGTTAGGTCATATGGTTCATCCATCCTATGTTATGGTGATCGACCAGCGACCCCAATGGCTTATGTAGGTTACCTTAGCCATTAGCTAGGCCTACGGGACGTCTTTCTTTCGTGCCCACTTTGCTTCATTCAGACTTCATACTCTTACTAATCTTGCTGTCTACTGTTATTGCTCTCCTCTCCCGACTTAGTGTTCCCATGCGCGTTGATCATGTGTGGGAACACCTCCATGTAAGGGTTCCCCGTTTCCATCAACATGCTATATGTCCCTTGTTCTTTCCTCTGTGACATCGTCTTCATGTGGAAACGCAGGCTTAAACATCGGACTATAGCTAATTAACTAGTAAGTTCGTGGGTGTTAAATAGAATCGCCAAGGTGACTTATTACTGGACTTTAAATTGAAGAAAATCTAAAAACTACCTTTTGAACTGGATGTCAGCCGTGATATTGTACCTAACTATTACCTATTACCTAACTATTGAGCACAGGAAACAGTGCTAAGTTCGGTAATAAACCTTGATGCTATCATTTTTTTTATTATTATCGAATGCACTGTGCTGAACACAGAGGGATATTAAAAATACTCGAGTTCAATGACAACGAAAATCTCCAGAATGCAAGGTTCGGCCCAGTCTGAGGATGACTACATCGCTGATGCTTTTAAAAAAGGGAGAAAGTTGAAAGGCTCGGAAATTTCTTGGCTTCAAGTCATTTCACAGATAGCGAATTAAATAGATTTAACCTTAAAGATAAAAGCATAAAAGAAGAACCGTGACTGACTCAAGGTTAAGCCCGCTGCAGACGATAGTATTTAGCCTTACGTTTTCATTTCCCAGCGATCAAATGTTTCGTTGTTTTTGTAAAAGCAGAGCTGCATGCATACCAAATGAATTACTAAAACATTAGCAAAAAATCAGTTGGATTAGGAACCTTCCCTTGTAACGTTCCTGACGTCTACAGTGAAAAACTACTCTAAGCGGCCATTATTCAGGGCATAGACCGTCAGCATTCCACTCTAGGTTACAAAAAGTAACCGTTATCATGGAATTACCCTTTTTCCGGCTGTAATCCAACAAATTTCCCTCAAATACTAATTGAAAGCCTCGGTGACGGAATGGAAAGAACATTTAACATTATTTCCAAGATAAGCAACAGTTGTAAAAGCCAGTTAGGAATTGTAAGTGAATTTTAGTCCTTAAACATACTCAGTCGACGTAGGCTAGCTTGTAAAAATTTTGTTGGGAAAATAGGGCTTTTCATAGGGCAATGTTTTTTTTGTTCTGCTGAGTTGTGCCACAGAGCAACGTAAGTGCATGAAGCGTCTATAGGCGTCTTTTTGTGACCACCTTGCGGATTATTCCGCCTGATCCGTGTTTTTTTTTACCACTTTTTGACGTGATTTTGATAGCAATCAACCGTGATCATTGGTGAAAATTTATCGAACCGTGATTTCACTGGCGAGCTTATCATGCATAATTAAAGAGTAATTCCAGCCGTTAGAAAAGCAAAAATGTAAAATTTGAAATGCAAAGTTCGTGGTGTTTTCATATTGTTAAGGATAAATTGGATAATAGTATTATGATTGTTGGTGTTACTGACTTCCAAAATTGTAGTTTATAATAGTGTGGGCACACTATCGCAAAAATTACTCAGACACGCAACTTTTCCCTTCGGCCGTCTTGTTACCGTGACTACTACTCATGGTACTTGAATGTCAGGCTAGAACTGTGCGTCATTGCAACTTTAAATTAACACAAAAGTATGAGGCATTCTAATGGCTTCACCACTGCTGCTTGTTATAGAGTACAACTGCAAAAGACGACTCATTCCATATATATTCTTCTCAGGCCGAGCCGAAACCCAGGGCGCTGCAGGGCAATCGATTACTAAGTTGCCTTGCAATGCAACTTTGGCGTACGTGTGCCCACGCTCTTAGTTTTATGCCTGTGCATGTTCAAAATACATTAAACACTGCTAGTTCACTTATCCATTGACTTCAAAGTAAATAAAAAGGTCTAAAAATCAATTCCCACAGTCTTTTGTGTAAAAACGATTGATATTCAAATTTTGAAAATAGACATGGCGTCTATGGTATGCTCACAAAATCATTGACTGTTCTTGTGCTTTTCAATGATCACAATGATCATAATCACGGTAATTCTGATCACGAATGTGGCCACAAAAAGACGCCTTATGTACGCGATTTTTTTCGTATGTTGTTGGCTTGTTGCGCACAATAAATAGGTAGTACACGATAACTCCCTAAATTTGAAAAGGTCTTCAAACAATGTAAGCGTAGGCTAATTGTCGGAACAGATTAAGCGCTAGCAAACATTTTTAAGCACTAACAAAAATATGTAAGAGCTAGCAAAAATTTTAGATGGTGCTTACAAGCATTTTAAGCGCTACAAAGTTTCCTCGTTATCTAAGCAGCATAAGCAATATAAGCATCAAGCATTTATTTCAAGCAATGTCCGGGCTCCACTGATGTCTCTTCAAAATTGAGAAAGAATTAGTACTCAGAAAGCTCTTTACTTATGTATTTCGGTATAAATAGACACAGCAACGCATTCCAACTCTGTAAAATGAAGCTATAGGGCAATTCAATATCTTATACAGATGGGTTTAGTAATAAAATTTGTAATAAAAAGCAAGCTCTACACTAATTTTTGAGTTGGTTGACAACGCAAGATCGCGCTGTTAGGAGTGTGCTCATTTGGATTTGCAATGTACCCGCTACGAAAAATTTTTACTGCAAAATGAGAGTGATATAGTAGATATGTATATGTGACATTTTGTTTCAATACGAGGAAGTTTTTCTTTAATAAAGGAAGGTAGAACAGTAAATTTGTATTTGTGGCAATAGGAGGAATTCAAAAGACAACGTTTCGATGTCTCAGACATCATCATCAGGTCAATAAAATGTGGAATATACCAACACCAAAAATTAAAATGGTAGAGCATCGAAACGTTGTCAATTTGAACTTTGATAGTGACAAATATTTTACTTAGTAATGAATACGGGGAATTATTTGATTAAACAAGGAGCGTAAAATAGTAAGTTTGTATTTGTGGTATTACGATGTTTTTTTTTTGTTAAGCAAAGGAAGATAAAGGATGTATTTGTGACACTATAAACAATATCTAGCCTGCGACAATGACAGGGTGGATGCATCGAAGACATTGTATTAACCGACGAATGCAACTGGGCAGCGCGAGTGGATATGGTGTTTACTGTTATCCACTGACGGCGAAGATATTCGCTCTAGAAAGCAAAATTCATAACAAAGATGTAGAATTAAAATAATCACTACACTTGAGACTCAGGTAAAAATGACCAGGTACTAAGAAATATCAAACACATTCCCAGGCAAATGGCATTAAGTCAAGAGATCATTGAAACACTTGTACGTACTGAATTGGTAAGTCTAATAGAGTGCACGCTGTACATTGCTCGCTCAACTTACGATCGGCTAAAAGTGGGCAACAAAGATACCTGTGGAAACTACTTCAGTTGAACAACCTGGGAGCTGATGATCCGCTCAAAAGTCAAGCCTATCATGGCTAGTGTGACCCCAAAATAATAAAAATAAAAATGAGGCCGCGGCAATCCTTACCCGGCAGTGATAGTGAAGTTGTTGCCCGCAATGGGCTGGAGACAGCGCCGCTCGCCGCACTGAGCCCCGCGGTAAGTCTTGGGACACTGACACACCTCAGGTGCAACACATACGCCCCCGTTACGACACGGTAGTGTGCAGCGGGGGGCACAGCCCTGCTGTTGACTCATGGTGATGACCCAATGTCCGTCTACGCAGGATGGTCGTATGTCCACCTTACAAAGGAATTATCATCGTTACTGGAGTGCCTCAGTGATTGAAGCGTAGTAAAATGTATTAATTATTATGAGGTAATATATAATGTTAATAATACTTATAATACATATTACTCACTCTGTTCCGATATAGTTGTGCCAAGATGTTATTCCTGTTATTACCATATAATTGTCTCACTAGATAAAAACACACAGAAAAAAATGGAAACTTCCATTGTTACTCATGCAGGGGATGAACTTTTAAACCTTTTGTACAAGGTCTTGCCAAGGTCTTTTTTTATTAATCATAAATCTCTGTAAATGAACTTTTCGGCTCTAGAACAACTATTTCAGAGCAGGGGGAGTATCAAGTCCTGTTCAGGAACATCTAGACATGACATGGTGTACAATGTGATACATATAGATTAAATTCTATTACCAACATTGGAACACTGCCGTTCAAGTGTCTCGCTCACGAGCGCAAAATAATATGGACTTTTGGTGCCCTACGACACATTGAAGGTAAACGAAGCTGAGACTATGAACCCATCAAGTCCTGAAGCGAAGTTGCCAAGTCATATAAACATACCCCTCCTTTCAGACAAACTCAGAGACGTAATAAACTAGCCTCCATTAACACAGCGAAAAGTAAATTTACTGTCGCATTAGCGTACCTCGATCTGGCAAATTCACACCTCGGTCTAATGGCAAATTTCAAGAAGCAACGCTCTAGACATCGTCCACCTCTGCGTATTACATTAATACACCTCGGTCTAACGACAAACTCAAAAGTACATAAAATCTGGCTCATGAACAAATCATGACATTAATTGTATAAGTCGTATAATCAACTCTGGGTCTTCAGACATACTCAAAAGTGGTACAAAGTATGCACTCACAACACGTTTAGACGTAATGTACCGAATGCACATGACATTACCATACCTCGGTCAGAAAATAAACTCAAAACTGCAACAAACTAAACAGAGTCCACCAGTACGCATCGAATTATCATACCTCGCTCCTAAAGCAAACTCTAAAGTTCACAAGACTTGGCAGATGAACACAATAAGGGGCCCTATTGACCTTACCTCGCCGGTCTGGAGAGTGTAGCCATCGTAGCATCTGAGCAAGGGAGCAGCATCCCCCCTGGAATGCAATAACTCGGGCAGACGTGGCTCATTAAAAGGACAACCGAGCAACATTTGCAGTAGTCTAAACTGCCTAGGTAATAATGGTAGCTCAAGACCTTGCCTTCAAAATAATGCGGCATTAAAATATTGACCTATACGACATTATAATGAAAAAATATAGCGCAATGTATGCTATGATGATTGCTCGAGTAACTGAATTGAGAATAATGTAGCATTAGATTGTGACTGGTGAACAAGTAATTTGTTGCTGGAGTTCTTTAAATTATTGTACTTCGATCAGTTCCACTGAGTGCTCCTAAATTTAACGATCGTTTTTTTTCGCCACCTTTCATTTTCATGTAGTTACGTCGTGTTCCATAATTGTACGTCATCAGTGATAATTCCGCAGACCGATCACTGGCAGAAGAGTTCTGTAATATTATTCCTACGAGCATCTTGAATACGAATACATAAAAAAAATTCACGTATTAGCGAATTTTCAGTTGCATGTTTAAAGTTAGCGTCCAGTAGAGACGTTGGAGCAGTTCTTAAATTTGCGACAACAGAAAAGAATACGAATTTGTTGTCCTGTGAATTATTGAACTAATCGACATTCTAGTACTTTGCGTAAGATAATAGTAAACTGAGTAATTGCTGCCTGAGTGATGTGGCATTGAAATACTGAACTGTGCAACAGTCTAGTGATATCAGAGGGCTATCCGCACAATAACGGAGCATAAGTCCCTGCCTCTACAATAATGCGGCATTAAAATGTTAAGCCATAGTAGACCATAATAAAAATATAACCTCGCCCTTAAAATAATGGTAGCTAATGGTGAATGTAATTTTAGAATATTGAACCATATGAGATTCCAATGAAGATTGTGCACCGGCTATAGAATGCGTAGGCCAAGTCTATGATGCAAATCTAATCTGCCATTCGAACATTAAACTACATACATATGAAAATCTGCTGGGACAACAGTGATGGATGTACAATACTAGTGGTTAAACAAAAGGTTATTATAATAATAATAATACAATACCAGTGGGCCAAGTCCCGCTCTTCAACAAGTGTGATAATCGGGAACGGAGCTAAGCAAGTTCTATTAAAATTCTATAGTTGCCTATGCAATAATGGTTTCATAAGTCTACCTTGCCGTAAGGCGATACAAAAATACTGAGACACTTTATTACTCTTAAAATTTCACGTTAGGGTCACAATGGACAGATAGTGAAACTTAAATGCAACAAACTGTGTCCCTTAGTTTGCTTATCGCTTAACCCTTTCACTGCGGGTGGTATAAGTGGTGATTTAGGGGATCAATCCCATGGAGCAAAATAGTTAAAAACTATGAAGAAGAAAACAAACATATAGAATTGCTTACAGATTAAGAGCGAATAAAGAATGAAGTTCTCTCATTCTAACTATAGCCTATACCTATATATTGTCGTACGACTACTGAACTAGGTACTATGTCTTGGATTTCGCTTTGCACTGATCTAAATTAAAAACAACTGGCACTGTTATTGCTACCAACATTAGATTATATTACAGATGGTGAAATATCTAAAAAAAAACTAACCTGAAAAAAAAGAAAAGTTGATTGATTACAATATATAAAGAACCAGGAATAACAGGGTAACGAAAGGATGAACGGTGAAAAAATTTTTCAAAAAAGAAAAGTAGCATATAAAAGAAAAGGATGTGATGTGCGAAACGATATGATATAGAAGCACATCTCCCAAAAATAAAAAAAAAAAACAATGTAAGGCCAATATCCCAAAAACTTATCCAGTAAGGCAAATTAAGTTAAGTTATCTCAACATTACATGTATCTCAAATTCCAAAAATAACTGAAACACAGCAAGCCTAATGGTTCGCAGCACCCCACAGCAAACGCTCTTTATCACCGCTAATTTCTTTGCTTTGGCGGCGTAATATTTGTGTTTGCGGAGGCTCAGTTTGCTCAGCATTAGAATTATGCCCGACAAAATTCCCAACTCGTACCAGGAAGATGAACAATTTTTGTGCATTGTTCACAAGTTTAGTTAACTCTATACTGTAGTAAGCTTTGCAGCATGTTAGGAAGCGAGAGGCAACTTCCTCAGATATTCAAGACAAAGAAGGATCTTGAGATATTATAATATCGCGGAAGTTTTTTCGCGCGAGGTATTTTAAACCAAAGAAACATTCTGGAATTTCAGAATATAAATGAAGTTTCCTGTAGGAAACTGCATAAGCTTCCTAGGAAATGATAATACTAATGATGGAGTTACCTGCAAGAAACCAAATGAGCTTCCTAAGATATGGTAATAATAGAGCTTTCTGAAAGAAAAGACAAGAACTTCCTCAGTTACCACAAACCGATAACTTTATTTTGTTGAATATTTAACCCTCCACCATAAAAGCAATCAAACAGGGCAAAAAGTAAAGAGTATACAACATGTCGACAGAAACGTGGAATTCATGCACGAAGGTGATTCCACACAACGCGTATTGGAAAAGTAAGTCAGAAGCGAAATACGAGGTAGGGCAGGGACTAAAAATGCAACTTCAGGCGTATGTAGTTTTCACAGATCCCAGTTAGTATATATGAGTTGACATGTATATTATTCGTTCCTCTCCTATGCCCGGAAAAGGTTGAACTTATATGATTCAAGTAAGGCTTATGTTTAAATATGGCTGAGATGCAGGATTGAATACTGTTCAACTCTTTGGATACAGAGCAAATGAAGAGATTAAGAACGCCTCGAAGCTCGCCAAAGATCGTTTGTAGCTAAAATTCGAGGAATGCATAAATTAAAATGTTACCCAAGATTTAACCAACTTCAAGTCTGATCAATTCAACGGGGATTCAAGCCTTAATTAATTTTCGCATTCATATGCGTTTGAAGAATCCTAGAATGAACTAGAGCACTCTGAAAGCGCATTCCTTCGCCAAGTAAGGCAAAGGTAATGAAAAATTCAGATCAGTACTGAGACCATAATTTTCTTTGTATCAACACCAAAAGATAATCATTTGTTCCTTTTTAACAGTAAAACCAAATTTGGTTTACTAATCTTCTTGAAAATCTGTTTATAATTTTTTCAGTAATACTGCTCACAAACGTTCTAACAAACGTTAGTCAAACCCACTAACAGATCAACCGATCATCACCAAAATATAATAATTTATGTCTCCTAACGCTACCCACAACTCCTGTAAAATTCATAAAGATCCATTCCTAAACTTTTAGACTTATTGCGCTTACAAGCATAAAATCAGAAACAGCGACAAACTAACCAACGAACAAAGAGATCATCACAAAAATTTAGTTATTAACTCGTCGTGATATAACTAAAAGCTCGTGTGAGTTTCATAAAAATCCGTCCTTAACTTTTCGAGTTAGTATGGCATTGAAAATAATGAAGCAGACAAACAAACGGATGAACGGATTTTCACCAAAAGTTAATCATCTGTTCCTCCTAACATACTTAAAAATCCCTGTAAATTTCGTCAAAATTCGCCCTTAACTTTTTGAGTCATCTTGGTGACAGACAGGCAGACAGACAAACCCGACGAAAACATAACCTCCTTGGCGGAGCTAATTAATGTGAATGTAAATGAGCAGACTATTGTCATACACTCTAGCCGCACACGTTGCATTAGCGAATTACCATTCCCGATCAGAAATGGTGGGGAAGCAGAAATGGCTTCACCATTCTGAGGTGCAAGGTTATGCAACATTATATCCCGTCGTATTTGTATACAATATTAAAAACAGTGAAGCTTGAAAACTTGCAGGACTCGTGCTTGCTAACCGTACCAAATGAGCCAGCTATGAAAGTTACGTGCAATGCGGAGATAGCTCGCAGCTAGCGCTCTCGTTGGTAATGCAGTATCACTTCTACACAAGACCAGTGGCGTGCATAACGCTACATGGACCTCATCCAATGGACCTCAATTAAGGAAAGCACCTCGACCTATAGGCTTCGCTGTATCCAGCATGTTCCAGTGACAGGAAGTATAAAGAGATCACAGCTTCTTTGTACCATTTCTGCAAATATTTTTGCAAGTAGAAATAATCAACTTAGACGGCACGGCAGTTGGAGTGGAGCTAAGAAAATATCTCGCATGTATAACTGGCAATGCTGATAGTTACTAACCTGATACATAGACATAAAGTGATGATTATGTCACTGGGGCGGCACCGTAGGAAATTCCTTTAATTACAGGGCGACATCCAACTTTTGAGGCGACAGGGTCATGTGCCCCTCATGTAAAACGGGTCTGAAATCCTCTTCCTTTTCCAAGTTAAAAATAATTCTACGGTTGCCTTCCGTAATTTTCTCGATAGTACAACGACAAAATATATTTTGTGCTGTCACCATCCACCCCGACCATCCACTCTAGTACCAGCCCCCTTACAATGCTCTTACCCCACCAACCTTGTAAGTTAGGTAATACAGGACTGGTTTGTCTTGTGTTTTTTAAGTGTATTAGACCCGTATATATCATAGAATATTAGAAAAATCAAACCTGCCTGCCTAACCTACAAGGCTGGCGGGGTAAGAGCTCATTGTTGGTTAGCTGGTATGTCGCCTTAAATAGTCTGTTTTCCTTATGTCGCCGTAATAGCAAGAGCCTCACTTTATATATATATATAACTACAAAGAATCGAGTCAAGATTCGATCCGGGAACCTAGAGATTATCACGCCGCCACTCTTACCACTAAGCCACAAAAGCTAACAACAACGCAAGCACGTAAGGTACTTGTGTTGCCCGCTGCATCAGTGCAAAGATCAAGCTGAAACTCCCATGATTTTCTAAGAATATAAAGAATTGCTGATGTCATACAAGTTATCTCCGTGCCGAGCGAAAATGCATTTCCAACTGCTCCGTGATCATTTAATCAACATCAACGTTCGTTAATTCAAGGGGCGATTTCTGCATATCTCCTTACAAAAGGAAGAAACACAAGACGTAGATATATTTCTATGAAAGCGCATTCTCTTTATGGTGCTTTGATATTATTAAATTGTTTAAGCTTACGTTTCCAGTAGAGGAAGAAAGGAGGGATATACAAGACACCGCGTTTGATGCCGTAGTGCAGTTGTATTTTTGGGAATAATGAAAATGTATAAAGGTAAAATGCAATAAAGTTTACGTCAAGAATACAGCTTAATTTTTCATGAGGTAATTTCAAAGATCTGACGTATTTAGAAATTTAATATCAGAAAAATAAATTCTATTTGTGTCAGACGCTATTATGCAAGCGCATAGATCCTTTTACATAAGAATGCCCCAAATGATATAACACGGATATAAATTGAACAAACTAATGTATAGGTATATAACAAACTAACAAAATGTTCAAGTGCCATGACGCACCCTACTTGTCAATGTATTTGTCTTATTAATCAAGGACGTTTTCATGGCGATAGTCCATTGAAGCCGGCAATCGTGAGATGGCGGAACGATCCAAGATGCTAAAAATGCTTGAAACACCTGACCGCAGAGCTTCTTTAAATGAATACTGCTACCCATATCGATACTGATCAGCTGTCATAATGTCCCTCAGATTATTATTTTTATTATTACATTCGTAGTTCAAGCCTCTACCCATAGAGTACACTGAGATTCAAAGAGAGGAAAAAAGAAGGGACACAAAGAACGTTATGAGAACCGTGGAACCCACGCACAAGTTAACTTGCATGGGAACAGCAAATCCGGAAAGAAGAGCATGAGCAGAACAAAGCATCATCAGTAGTTAGTATGAAGACAGTAAGAAGCTAAGTGGGCACGAAAGACAGACGTTCCAAAGGCCTAGCTAATGGCTAGGGTAACCTATATAATCCCCCTGGAGGCACTGCTCCCCGTATGGGCGAACCTAACTAATCGAAACCTATGACCCATGGCCCATCCCATGCCCCCTGAGGAGTAATGCCACTCAGATTCTCAGACCAGCTTGGGTCCGGAGAGGATGGAGGCCACTCTATTAATCGTTCATTTGTCATCTTTTTGGAAGATAAGTTCTTTGTGGGCGGATGCCTTATCGTGCATGATATGCACTTCTGCTTCAAACTCCGGCTCTGTGATCGATACCAATGGGAAGACGTTTTCCTTCAAAAATTCAACGTAACTCCCCTTCTCCCAGCTGACGTCTATGCCTGGATGTATCTTGTTAGTATGTACCTATAATCCATGGAAACATTAGCACGAGGGTGTTCCTACATGGAATCAACGCGTGCGAGAAATGTAAGTCGGAAAAAAAGCAGAACAACAGAACTAAGACGAAGACTATCAGTCCGAAACCAAGATTATTAAGTCCATAGGCGTACAGGAATGTTTGAATGGAGCTGCCCGACCACAGTTCATTTACTACAGATAGTTATGTCAGACAATAAAGTGGCAGTACCTGCAGTTGCAGCAGAGTGACGTCACAAAAAATGTATCAGCCATTAGCGTCATATAATTTTACCCAATAAATAGCTACTTCTTCGGACTATAAAGATAGAATTTCCAAAGTACTGGAAAAGCCCCTGTATATCAAATAAGAAGTATGCATCAAAGGTCAGCAGCATAGCAACCTATGGTGCTATGCACAATAATATAAAAATTGCAGCGTCAGAGATGATTTCATTTCTCCGTAAATTTAGTATTCTTCGATATATTATTCTTATTATTAAGCTTCTAGTTTAAACAATACTACACTCACTATACCCTACTATTTAAAGAGAAGAGATACACATGCTAAGTCACACAAAAGAATAAACCCCGTCATGGCACAGCAACTCTGGAAGAACAACAGGAGCAGCAATAAAGCATAATGAGCGTCAGATGTGCAAGAATTCATTTTTCACTGTAAAAATAATAATCGGCTACATACAGATAAGTACCTACCCAATATATGCCAAAGCTGCATTTTTTATATTGGGTAACGCTTCGCTGCAGTTCTTTAACTTCTCGCAAGACAGAGCATCGAGTCCCCGCTTGCTGCGGTCGCTGTCCTCCTCCTCTTCTTCTTCTGCCACAACGCTCCAGCCCGCCTCGAGACAGCGCACCGTTGACCTGGAGTGGCCTGAGCCGAACCTGTAGCCTTCGTCGCACAGGTACGTCACTTCACTGGGGCGACTGCAATGGTGAGATTAAATTACTGAGTCTGAACCTGTGGCCTTCGTCGCACAGGTACGTCACTTCGCTGGGGCGACTGCAATGGTGAGATTAGATTACTGAGTCTGAACCTGTAGCCTTCGTCGCACAGGTACGTCACTTCGCTGGGGCGACTGCAATGGTGAGATTAGATTACTGAGTCTGAACCTGTAGCCTTCGTCGCACAGGTACGTCACTTCGCTGGGGCTGGGGCTTCAACGGTTAGATTAGAATCCTGCAATCACCGGTTAGACTACAGCTAGACAGACTACACTAACTTGAATGCACTGCTCATTGGAAATGCCTAGTGAGTCTTATGGCAGTTAGATGAAGCACCAGTCACATATTTATGTAATATTGTAGAGAACTACTGCAAACCAAATCACTGTAGCAATGCAAGAAATACTTTTATCGGTGAAGAAAATAAATCCGTTGTCATAAGATTGCTAGTTTGCCAGGTTTGTCACACACAAATACTTATTACAATAAAAATTTCAAAATGGTTGTGTTCTACTATTGATACATCTGCAAAGACCCAAGAAAATTAAGCATGGTTGTGCAATATTAATTGTAATGATACATCTGCAGAGACTCAAGAAAGTTCAGAACGTTTTGAGCAATCACGAAATAATATTTGTTTATCTGGCCCCTAAATTATCATTGGTACTTCCACTACAATGGAAAAAGCAGCGCATTTGGACGCAGAGAGCTCCGGATACGAACTAAGCTTTGTCCCGCGAACTTACCTCCAAGTCCTACTAGGAACGGTTGCTAATTAACTGTGGTGAAATCTAGGGATTAATTTACTTAAACAGAATCTTTAGCTATCGCCGCACAGGCTCGTCATTCCGCCAGTTATTATTACTAGCTGCTCCCGTGAAAATCTCATTGTCTGGAGGGACCATTTAGGTTGAACCCCTGGAAATTCTACAGTAACGAACAAACATCAAGTTTTATAGAATAGTAATTACCAGTGACCCGTTCAATCGTTTTCACCAGTTTTTTTTTTTTTTTTCGCAAAAGTTAAGTGTTCTTTTATCTGGTAATAAGCAACGCGCTATTTTTCCCAGTTTTTTTTCTTGGCCGTGTGGGTTACCAGTACCAGCTCCTTAATGTGCTTTGAAAGTTATATATATAATTTAACCCTGTCTGTGCGCAAGGGAAATATACATGTGACGTATTGCCCAATTGCATTGCCCGTATCACTTTTAAATTTAACCTGCGCGTTGATGCAACCGAGCTCTACTTCATCTTCCTTATCATGGATACAACCGAACTACATTATATCTAATTTCTTGCTATCTGTTACTGATGAAGAGCGTAACACGCGAAGGTAAGAACAACGCTTATAATATTACTAGTGGACCCGTACGTGAAAATATTCACGCAATAAACTAAATGTTGGCCTAATACCTATAGGCAGGTGCAGAATTTTCTCTGACTCGCTACTTCAATTTCTTCATTGATCATTTTTCGTGCTCTGATCCATAGGTCTTCTTTATTCATAGACAGAAATAAAAGCTTTCATTAAACACGCTAATAAATTTGAATGCAACTCCAGTCAGGTCAGCTTATATAAAATGTGTCCGCTCCGTAGCAAGGATACTGTTAATACCGCCTTTCCAACTCAAATAACTGTTTTGTCTGAAGTGCTGAAATTTTGACCTGTGAAGAGAAAACGGCCGACGGAGTCGCAGACGGCCTAAACTGCGATGGAGCGACAGTGTGTGAAAAGATGTTAGGGAGAAGCAGCTGGAGGACGATTGGGTGGTAGATCAGGTGCTATGGAGGAGGATTGCGAGATACAGCGACCCCATATGAAAATGGGAACGCACCCAGAGAAAGAGAAGAGAAACCTGTTCCGTCAAATAAGAAACACAGCAAGCTAAAAGAAATAATTGTCTACTACCCGTGAAAATTCATCACCTTCAGAGCGCTTCGTTCACCATCTGCCGAATTTAAATGCCATAATCTGAAAGAAAAAATTATAGAAACGGACTCCAGAAGCTACAAATATCTTTGTTTGGAATTCAAGAAGTGTTTCAAGAAAGAAGTGCCTTCAGGTGAAAGGATAAAGAACCTTTCGCCATCATATGCAGCCAGGCCTATTTCCCGCCCATCTATTTCTTCAAGAGCGGACACGGAATAAATACACCAAGTGTTTTGTTATATTAGGGATAGATTAAATTCAGAAATTCAAGTCACCGTTTCCACAACAAAGGGGATCTCACAGAGGAAGAAAAAAGGGACATACAGAATGAAGATAGACACGAGGGTGTTCGCGCACAGGATCAATGCACATGGGAATAGAAAGTCGGGAAAGTTGAGGAAGAACAAATGGAAGGAAGACCAGAAAGAGTATGAGATGGGAAGGAAGCAAAGTGGGCACAACAGATAGACATCTCGAAGGTCTAGCTAATGTCTAAGCTGACCTTCAGGGTCTCCCTGGAGGCGCTGCTCCCCATAGCATAAGATGGGCAAACCTAAACTAACCTAAGCTTATGACCTACGGCCACTCCGCCAGTACTGCAATGATTACGTAATCTTGCAATAAATCACTCCTTCATATACACGCGGTACTAAGCCGGAGAGCAGCAGGTAGGATGATAAGCGTAGTTAGATTGTGATTCAAGCATAAAACTTTAAAACGGTGGATGCAAGAAAAGAAAAGCGAAAGTAGTATATTATTAGTCGCCTGAAATAAGCCAGAGAGGTAGCTGTATGTATATGCGGTGTGGATACAATAGCATAGATTGCTTAACATTTTCCCCGCTCTGTGAAAAAGAGAAAAAAACGACCATATTGTTCAAAGAGTAACTACCGTAATATCCTGTAAGCAATAAATGCCGCTAATATTACAAATTAACTAAGTTCAAGCCTCCCTATCACTTCAAAGGTGATCTAACCCTAAATATATCCTGAGCCGATGCAGAAGCTGAATCCGCACTCAAAAAAAAAAAAAAAAAAAAACTTCCATGAGTGGATAAAAATTCTGCTAAGGAAAAGGGGAAGAAGGAATGATACAAATTTTGTCGAGAGGAAGATGGAACCTCGTTCACGGTGACGTTTTTACACTGGATAAACGCTCATAAGCAGCCGTAATTCGGGGAAAAAGAGGAAGGACGAACAAAGTATCTTTAGTTAGAGAGTAAAAATGAAAGGAAGTAAATTTGACACAAAAGCCAGACCAAAGTAAGGCAACTTATGAGGTGCTCCAGAAACCCAACTTTTCATTAAAAAGAAAGAGTCGACCTAACTAACCTTCCCCTGTGGCCCGTTCTATTCAACTGGAAAAAATCAAACAACTTTTAAGGAACTTTGTCAAGAAGTGTCCTCTTACTATTACATATAGCATTGCCACTTCTTCTGTATACCCAGTCATCGTCCTCACTGCTACGGAGGGATACATTGTAGCTTGTCTACGTGAATTCGGACTTTATATATCAATTGGATTGAGTGCAGTTAATTGCTTTATGGCTTAGTATCACAATTTCAATTTTTTTTTTTTTCAGGACCACCATACTAAAATAAAGGTAGAGAGGAAAGATAAGGTTTATGTTTCAAGTTAGATATTAACTTTATCAATATATTTCCAAGTTTTTGTCCGATGGAAATTTAATTGTTTGCATAGATGTCATGCAAAGCCATCGCACGCGTCAAAATATTAAAAGAAAACGGCATGGAAATTCGTAAAAGAACGACGCAAACTTTAACATAAAAATAACTTCTCTTCCGAAAATCCCAACGCCTGAAGTTCTAAAAACCAAATAAATGGAAGTCCCATTACAGGAAATTTTATTCGACAGCCCCAAGCCCTCACCTCCCCTTCTCAATTTTTGCATTCCGAGGAGATTCTGGCGGCTCTTCGGCACATACAAATTCGCCACAGTAGGGCCCAGTATTTCTGGCGAGACACCGGCACACTCCGGGGCTTACGCACGAGCCGCCATTCTTGCAGCCTGGATCGCATTTGGGTTGGCAAGTCACATGCGATTTTGGAGATTCCACGAGAGCTTCCATGGTCGGGCGCCAAAAGCCAGAGAGGCAGTGGACGCTTTCGGTCACCTGGCCTGAGGAGGACGTCTGGTAGCCATCGTGGCAGACGAGATATCTGGTGCCGTCATCCCTGAGATCGAAAATAGAGAGAACTTAGATAAGGGAAATGCAATTTTTACATATAGCACCCGTTTGGCAGACGAGGTGTCTGGTATAGTCAGTGAGACGTAAAATGTAGTGAATTTTGGTAAGAAACCTTATATGATGCTAGAAGCCGTCGGAGCAGGCAAGGTGTCTGTAGCCACTGCCCCTGTGGCGATAAATGCGTTTATAGAAGGAAAATTAAATCCATATAGGAGACGAATTGCCTGATGCCATCGTCCGTGTGACCTAAAATAACTTTTAATTTGGTAGAGAAAATGCTATAGGATCAAGTAGTTGATTCTGTAATATGAACATTATTTTTTATGCCAGAAACTTATTTCTTGAAGGAAACTTTATATTTTTGTTAGAACTAGGAAACTGTAGCGGCCGCCCTTTCCTGGGTTAAAAATCAACCATTGCTATCATTATTTTCATGAGCGTTTTCATCACTAGAGCACTTGTACTTTGTACTTTACTAATAGAATAACCGTCTTGTAGGCGGCTGTCGTAGCTCTCATAAAGTTATTTTTCAAGCTGTAAACATGGCTATATTTTCACTAAGCTCTCATTATGGCAACTTTCCTTAATAAAACGTGGTTATAGTTTTACACGATTTCAAAGATACCGAGAAAAAAAATCAAGAATTTAAATTATTAAAGAATAGAAAGTTCAGCAGCTGAGTTTGTGTACCCCTACACGCTCAATGATCAAAAAAGTTGCATTAAACTTCTTATTTAGAAACAATTTCAGGACGAGTGCTTTCCTTTTTGCGGGGGGTTTGATACAGCGTTTTACTAATTTAATTTGAAATAGGTTTTATTGTGTTGGCGTTATTTATTTCATCTATTATACTAGAACGACTAATCGTGTCATCGTTCTGTAGACACAGAAGAGAATGCTGTAAACCCTTTACTTTTCCCATCTGTATTAATTAAATTGTTGGATCACCAGACGGAAAAAAATCGTTACGAGCGGATTATGATTGAAGAATAACTCCACTTTCTTCGCTAAAACCCATGCAGTACCGTGATAAGAAAGCCAATTTCATTATTGTTGATGGTACCGACCTTAATCTGTGCACATAATAAGCTATTCTCGATAAAACCGATCAGTACGCTTTCCAGTTGGTGCTAGAAGGAGGGTACTGGTTTTGGTACATTACTGTTTCTCAGCGTATTTTAATCAAAACAATATAACAAACACCATCATGTGTTCAGATATATCTATTTTATTTATATATTCTATATATATATATATATATATTATACATATGTATCTTTACTGCCAAGCTCTTACCAAAATAAATGCACAAAATAATCTACATTGATGCTTCTCCTGCATTGTGATGGAAACAGATTGGCGAAAATTAGAATACGTGGCAATGGATGGCCAAAGTGGGAACAATTCTCCTTAAAATTGTATGCAATTGTTCTGGCAACACTAAAATCCAAGTAATGAAGATACTCGTACTTACAGATTCTCTTAGCGCTCTCATGAAATTTTATGTTTAAGTTTTCCCTATATCGAAACTTTTCTTGCCTGACTTCAACAATACATGTGTACATTTAAAAGATGATCAACGAAGCAAAAGGAAAGCGATTCTCAGGGCGCAATACAAGCAGCAATTGCATTTTCTAATTTGTTTTTTTCTTTTGACGTAATATCTTCTTGCTAGCTAGAGCGCAAAAAGTTCCATCGATATAAGTTTTATTGTTGTGTATAGATAAAGAATACTTTGAGGAAGTTTTAATTCAGCGATGCTCGAGTGTCCACTCGGAAAAAAATTTCGCGTGTCATACAAGAGAAGGAAAATTCGCGCTGCTCTGCTGCAGGAATCCTTCAATGAATATTGAGCACCAAAGTAGATCGATGAAGAAGTGCCATCACTAATACCTCGCCGTCATCTTTAACGGCTCGGAAAATCTATTATTATTGTTGTTATTATAAAAAAAGTGGCGAACAAGCAAAGTGAACTAAAAGTGTAAGCTGAACTTATATTTCCTCCCGCATCACACAAACAGAGTTAATGAAAAGGAGTGAATCCATGCACGGTCGACCTCCCACAGACGGAAAAAGTCGTGAAAGTAAAACAGAACAGATATCGCCAGCATCGGTAAGTAAAAGAAAATGCAAGTGAAATACAAAGCCATCAATACCACAGTTAACTTGATGCTGCTGTAGCGTAGCGAGACGCAGTGTAAGGAAAAGCAGCCATATATTGGCCCAGCCCTGTCGGTGCTTTCCAACTGTCGACGGGTCCGCTGTCTTTAGTACTGCGCATCCTGCTATCTCCTAACCCAATAATGTACAGAGGTGAATCTCTATAGTTCTTAGGAATTGCACTATGTAAACTTCAAAAAGGGAACAGCTCTCTGTAATGAGTTAATACATGTAATATTATGTAACCCATTTCATTGTTGGGTTAATAAACATTTCAACGAGGCCTATCGCCTTTTCAGCCTAACGTTGTCCAGACTAACTTATTGTCACTGAACTCACTTTGCTTATTCCCATGCACAAACACTCTGTACGCTGAATGGTTCCGAAATTCAACACGTTTACTCTCTCTATCTCTCTCTTTTTTGCGTGTTTAATTCAACACTCAGCATCATAATCCTTACTCTGGTGTCTACCAAGGAGCTTTTTTTTCAAGAGCAAGTCACTCAGCCGAATTTTTCGAACCATCGTCGTGCTGTGCGTTCATCCTCACCGAGCACCTCACTGCTGTTTCTACTTCTAGGATGTAATAGTGCCACGACCAAATTCAGACTCGAAAGCAACAAGAAAAAAAGCTTCGATTTATCCTTGAGTTTCAGAATGCTAATTCAAAAAACAAAATCTACATGATTATGAGCCACCCTAAAGTAAGTTTTTTTTTCAGTAATGAAGTAACTCTCCAATGATCTGAAGTCAAGATCTGAACATTTAAAACAATAAGGTTACCGTCCTTCAAACTTGTGCATGAGAAAATCTTATATGTATTACCTTCCTAACAACAAGTTGCTGGTTACTAATACCATAACTCAGTCATCATATTGCTATTTCAACATTAAATGTCTTAAAAAACGCGTTATGAAATCGTTGCAACGTATCCATTTCATATCGTGATACTACAAGAACCGTTAATAAAGTGCTGATAATCAGTTCCAACGAGGTTCTAATAGAGAGGAGTGCACCCTATCTATTTATCCTACGGGAGCGTTGCGAGTAAACTTTTCCCTTAAACTGGCTGAGTGGCTTATCCAATCATAGAGCGGCATTGCCTCGCGCAGCATATATAGAAAGG
>LQNS02278070.1:21967446-21980895 GCA_001587735.2 Parhyale hawaiensis
GACAAAGGATCAATGAAGGAAAGAAGAAAATTAGGAAGCAAATAAGAAAAGAGGAGATTCCGCACCGGCCTAGAGGCATTAGGCAAACGTATAGGGGGTTATTGCGTGAATTCTTCACGCACGGGTCCACTAGTATATAATATATATGAATCTGTTCTCCACTGTATGAAATTGTTCGTAAAATGTAATGCTGATATGGGAAATTGACTGCATAGATCTAAGCACAGGAAGAATATTACATTTTCGGAGATGAATTCACTGAAGGTTAGCTAGATAACGATTAAGAACACGGGTGAGGGGGGAGGGTCGCTGATGCACTAATTTTTTATCATTGTTGAATGACAGAAAGTACACTAGTGGTATATACAACAAGAACATCAACTGACTCCTTCATTCAGGAAATTAGACGGCATGGGAACCGAAACTGATTATATTTTATCGCATTTCAAGCGTCAACACGGGCTCAGGCTAGAGTCTTTTTTTCTCCGTAAGCAGAACAATGTGTCCGAATGAATTTTTTTTTTCATCCTTGTAAATCACAGAGAAGTGTGCAGCGTTCCTGGTTGTAATTCATTGCAAACAAAAACAAATATCCAGAACAACATTAGTGACGCTTGCTCTAATCAAGCTGGCATGATGGCTCGAATTTTAGTCATTGGTTAAGCAAAAAGGCGTTTTCAGGGTCGCAACAAGACGTTTGAACACTTGTACCACGTACAGGGACCAAAATACTATACAGTGTATAAACCCGCCGTTGAAAAAACGGCCAATCTACTTACGCTTTCGTGATGGTTCCGTTGAGGTATCCAGAAGGCGGCGTATCACATGAAACTTCAAGGCAATTGGTTCCCTCAAATCCTGGCATACAAGAACAGTGGTTCATTCCTATACAAGTCCCTCCGTTCCGACAACCCCCCACGCATCCTTCTTTGCATTCAGCTGCACCAGCGGCGGCGGCGGCAACCATTGCCATTCCTCTTCCATTTCGGATGACCCACAAACCATTCTGGCAGCTGATGGATGTGGATTTGAATCCGCCCTCAAAAAAGAAACCGTCGGGGCAAGTGTAGGATTTTTCAAACGGGTACTCGTCCTCCCTGGTAAAGACAAACAGATTGCAAAGCGCACCTTAATGGAGATGGAATATTCAGAAACATTGGAGTTCGACGAGTTGAAAAATCGGTGGACACGAGAAAGGAAATAGAAGAGGTTGGCGGTTCAATTGCCAGAATACCGTGCACTTTGGACGAGCTTATAAACTGATGATAAGGAGAAGGAGCAGAGGAGATGTTAGAGACGGTACATTGAGAAACATTGGAAAGGAAACATTCACTGTACGAATTTTACAATTTGCGACAAATACACGCCTTTAGGATATGAGCAGTATATTTCCCCATCCTGTGCAATAAAAAAGCAGCCTCATAGAAGCCTCACCCGCGGAGAGGTCCTGACAAAATTAATACAGAAAATAATCATAACACGACTGACGCCAGTTTATGAAATCGTAGCATTTGAAAGTTCAGGCATACAGCCATTGACCATAATATATGTCCAACCAAGCGTTCACTGGTAAATATAAACTTTATTTACGTATGGTTTTGACAGAGGATGGAAGCAGGAGCTCTAGGAGCGAGACTCTTAAAACGACATGCTGAACCTCCTCTTCATGAGCTTAAAATAGCAATATACCCACAATAATTACAGAGGACAGAATATGACTAAAGTCTAAGGGAAGTGAAAGACATATTTCACTTACTGTTGGGTCAGAACGGCGGGTGCAGCTACCTCTGGACGAGGAGAAGTACATACGTCGTATTGACACCGGTCACCAGTGAAGCCTTCGCTGCAGTTACAGCCTAGTGCCTCGCCCATGCAAAGCCCGCCGTTCTGGCACGGTTGAGCACAATCTAGAGGTGGTAGATAATTAGTTATAGTTAGGAAGTTTAAGCCTCCGTTTCCGCAAAACGATATCATTAAGGAAAGATCAAGGGGCATATAGTATGCCAAGAGAAAAGGGGAACTCAAGAAAGAAAGATTTTCCATACAGGATCAACGCGCATGGGAACAGCAAGTCGGGAAAGAAGAGGAAGAACAGAATAAAGCATGAGCAAGTGGGAGTATGAAATCGGGAAGGAAGCAAAGTGGGCACGAAACAGAGACGTTCCGAAGGCCTAGCTAATGGCTGAGGTAACCTACAGCGTCCCCCTGGGGGCTCTGCTTCCCATAACATAGGGATGGGCGAACCTGCACAATCTAGAAATCAATGCTCATCAGCACATTCGTGTGCAGAATCTTTTCTTTAAAACTTTGTTTTTTGCCTGAAGTGTATGCATCAAAGCTTTCGAAATTCATTTCACTTATTTGCATACAATTTATGCACCCTAATTTTTTAACAAATCGATGCATAAAATCAGTGCATCAATTTTAAGCATACTGGAGCACAACGCATAGCTACATTCTATGCGTGTTGGTGAATAGAACAAACAAAAGCATCAGTTTCATGCATTTTGGTGCATAGAATGTTATCATCAGTCGTACCTTCAACACAATCTTCGAGCTCGTCTGCACCAGATGCCCCGTCTTGGACCCGCATCCGTAGGACTCCGTCCCTGCAGTACAAGCTGCCGTGCAACCAATGGTGCGGGAAGATGTAGCCTTCGTCGCACTCCACAAACATGTTGTTGGCCCTGTCCAATTGAGATTAATTTGCAAGATACGCGGAAATTCAACCACAGAAAATTCGGTGCCGGTATGGTACTTGGCTTTCCTCAAATGTGCGTCTATAAGTTAGATTAGACATCAATTCTAGCCTAACCCATTAACAGACAAAGTTTCCTTTATTTATACGAAGATTACAACTAGTGGACGGTAGGGTGGAAACGCTAATATGAATGGCACTGAAGACAAGGGAGCTCTTGTATAGCGTTCGACGGGCCACACAACAGTTGATGTCCAGATGATGTTGGACTCTGACTTTTGTCAGAAAAAGGAAGGATGGAGGGCACAGGCCGTTGCGCAAGAACTTTCCGTCAATGGAGCCATAGCTCTTGATGATCTGTGGTCGGCTGCAGCCGTACAATCTTCCAGGGCCAGATGGCTTTTTTTCTGCAGCACGAACCAGTGAGTGCGGGCTTCATGATAGGAGGTGCGGCCATGTAAACTATACTATTTCAATACCGAACTTGACTCCGTTTATCCTATTATTAAGTAACTTAGTCCATTCAACCTACCGTACCACCTAATAACCATTACGTCATTTTTCATAGTAAGAATACGGTTTCTTAAATGAAAAGCAAGATCTCTGAAAGTCCTCGGAATGTCGAGTGAAGAGATACACTTTTAATCATCGTTTTCCTTGGTCGTTTAGGCATTAATTCACACTGGCTTTGTATTTAAGCGTTGTGAAATGTTGAATTTGGTTGCATAGGATTTTTAGCAGTGCTCCCGAACTTACGGATGATTGGATCTGACCGCTAAAGGGTTAGTTCATTCTGATCCTGAACTAAAGTTGCAAGGGTGGTTGGATTAGATCGGTATGATATTTGCTACCCCTGTTCCCGAAGTTACATGGCCCTGATAATTATATTTAATCGTTGAAGAGTTAGCAAATACTGTTCTTGGAAGCACAGATGGTTGGATTTGATGGCTGAAGGATCAGCTCCCACTGTTCCCGGACTTACGTGGTACGGATCGTAGAGTGCGGAAAGTCGGGCAGTTCCAGCTGCTCGCAGCCTCTCTCCTCACACCGGTCACCGGTGTATTGGCCGACACATTCGCACTGGCCCTTACCGGCACACGCGCCTCCGTTAAGGCAACCGGCGGGACAGCCTGGAATAATAGCGTCCTTATTTTCTTGCGAGTCATCCATCGCCATTTTTTTTTTTTTTTTTTTTTTTGTTTGGAGAACTATTGTGACAAATGGAGTTTCTTCCTATTTTTACGACTGATAATTTCCCTCCGTTGAGATACCAAGCGGAACAGCCTGCTCGAGACTATAGGTGCTGGAAGGTAATCTATTGAAACGTTTGAATGGGAAAACTAATTTGAGGAGTGCGGTAACTCCACTGCAGACACGAAAGAAAACTAAAAAGAAACATTCATCCCACTATACCTCACCGGCATCACCTTCGGGATATGTGGTCCCAGTGTGCCGTATCTCCCGTAAACATGTTCCATTGATTTTTTCGTAACCAAATTCCTCACGGAAACCCGTAACCCAAAGCATAACACCAGCAATAGCTCCTGGGGCGTGAATTTACACCAGACCTCACCTATGCTTCTTCGCTCTTCCTCCGCTACAGTGCACTAGAAATCAGATCTCACCTGCTTCACACGCGGGGACAGTCCCATTGGCGCCAGTTTCACCAGGAAAAATCCACCGTTTGTCTGTGCAGATGGTTGCAACCGAAGATAACCCAGACGGAAAGAAATATCCTTCCTGGCAGACAGCGCTCCAACCGCTTGAGCTTTCTATTAGAACCCCGTTAGTGATGTAATTGGATTCACACTGTTCAGTCTCGCACCACTTGCCAGAAAAGCCATCAGCACATTCGCAAACGTTTCTTGCAACACAAGTACCGCCATTCTGGCAATCCTGGGTACAGGTTCGTGTGCAAATATCGCTAATAGGAACCTGGATCCAGCTGTCGGCTCTCTTAGATCTGAAGATGTCAATTTGCGACTCTGGAAAATCAAGAACTTTACTTTCTATCATACCATCCATTCGAATAAAATGCCCTTCATTTGGGGAAGGTTCGGCTCTGTCAGAGTCGGTCAAATCGACAAGTTTATCAGTTGTGCCCCTAGTATCATTCACACCCGATGACAATAAGACGATGGTGTCGAGGGCTTCTGACTCTGGGTAGCTCACAATGCCGATTGCGGATGGTCCATCGATTTTATGATACGAATTGATAGTCGATGCAATGTCATCAGTGAATTCAGAAGCATCACGCGTTACTAAAGAATCGTCAAGTTCGTTTTTAAGTCCCAAGTTTGACGCACTCGGATAAAATTTCCTGGAAGGCAGCTGAGAAACAGAACCACGGTTATGATTAGCGTCTTCTACTGTATCAGCAAGAACAGTGGTGGGCAAATATTTATCGACGGGAACAGCTGTTGTTTCGGTAGCTTTTGCAGTCTCCTGCATGGCCTGGGCTGTTGGCGACAGGGCAGAGGAAAGAGAATTGAGGCTTGATCTTTTGCGACGTTTAAGGGGAATGACTGGGATAGAAGACGAAGGAGGAAGAGAAACTTCTAGGGTGTAGACCCAGCGGCCATCCAGACATACCATTTCCACATTGTCGTCGCCGGTGGTGGCAGAGAAGCCAGGTTTGCAAGATACCTGCGCTTTTCTTGAATCACTGGAACAAACATTACGCTAATTATTTATTATTATCAAGTATGCTATATTGCAAAGTTTAAGCTTCCGTGTTCACAGCATAAGCAATCTAGCAGAGGTAGAAATGAGGGGCATAGTTATAGAGTATATTGCGACAATAGAGGGTGTAGCAGGTATTCCCAAACAAGATCAACGCCATGATAACAGCAAGTAGGGATCGAAAAGCAACGCCAGAACATGAAGGGATAAGTATGAGCATAGCAATGGAGCGGAAAACAGAGTCCCTAAGGCTTAGTTATGGCTAAGGCAACCTATGGGGCTCCCAACAAAACAAGTACTGTCTTGAAGACAAATATACATGCATACTTTAGGTTTGTTTCCTGATTTGTTGATCTATCTTCTCACTGCAGATAAGAAATGTATTCTATCCAAGGCCATTAATGCATTGAAAGTTGAAAATTTCGAAGCGAGTGACAAATATAGGTCTCTACAGCCCTAACTGAGTATCTCCAGTAAGACAAGGTTGAGCTACAGTCGATCAACTGTAATATGTATCTACGATGGCGGCGCATACTGTTGCCTGATGGAGGCCAAGCAATGGGGCGTAATGAAGTCTAGAATGTAAGACCACTGCGACATGTCCTTCGGCAACCGTGTGCCCAGTATAAAAGATTAACAACCTTTTCTAGATATTTATATTGAAATCGAAGATCGCGTATCCGGCGGGTGCATGCATGTTGAAGTGTAAGGATAAATATGAAACAATGCCAGTTGATTTCGCGGCTATACTCAAGTTTCGGCAGTAACAGATTTGTATGGTTTATCTCGTTGGACAAAGGAGACTTCAACCACAGTAACAACCTTACAGTTCGTTAAAATTCGGAAGTAATCTTGCCTTGATGGCAGAAGTATGTTCCAATGGTACCCATGCCTGTAACTCCATCAAGACAACGGCTGCGGCTGCAGCTGCACTCCCTCCTCTGGGGCCAGTCCGTCTATGCCTGCCGCACGAACCAGTGAGAGTGGATTTTCCATTGTATGGTGCAGTTAAAGTTGACTTTACCTTTAACCGTGCATGATCAGTGGAGGGAGATCCTTGCAAATTTCGTCCTCTTCACTTTTGACTTCCGGATTCACAAGTACCGCAAACTGGGGCAGCTACTCTGTCCTTTTGAAGTAACTTGGTTTAGACGCTTTTCCCCAATGTGTATTAAATGGACGGTTACGCGAGTTGCAAAGGAGGTGTACTCTTCATATACTATTGCAATTATAACTGCTATAGACAAAGTCGGCTTTTATAAATTGAGAAAACNTTTGAAGTAACTTGGTTTAGACGCTTTTCCCCAATGTGTATTAAATGGACGGTTACGCGAGTTGCAAAGGAGGTGTACTCTTCATATACTATTGCAATTATAACTGCTATAGACAAAGTCGGCTTTTATAAATTGAGAAAACAGCTGGATAAAAGCTTATCTATGCTAAGCACGCCGGACCACTTCACGGTAGGTACTTAATTGTTATAGATAGATAAACCTGTGAATGTTCAACGTTTTGAGAAAATACCTTACAAAATTTTATGCAATAATGCTAATGCGTCACAGACAACTTCTAGAAATTCAACTCAATGATTTTCATCAACCCCCCCCCAAAAAAAAAAAAACTTACATCAGTTCGAACAGTCCGTTGTTAACTTCAGGCGATTCTTCGCACATCTTGAATTCGCAATGAGATCCTTCGTATCCTGGGCTGCACGTGCACTCGTCGACTCCGGAGCACGTTCCGCCGTTCTTGCACGGAGTGGGACAGCCGTCTCGGCAGGTCCGTGCATCCGTTGGAACGGGGCCACCAACGGCGGAATACACCGGAATGAAATCTCCGTCAATGCATTCAACTTCGAGAGAGCTGACGTTACCGTAGAAAAATTTCCCGGGGCTGCATTCCAGGAAAGTAGCACCGTTTTTACTGCAAGTAATATATCAACTTAATTTGGAGCCTTGATACAGTTGAGCATAAATTTTTAAATGGTCGACAAAAATGGCACGAAATTTGAGACTATTATCAATAAAGCTTTTCAGCATATGATGAAATTGCTAATAATTTACTAGTTCAAACTAACTTTATAGTAGGACATCTGCCAACTGAGAATTCTTGAAGGCTTCGGCATTTAGACTGTCTTCATAGCTTCAATTCTTTCATACTGAATGGATGTATTCTCAAATAAATTTCATCAACAATTTGAAAGAAAACACAGTTCAAATTGGCAAGATAAATCAGTAGAAACTTTTGTCTGTCGCTCTAAACTCCTTTAGAGTTACAATTTCCGGAACTATAGCAAAAACAAACTTCTTGGAAGAATACCAGCTCTGTCTCCAAGTTCTTGATGGAGCTACAATTACTGTGGAGTGGCATGCGTTATAACATAAAAAAATATTTAAATTCCTATCTAAAAGCGCATAAGCAAGACTCAGAGAAGCGGAATAACTAAAATATAATATGACTGTATAATCAGTCTTTAATAATGTGCTTTACGTGCAGCTTAATTTTTTCCCAAAAATATCAAAGGTCTTGAAATTCTTGCCAATGAACTCAGGAGAAAAGTTTACCACATTACTTAACACAGCTGTGCTAATGCTGTATGATATTATAGCCACTTAAATTCGCGAAACATACTTTACTCTCACAACAAACTGAAAAAAGAAGTTACCACCTCTGCAACTTAACAGCACTAATAGTGAGGTCAAGTTTCATTTTCGAAATGCATTGACGAGAAAACGTTACCACGAGAGCATATATAATAACAGAACTACTGCACCGAATTGAAATTTCAAACTTTAACAGAGTTTCTACTTACCTGTCTCATAAGCTATTTTGATTAATATTCGTCTTATCTATATACCCCACTTGAATTTCAAAATAGTTTAAACGCATTTTTGATCGTTGAAAATAGCTGATTCAGAACATATAGGTAAAAATTCTGTTCGAGAAGCTTCACTTTTGAGTGACCTGAACAACAAACTTCACTCTACCACCTCAGCAGCATAACTGCACCGCTGAAATCCGAAAATCCAGAATCCCGCTTCACTTTCGAGATTTTGCCGAGGAAACGTCACCACCACAGCGTGACAACGGCATCAGCTAAAATTCGGAAACTAATCCTAACAGAATATCCAACCGCTTCGGAGGCTGTATTAACATTTTAGCCACTTCGACTAATAGCACGGCCCAAAATTCCGCCAGGGAAACTCTACTTTCGTGAAGCGAACAGAAAACTTCAGTCTACGTAAGTTAACTGCAGCATAACGGGCCGCTGGATTATGAAACCAAGCTTCACTTTCGATATAAACTCGAGAGAAAACGCGGTCTCTTGAACGTCATTACAGCAGCAATGCTTTATACATATAGCCAGTCAATTACGGAAGCCATAGCTCGCTTTCCAGACGCTTTATTCGGTAGAAAACGCGCCACTGTTGACATTGAGACAAAACAAAGAGACCGAGCCTAGGCAGAGAGTTGTTTCGCTAGGCACGGAACAGCAGGCTAATTAACTGGAAGGCGAAGCCTTTGGACGAACTTTGTGTGTTAGGGGCGAGTGCTCGCCTGGCAACTTACCTGAGAAGAAATGCTAACGTTGCTTCTTCTGGACGCCAAGGCGTCAGTGGACTAGAAACTTTCATCGTTACGGCGTTTCTGGGTAATCTTTTCTGGTAATGATTATTTCCCGAATTCGTTTAGTACAACTGCCCTAGAATTTAGCTTATACAGAAATGTTTCTGGTAGCTTTCGAGTAGCTGACTTTGAAAAATCTTCTACGATACTTATTTCCTTACTTACACAAAAGAAACCTTGGGAGTGGATCTTACCAGTAGTTTTACTGGTTATTTTTGTATTCTTAGCGCACACAAAAAAAAAGGAGATTTTTCAGCTTTACACCAATAGAAAGAGAAATAAGTAAAACTTATTCAACAATTTTACCGGTAATTTTCCGCTGTTAACGCTGTGAAAGTTTGTTTTGAATATTGAAAGCTCCCCTGTTTCTGCAAAAATATACTCTCTTTATTTCTTTTTGGCGCAGAAGGCAAATAATGGAAACGCTCAAGTACATGAATAGGGTCAACGATGTGCTTGCAATGGGACTTGTGCCACAAACGTTGATGTATCGAATGAAAAAAAATACGACTAAAAATTCAGATATTAAGGTCGAAGAACTACCCTAAGGCAACAGGATTTCACATATTTCACGGTGAACTTTTGGAATAGACTTTCCTCCAAAGTCATCGGTGCAGAGGCAGCCTACGCGTTCAAAACTCTGCTTACTAAACGCTGGGAGCAACACCCTCTACAGCTACGAACTCCTTCAGGACTCAACTCTTAACGGTCAAGCCTGTAGGGATCAACCTAATCAATTAGATTTGATAATCCAACTAATTTTTACGTCTCCGATTCCCGTGTGTCTGCTGAAATTAATCGTGCACGATTAACTTTAAGGTTGAGTTTTTCTCTTTGTTTTCCTTTAGATATATAATGATTTTGACATAACGGCAGTGGCTCAAAGAGGGCCGGAGTGCGAGTCCCGGCTGCTCTCTAGAAGTGGGTCTGCTCGCCTGCTCGACTTTCTACTGCCAGTTATCTATTCTAATATCTTCTCTCAATGATAACTATTGCTCTGCTAGAAAGTTTGTCGTCGTGTCTTCATGGATAATCTTGTAGTTTCTATCTGATCCTGTAAGAAATTACCAGCTCTTGTTTAATTATTTCTAGAAGCTTTTGTAGCGAAGTACAAGCATAAGCAAGAACATATCACATACGAGCGACGGCATTTTGTGTGTGTCCGTATTGTACGCCACGGGGGCAATGTCTGTTCGAGGATGAAGGCTCAGTGCAAGTCAGCATGCTGTCGTGTGATATGCTATGCTACGGGCTTTGGGTTTTCACGAAAACTCAAGTTATTTTTTATATTTTTCTACTTCTTCTTTTTCTCGACAATACCGTTGAGATTTCGGGTAAACCTTACCCATGCATAATATTTTTCCCCTACGTTTTCCGTGGAAAAGATCTTATTCCTTACTTCGTAGATCTACTCAGCAGTAAACATTACCTATTTTGTGGTTCTGCTACCTTTTTTTCGGGGTTCTGCTGTGAAGAATCTCTTACTTTTCCTTCGTTGATTTACTGATACATCGTTAACTTAAGAAAGCCAAAATATGTATCCCTAATACTTTTAAGTGGTAGCTTCAAAAGGTGCAAGGCCAGACTGTTGTTAACATTTTAAGTTTTCTTAGTTTCACCACCGTCGCCACCCTGGCCAAAAGTTTGGTGTTCGGATTTCTTCAGAGCTCAACAGTAAAAATATAAATAAAAATACGCATTTAATATGTAAATCTATAAACAAAGCAGAAAAGAAAATGATGAAAGAGCGCTCAGTTTCTTTTACACCATATAATATTTCGCGCATCTGGTGCAAATTAGTATCTGATTTCGCCGTTCATTATTTCAAACGTAGTTTCTGTGTCCCGTTGCATAGTTTTTTTTTTTTTTTTTTTTGCTAGCGATTAGTTCCGCTCGACAATATTGTATCAACATCATCTCTTTTTTAGCACTTTTACCAGTTAAGTTAACGCTTTCTCATGTCAGCATGTAAAGGTAACTAGCTGCTTAAATCACCAGATGTAGCTAGTTGGGTATAAAGAGTTGCTATCTAAAACGACCTCACAACTAGATCGTAAGGCAAACAATATCTGAACCCACTCTCACTAGTGACTCGTTAAGTAAAGAGCTTTGATCATAAACGCTTTCAACAAGTTCCTCATTAAGTTACAGGTTGATTACAACCATTACAATCTCCATAAGACAGCAAATAGGCCATAGGTAAAAAGTTAAAATTCAGAGGGACCGTCCAACAGCTCATTAGCAGCTAATGGGTAATTGTCCGAAAAGTTCATTACAAGTAGCTCATAAATTAACAGATTAAGTTCATAATGGATCCTCAGAAGTGCCCCATTAGGTATTTGGTTAATATCCGTAGGGATCCCCAAAAGTAGCTCATTAGATAATGGGTGAATATCCGAGGGGATTGTCAGAAAAAAGCTCATTAAATAATTGGTTAATACCCGAGGAGATCACCAGAAGTAACTCATTAGATAATGGGTTAATATCCGAGAGGATCGCCAGGAGTAGCTCATTAATCCTCCTTATGAAAAGAACTGCTGACTTAATATCGTTCTTCGAGCTTTATGCTTCAGTTTTTGACCGTTGTTTCTCAAGCGATCATTGAGGTATCTTTCTAAGAGTACCGTTGTAGGTACGTCGTTGCAGCCATTCATATACTTGAATGTTTCTATAAGCTGCCCCCTGAGTCGTCTTTGCTCGAGAGAGATGAGACGCAGTTCTTTTAGGCGACAATCATACGGCTTATTTCGCAGCTGAGGCGTCAATTTCCTTGCTATGCGTTGGTCTCTTTCCATGTTATCGATATCTTTACACAGATGAAGCGACCAGAATTGAACAGCAAATGGCTTCTCGGCTGAGAGCGACGAAGACGCCGGCCATGTTATAGGAGAGAAAATCGGACATATCTCGACGATACAGAGCCGATAACTAAAGGCGATTTTAATCGTTTGGACACTTTTTGTCGCCGATAATTACCAGTGCTGCCGACGATAATTTCTGACTGGGTTATAGTGGGCCAGAATACTATAGTAACATTTTTCGAAGTACTTACTGTACAAGCAATTTGTTCAATTGTGTATGGGATTTTCCTTTTTCCAGTTTCACAACTTCAGATTTTACCGATTAATCCATTTTCATTGTTATACAATGAACATTGTTATACAATGAACATTGTTATACAATGAACATTGTTATACAACGAACACGTTTATCTTTTGCTTCGTGCATCAGAAACTTGATTTATTAAACTTGCCACTCATATTTTTCACGTTCCTTAATTTTTAAACCCTTAGAAAAGAATAATTTTAGTATAACTTAATTTGTATAATTTTGAAGCCTGACTGAAAACTCAAGTCATAGTTTAGTAGCTCTATTTCTGCGAACAGTAAATGTTTCAGAAAAATTTCCCCACTACATTACATAAATATCGATTTTAGTTTTTGTTTCCTAATAATTATGGGCAGCAATTTATCTTTCGCATGATGCGGCCAGCTCGACAGGCAAAAGACAGTATGATACCGCACTTACGAGCTAAACTGTCGTATTGCTCTGGGCCGTCTATCTTATGCACGATGCAGGCAGCTAGACAGGCAATATTTAAAAGAGAAAATGAACCAGCGGCGGTGGGCAAGACTCAATCTGGCCCAGACTTGACAGTGAGCAGCCTTCGCTCCAAAACTAATTCTCCAGAAAATTAGAAGCGAAAGTTTCTTAAGCAACCTAAGGGACGGACAACTTTTTTCGTGAGTAGTATTCGGTCTTAGCAGTAAAGCGCGAAGAAATGGCGGGTGTTTTAGGGGCTTTGGCTTGAGGAATTAGAAAGAATAAGGAGGATTAATGAGCTACTTCTGGCGATCCTCTCGGATATTAACCCATTATCTAATGAGTTACTTCTGGTGATCTCCTCGGGTATTAACCAATTATTTAATGAGCTTTTTTCTGACGATCCCCTCGGATATTTACCCATTATCTAATGAGCTACTTTTTGGGGATCCCTACGGATATTAACCAAATACCTAATGGGGTACTTCTGAGGATCCATTATGAACTTAATCTGTTAATTTATGAGCTACTTGTGATGAACTTTTCGGACAATTACCCATTAGCAGCTAATGAGCTGTTTGGGGCGGTCCCTCTGAATTTTAACCTTTTACCTATGGCCTATTTGCTGTCTCATGGAGATTGTAATGGTTGTAATCAACCTGTAACTTAATGAAGAATTTGTTGAAAGCGTTTATGATCATAGCTCTTTACTTAACGAGTCACTAGTGAGAGTGGGTTCACATATGGTTTGCCTTACGATCTAGTTGTGAGGTTGTTTTAGATAGCAACTCTTTATACCCAACTAGCTACATCTGGTGATTTAAGCAGCTAGTTACCTTTACATGCTGACATGAGAAAGCGTTAACTTAACTGGTAAAAGTGCTAAAAAAGAGATGATG
>LQNS02278070.1:21987108-21999644 GCA_001587735.2 Parhyale hawaiensis
TTCATTGTTTTTCCGATATAGTATTAGCTTTTTCAAAATCGGTAGCCATGATACAGCTGTTGCATACAAGTTTCGTAGTTCTGCTGATAGGTTTGAAGTTTCGTTCCCTTGAAGACGGGCTACGTTTAGTAGTTCGAAAGCTTGGGGTACATTAAACATACAGTAAAACCCAGAAGACTTTTGAAAACTCTCCTAGCATATTTATATAGAGTATTTAGGTAGAAACCCTTCATTTGTATCATTTAGATATTCCAACTGTAGAGAAAACAAAAATTATAACTAAAAATTAGATAGGCGGCAGTAGACGAACCAATAGACCCATTTCCAAAGAGACACCGGAACTTACGCCCCGGCCCTCTATGAGCTATAGCCATTATGTTAGTTAGGATATAGAAGACTGGAGAAAAGAGAAAAAATTGGGGGGAGGAGTCCCTGCCTAAGAGGCGATCATGAATGCACGCAATACGAGCATAAGCCGCTGACATACGGAACTTAGAGACGTCAAACTGTGTAGTTGGAGTGGGAGAAAGAAAAAGACGGATTAAGGTGGCCTCGGAAGCTTTGGCTCTTAAGAGTTTGCAACTCCTGGAGGAGTTCTTATCTGTGGAGGATGTCTCTTGCAATGTATGTCAAGACGATTTTTAAACGCATTGACGGACTCCGCACTAACAACATCGGACAGGAGTCTATCCCAAATGCTGACTATGAAATACGGAAAGAACTGCTGACTTAAGGCCGTTCTTCGAGCTTTATGCTTGAGTTTTTTACCGTTGTTTCGCTAGCGATCTTTGAGGTCTCTTTCATAGAGCCCCGCTGTAGGTGTGTTGTTGAAGCCATTCAAATACTTGAATATTTCTATTAGTTGCCCTCTGAGTCGTCTTTGCTCGAGAAAGATGAGACCCAGTTCTTTTAGGTGACATTCATACAGCTTATTTCGCTGCTGAGGTATCAATTTAGTTGGCCTGCGTTGGACTCCTTCCATGTTATCGATATCTTTACACAGATGTGGCGACCAGAATTGGACATCAAATTCTAAGTGTGGCCGCACTAACACCTTGTACAAGGAAACGATGATGTCCTAGGACTTGCATTCAAAATTTCTGGCGATGAATCCCAGTACTCTGCTTGCCATTTTCACACTCATGTCAATGTTAACTTGACAATGTTGTTGTTTGTTTGTAATAGTGATTCCCAAGTCACGTTGTTGGGTGACAGCAGCCAATACCATCCCGTTCATTTGCAATTGGGCAAAGGGTTCATCAGCTCCATGTGCATTACTAAGCATTTGTCGACATTAAAGCTCATCTGCCACGTTGTGCTCCATTCCATGAGGTGGCCAAGGTCATGTTAGAGCTCGGCTCTTTTCGTGGAAGGATGATTTAGTTTAGTATCATCCGCAAGTTTACAGATTTTACTACGGATGTTAGGCTTGAGATCATTGATGTAAACTGAGAACAGAAGTGGGCCAAGCGCGCTACCTTGTGGAACCCCTGATGAAACGTGCGTCCAGGCGCTCGTCTCTCCTTCAAGTTTTACTCGCTGCTGACGACCCGCAAGCCATGCCCTGATCCATCGTAAATAGTCTCCCTGGATGCCATGGGCTTCCAATGTTTTACATTAGCCGTTGATGGTAGACTTTGTCAAAAGCCTTTTGAAAGTCTAGATACACAAGGTCTACGCCCTTCTGTTCATCTTCAACGTCTGTAACTTTTGAGAAAAGTCCAGTAGGTTTGTTGAGCAGCTTCTTCCATTTTGGAAGCCATGCTGAGTGCCGGATATGAGCTGCTGCATCCTCAGGTGATAAGTGATGCGCTTTTTCAAGAAGCCTTCGATGGTTATGCTGACGACCGAAGTAAGACTGATTGATCGATTTTTGCTGGGGCTTTTCTTATCCCCCTTCTTATGTATCGGCATCATGTTAGCTAGTTTCCAATCCTGCGGAACTTCTCTTGTTTTTATAGACCGATTAAATATTTCGAGCAGTGGCTTCGCGATGATTGGAGCCATTTCCCGTAGTACACGGGGATAAGACTATCAGGGCCAGTAGATTTGTACACATTTAGGTGGGTTAGTTCTTGAAAGACCTCGATCTCCGTGCAAACACATGTGGTTATGGGAGCAGCTTGCATTGGTGCTGGTTCAGGGATATTTGCAACATTTTAAACTGCAAATACAGAAGTGAAATAGTAGTTCAAGATTGTGGCTTTGTCTCTTTGGTCATTGGTGTATGCACCGTCAGGTTTTTTCAGCGGACCTGTGGATTCCTTTTTTAGTCTTCTTTCATTTACATATTTATAGAATGCCTTTGGGTTGCGTTTTGCCATAGCGGCTACGAAAACTTCTTTTTCCCTCATTGTGTTCCTGACTATTTTCTTTATATCCCAACATGCCCTTATGTGACTGTTCCTCTGTTAAATTACGCTTCCAGGCTTTGTAACGCACTTATCGCCTTGCAATGTAGCATTTGAATGTCCGATTCATCCAGAGGGGATCATTACTGATACGAACTCGTTTCTTTGGGATGGATCGTTCAGCTACACGCTGGATGCTCATCTTCAAAATATGTAAGCATTGTTCAACACCGGAGTCAATCATAGGGGTTTCGAAGTAAATTGTTCCTATGACATTCTAGTCAACCAAATTTATATATCAATATGGCTATACTGTATACAGCCAGTAACACGCTGTATTACACGAGCAGTTCATTATGTGTCAGCGAAAATATATATATTTATATAAATCTGATATTGTCGGGTATAGGTGTGTTCAATGAGGTAACTGACGTTTGCGAAATTGTTTTTTTTACTCGCTTCGTAAAGGTTGGGAAACACTAGCCATAGAGCGAGAAAATTCGTAGACCTTAACACAATGAAAAAATTAAACAATAGTAGGACACTTATGGGTATGACGTCAATGACCTGAATTGGCAAACGTAAATCCCATTGCCTACTTACGACTTTCGCCGGTGCTATAGTCAAACCAGCGTTAGCAGTCCTTTAAGAGCGGGGCTGAATTGAACGCAGCAGTACCAAATCTAATCTAATAACTAATGCACTTTGAGTTTTCGATTAGAAATATCATTTTATCGATCGCAACAAGTTGTACCACGTGTTTAGCAAGCGAGATTTGGCCAAGTTGCTGTGCATTCTTATCCCCGTCCAATGGACTCCTCACGCTGGTTTTATTAACATATAACAACCCAGAGCCAACTCAACTTATTCGTTTACGTGGAAGGGACACGGCCTTGGCTAGGAAAACATAACTGGCCCAAAACTTGCAAAAATCTCAGGAGCTACAGTAAATTTTTTACTATCGCTTTTAATCTTCACCATTTATTTTCATAAAGATTTAAATTTTAGCAAATTTGAACACAATGTTCATAGACGTTATAATGAAGTCACAGTCATGACTACGTAAATATGGCACGAGTTGCCTCTAGGCTGCTGCCCCCAACGAAAGTCAGAAGCAGGCATCCGGCTTAACCACCTACATTTTCCCCATAGGTAGCCTATGAAATGACTACGGCAATGTCTACTGCACGCAAGTTGGAAACGCTACTTAGCTGTTCAGAATATTGTCAAAGTGCACTTTCGGTTATGCAATCATACTTTCGTTCCTTTCTATAGAATAAAATATTCGATATAGGTGCAAGAAAGCTAGTGCATTGCCATATTTATTTCTTGTAAATTCTCTTTAATGTTATTTCTGTGTTTGTAAAATAGACCTACGAAATCATGTAAACGCTATAGGCTACCAAAACAAACAAGTCTTTAATTACTGACGAAATTACTTGTCGAATACGTAAGCAATATTTGGTATTTTCACAGGAAAGACCTCCAAAATCCCGAGCGGCGTCGCACACATTTGGTTTGGAACAACCACAACCGAACTGAGGTAACGCATACAGTATATAGGTACCTTCAATTATTGATAAACTTACCTTGTAAAATTAACAGCAGCATTTGGCATTTTTGGTTCTTGCAGAAATTCTTCCCGGCATTTTTTATGCTGACAGAACAGACCTGTGAAATCATTTGGACAGTCACACTGATTTGGTTTGGAACATCGACCACCATTGAGGCAACCAAACCCTTCTACATCGGCCAATTCGAGAGCCGTTGGCGACATCGTTTCCAGGATCCAAGTTCTGTTCTGCTCAAAATTCCCGTCCTCCTGAAGAACATATTCGAGGTTGCACACCGGCTCGCAACTTGGCTTTAGCGTCGAAACAATTTCGTTATCGAGCTTGAAAGTCCAAGAGTTATCAAGGCATTCTCCTGAGGCCTCTAGAGCTCCTCCAGTAAGCTGAAATCCAGGAAGGCAGCTCATCTTGAATGATTTTGCAGATGCTGAGTCAGAGGAGCTGGGAAAAGAATGGAAAAAGTTGCAAGAAACTGTTGCATTCTAAATTGTGGGATGCAGAGTAATGCAGCATTTAGTTTACGAGGAATTTTAGCATAGAAGAAGGGAGTAAAGAGAGAAGAGAAAAAAAACATACTTTCAGTCTTCCAAAGTCTATGATGCAGACCAACAGATGCAAGCATCATTAGAAATGTGCCAGAAAGAGAACTATTCGCTTTCAATGGATGAATTGTACTCACAACCTATTAATCTGGGCTTAGGGAAATAGAGGAATAAGTTAGCCGATACTGCACGATTGACACGCACGAATTTTTACCAATCATGGTGAGTTTATGGTGTACATTAAAGTAAATGTTTACTGGTAAAATATCAATCGCAAATGTAAGCGAATAAAACAATGTAATGGGAAAATATATAAAGGAAAAGTTTACAGAAAGTTTGTAAGATTCTAAACTGGCAGAATAAACACCAATCGAAGGAGATTAGTACCTCACCCACGTCCCACGACGTCGTCCCAGCAGCGCCCGGTACCCACGTAACACTTTGGCTGCCGTGGTAGCAGCCTAGAGACAACTCAACTATTCCGTTTACGTAGCTGAGGCTCGGCTTCAGCTTGCGCAAAATTTAATTGCATAGAAAATTGTCGAATACATCAGCCGCTACTGCAATTTTTACACAATAACGAGTGGCAATGTCGAACTATCAATGATCGCTCCTAATTATTAGCAGTTTGAATCCACAATGATTGATGTTTTAGCAATTAGTGCACGTTGTTTATAGACATTATACGGAAGTCACAGCCACGACTACACGGTCTGATCAGCTGAGTTGCTTCTAGGCTGCTGGCGGGAACAACAACAAAAATTGTTACATGGGCACAGAGCTTTATGCCGCATCAATATGGAAGTTGTATCATGGCATTCCTGCCAGAAGTTCAGCTAGGCTAATGCGCTGCTATTTCAAATGAAAATTAGGTACAGAGCATCTCTAAGTGACAAAAAATATAAGAGAAGAAAGAAAATATCAGACGGAGGGTGCATTAATTCCGTGGCCCTCGCACGGGAGCAGGTAGAAATCACCCCGTGGAATGGGTCACCAACCACTATCGGCAGCCCGCCGGACGGAGCAGGAGATGTATGGAGGAACTACCTAACATTACAAACTAAACTTTCAGCAGGAACTGCGGCAAGATGCAACAAACCTTGTGAAAAGTCATTCATGTTAAGTCTAAGAAGGCGAGAGGCCTAAGATATTCTGAGGTGATTTTTCAATGAGAAACAATATTTTCTTTCATTCATATATACAGCTACATTCTATACTACATCAGAAATATCCGTTTCCAACACAACGCCTCAATATCCAAAGCTGGGCGCTAAACCTTTTTCCCACCTAGAAAAAAGAAAAACAACAACAAGCACTCACCATTACACAAAAGAGCAGTTAGTCAAGAAGAAGGCAAGCAGAGATGCAACAAAAATTTGCATTGGAGTTAAAAAAACAAGAAAGCAAACGTGGCACGTCCAGAATTCCTTGCTCGGGCTTAGCTTACCATATATGGGTTCACTATCCGTTCACTGCACTGAGTATCAGCATATTGCAGTTTCCAGTATTAGGCATACATGTAAGTCCAATGCAAAATGTTTCTTATATAAAAAATTTGATGTTTATTGCATATCTTTGGTTTTTCACTGACTCAGATAGGCCTAATACGTATTCATACATAATAACATAGGCAAAAACTCTCGTAATTATTCTTTAGTTTTCATCGTTTCCAATAATATGCAATCATTCATTACAGCTGATGTATGCAAATTACTCGTCATGTTTCTTAGTTCGCCATTGTCTCCATTGATATACATACAATGATAATGTGATGGTGAAACAAACCTTTTTGCAATTGCGATTGAACTTCCTTCACTTTAGTTTCGACACTTGAAAAACCTTTCGATAGTTGTTCGCTGCAGTATAACAATTTGAATTTTGGTTCTAACAGTCCCTCAAAACTTTTCAACAAACTGTTCGATATCAACAATCTGCAATTGCATGCAAAAATCTCAAAAATCTGGACAAACATCAAGTACAACTAAGAGCTGCTTTCAACAGTCTGTAAAACAAATAAACAATCTGCAAAATAATTAAATCAAACATTGATCCGGAGGGATCCTTCTAGATCAACATCTGGCATCATCCAAGTGACATCATCTGGTATCATTTCATCTTTGAATGCTACCAGCTGCAGCTTGAATTAGGAGCTGTCATGTGAAGCGGAACTTACCTCAAATTCCGTAATCCGTTTATTTACGGTTTTCATATAGTCTGAATGGTTTTAAATATACTCGTAGATCACATTTAGGTACGTTAGTAAGCTAACTTATGTGTAATAAATAGATATTTGTACATATGTTAAGTATTAATTTGCAGATTGTTGATTAAATATTTCTGACTGTTTAATGTATCATTACCTTGTTGAAAGAAAATGCATGTTTGGTGATAGCAGGCTCAACTGTTGAAACCAAAGTGAAGGTAGTTCAATCGCAATTGCAAAAAAGTGTAATATATATATATATACAGTTATCCATTGCAACTACCATCTGCAAAATATTGTTTCTTATTTTACATTTACTGCACAAAGGATAAAGATCCTATACAATGCTGCTTAGCCTGGCAAATATCCCTATAGAACTTTAAGCTCACCTCTCAAAGGTAAGAACTCCGTATGGGATTATGGGAATTTTGGAATTGCAGGAGATTAAGTCGCATTTTTCTCCCGAAAATCCCTCAGTGCACACGCAAGACCCGTCTTTTTCGGTGTCGCAAGACCCAAAGGGCTCACAAAGACGCTCGCATGCCGGCACGCACTGGAAAGAATGATCCGGCTCAATGAACATGAAGCTCGTTTGTATTTCATCAAGACCAGATTTCTTTGAGCTCGAAGCCCTGCGCTTGCGTCCTTCGTTTGAAGTTTCGAATCCGGATCCTTGATCTGGCGCATCGACTCTAGATGCAATGTTGAATAAATTTTCAAAGCTGTTCCCGATGACAAAACTTGGAGACATCGAATCTTGTCCTAAGTTTGTGATGTGGACGGTGGCGCCCAAGTTGATGTTTCGAGCAAGAATCGGTGGAAACATCGATACCATTTCCGACGCCGAAGATGAATACGAGTCCGACATTTCGAAGGAGAGACGAGCGAAAGTGTGATTCAAACTGCAGACTGTCGATTCTAGGTTTTGCTGATCAGATGAATTGAAATAAATCTGGGTTCCAAGTGCCCAAAGCCCGTCGACGCACTTCATCAAACCTGAAGATATTCTTGGATAGGGAAATGCGAGCATTGATCCAGCATCACATTTGAATGTGGCCAATCCTATGTCTTCGGCTCTGAAAAACGGGGCAATAAAGAATTATTTAGCAAAGCTTGGCTAACACTCAGAGCAGTACACAGTCTCAAAAACAAATATCTGCAAACATGCTCAGTAACTATTATTATTTAATCACGCACATGGATATTAAAAAACACTTTCATTCGAACTGAAATACTAGATGAGAGATAAAATTAGCTAGGGGTACCTATGTTTCTGAACAAGGCACTGTAATATGCTGTAACTATAATTACTTTTCGTGTAACCGAATATATTGTTATGGGAATATTATTATTCGGAACATATTTTTAAGCTACACAGAATAATAGGAATATGTCAGACACAGGGTAGCGTATCTTGTTTGATATTCGAACTGCTCCGGATTTTACTGAATAGTTGACAAATAGCAACCGTATCTTCAAGAAATTAATAATAAAAAGTAATAAGGCTTTCAATTTATTTTTTTTCGATCAATTACTGAAGAAGTCAAGCTTCTTTTTCTGCATTAAATTTGTCTCTACGACATCATAATAACCTAAGCTAATGGGATAATGAAAGGGGGGTACATAGGAAACGGATTGTCTGCAGCAGTCCGGATTGCAAACATGATCCAGGGTAGCACGGTACTATATTCGAATCACGCAGTATATATTACTCATGTATTGTTGACCTAATTAACATAGCTAGGGCGAAAATATATTTCAATAACCCACAGTATCAACCTATTTTTGATTTATTTAGAATGGGTACATCTTGTAGAGTACCATTGAATCAACCTGTAGCGTACAAACAGTTCTGCTCCACCAATGCTACTACGCACCTGTTTTCAACTCGTAATGTTATATGAACTTATTTTGAACCACCCAGCACAATGGGCAGTAATAACATATATACAATAGATTATTGTTGCACCACCCAATGGTGTAAAAAGTAAAGGTAAAGTCGTTTTGACAGCTCATACCAACAAAGAAATTAACATACAGTTGCTCATGCCACAGTACTTTACCTTTACCTTTAAGCTCCAAAGGCATGCACAGCTGCAGTCGACTACGGATTATGCGAGCTGTGGTATAAGAGTCGGAACAACTGAATGATAACAACTCTTGAACGGTCTTCATTGCTGGTTGAGTCAGTATCATTGCAATGAACTCTTAATGACAGAAACGCTGACGCTGCATTTCCGAGTAACGAACTATGAATGACAGAACCGCTGAAGCTGCATTCCCGAGCATCGCAAAACTTCATCGTCCTCACTAGGAAATGAACGTTAGACCTCGAGACAACAAACACGGCGCTCTAACAACCATGCTGTTGCGAGAACATTATCTGACTAAGAAACTGTTCTCGAACGAACCAGCATTGAACGAATGTAAACATGCATCGAATCACCAGAAATGGTATCAACCTAGTTTTCCATAATCAAATATAATGTACGATCCAAGTTTGAAAAACCTTGCACTGAACTACCCAGCAGAAATAAATCTATTTGTAAACCAACCAGTATTGAGCGAGCCTAATTTTTACCGGCAAGTACTTAATAGACCTATTTTACTACGGTCTACAATGCACGAATCCATTTTTTTTAATTTACACGTTAGTCTACGAATCTATTCTGAACCCCTCAGAAGAGTAGCTAATTTCTTATGTTTAAACTTTCAGGTATTACATGAAACTGTTTTTAAACCACTCACATAGACCGCAACAGTACTTGACTCTTAGGTCTGACGCTGGTGGCCAAAAATTGGCAACAGAAAAATGGGATTTTCTTAAGAGCTATTCTTTTCCCCCTATCTAATACTGAAGAAAAAAGTCCTAAGGTATCTACCCAACATTTTTCTTGCGGAGAAGGTATCTTGGATACGGCGGGGACGCACTTGGGCGCTTGCCTGGATGACCGTGACTGGTCATGTTCATAATAGCTCTTGAGAAAATCCCACTTTTCCCATTTTGGCCGCCAGCGTCACAGGCCACTTGGACATGAGATTCAAGTACTGTTGCGTCTATGCCACTCATTATTGTACGAACCCACCTTGGAAACATCTTAGAATAGCAATAGCATAGTTTTGAAGAATCCAGGTTCGTGAAAAAAAATACGAGCCAGCCAGCATTGTACGAATCTTTTTATGATGGCCCAGAATAGTGGTAATATATTTCTATAATACCAGAACTATACGTCTGTATGCAGATGCCGCAAAAGCTCCCCGAACCTCCTTCATCCTGAACACCAGATCCATCACTCTCCATCCCGCTGTCGAACAAACCTAATCAGTCGAGGAGGGACCATTACGTCGCGCCAAAATCAACCTTAGCCGAAGTCTTCTCATAATCGACGATTATGCGATGCGACGAATTCCAGCGAATCAGAGCCAACTGACTAGGTATGTAATTTGTGTTTGACGGAATCGACTCGAAATAATGGACGGTGATTCCTCAGGAATAGCATCTCGGACGTTGATCGCTTGAATTATTCTCCGGCGTCACTTGACTGACTTACGTGCCAATAACAGCGCGTCCTCTGGCGGTGGCAGGGCGCAATTGAAGGCAAGGGAAGCCTGAGAGTCAGACACGGAGGTATTTGATCGGCTGACGGTAATGAACAGCGAACGGTTGGAGAAGGGCCGGGAATGGGAAATCAGTGACCCAGAAGGAAAGATCGGAATCGTGTTTCAGGATCATTGTTTGGGGAATAGCCAGGCATCACGGTGACGGGGGCGCATCAGGGGAAAATCACACGAGCTAAGGACTGCGAAGTTCAAGGGAACGAAACGTCATTGGTTCCAGTGACACATAAAAAGCATTAAAGCAATAATATTGAGTCATAGACAAGCAGATGTCATATGCGTGGCCTAAAACAGAGATAATATAATAATGAAGCAGCAATAATACGCTACAAATACGAATAGTGAATTCACTTTGGCATCAAGATTACACGGAGGGGTAACACAAACCAAGAAAGTTTCCCAGCACAGGTAACGAAAAGTAATCAAAGACGGCAACTAAGAAAAACTGCATTCCAGACGCGTATAATAACATCATCGATAGGCGGCACCACCAGGCCTCAATCTTCGTGTAGAGGGTCTAAGAGCAGAGTTGCCTCAATCTTATGATATCGAGAGCTACTGCAATACTACATAGTGACATGAACATCCACTTATACTGATGTAAAAATAAGTATTTACTAATACGATATAATAAATAAAGAATCTGTGGTAGTCCCTTCTTGTCAGTTTATTTGGTAGCTTTGTTTTTTTCATAATAACGGATACTTTATTAGCTTCAATCCAGTTATTTAGCAGCGATTGATAGCATCTGTCCTTATGTACTATGCAAAAATGTATATGAGCCATCTATTATGTTCTCAGGCATCTTTTCATCGTCTTAAGTTATTAGCTAGGTCTAATAAAGTGCTAACCGCGTAAAACCGCTTATTTGCTTAATGCAGTGAATGCGACCTTAATATAAACCTGTATAACCCGTTGCACCTTTGTACAATTAACAATTTTATTCAACTAATGGCCTCATAAAATTACCACCCGTTAATATCCTAACCTACTTGCATAAGTCAATACCGTAATAGCACAGCATCCACTCTACTAGATCACATTTGGGTAAATTTTGATTTAGGCTGTGATACAATAGCCGGTGTCTGTGATTATGCCACTGTCGATCATCTGATTCGATACGCTGTATTGAATGGTTGGTCAAGTTCAGCAAATTTTCAATAATTTAAAGACTACTGAATCAGATAAGGAAACGTGACATTTCACAATGTATTGATGCACTCAGTTTCTATATGGCACCTTATTTGAAACCCTGTGCGGCAGTGACTCATTTTATCAGTGCAATTATGACCGAGTGTGGCAAATGCGGCACTGCGTTAATTAAGCTCGTTAAGTAGCGCGATAAATATGCTCTCTAGATCATTGCCGATATAAAGTTTCTCGTAAGGAAAAGAAACAGGCTTAGAAAACAATATCTTAGAGGAATAGGTACTCTTAGATGCTACAAATGGTACATAAATATGCTTAACACTGTCTTCAAGTTAACAGAAGAAATTTATTATACAAGGAAAATAAAAAACTAGTAGATGCAATCCTAAAAAAAATTGGAGTGTGTTGAATGATCTTATGGGGCGGCGACCAAATAATCGTAATAAAATTGTAAGTCAGCACCAGGGCTCCCCCATCTCCAAGCCAAGTGTTTTAGTTGAAATTTTTAGTTAACAAACTACCATCGCCAAATGTACCCGTACTCCTCAACTTACCAAACGTCAATGATATGTAGGAACAATTTTTTACAGACAATTTCGATGGAAATTAGCGGCATTGTATCTGGATTGAGGAGCAAAAAAATTCATCATGGTGATCTGGATCCCTCTCTACTTTTTGCTATTTTACTGAAAATTTCCAGAAAGCTTGTTAAGCTTTTTAGCCATTACATAAAAGCAGGTGTCTTTCCTAAAATTCTTAAGTGAGCAAGAGTTGTGCATATTCTTGAAAGTTCGAATTTCAGCACTTTGTGTTTTAACAAAATATTTCAAAACCTTATTTGCCATAGTTGTCAAGAAAATTCCCCAAATCTAGCGGGCGAAACCTAGAGCTCCAACAGCTGACGAGCGGACGGCATCTCATTTTCTCCCTTAGTCGTGTACGAGCTGGAGCGGTGTGGACTTTACTGGGTAAGAGTTCGTTCTTTAGAGCTATTTCCTAATCCCTGTCTGATACCCAGTGATTATATGTTCTTTGTTACAATTGCGTTATTACTGCTAGGGCTGTGTGTTGCGTTATTAGAGTTGCATAGCCATTCTTTTGC
>LQNS02278070.1:22050230-22081721 GCA_001587735.2 Parhyale hawaiensis
TGACGGTAATGAACAGCGAACGGTTGGAGAAGGGCCGGGAATGGGAAATCAGTGACCCAGAAGGAAAGATCGGAATCGTGTTTCAGGATCATTGTTTGGGGAATAGCCAGGCATCACGGTGACGGGGGCGCATCAGGGGAAGATCACACAAGCTAAGGACTGCGAAGTTCAAGGGAATGAAACGTCATTGGTGCCATTGAGACATAAAAAGCATTAGAGCAATAATATTGAGTCATAGACAAGCAAATAATAAGCGTGGCTTAAGAGAGAGATAATCGGATAATGAAGTAGCAATAATACCCTGCAAAAACGAATAGCGGATTCATTTGGAAAACAACAAAATTACACGGAGGGGTAACACCAACAAAGAAAGTTTCCCAGCACTGGTGTCGAAAATTAATAAAAGACGGCGACTAAGAGAAACTGCTTTCCAGACGCGTACCTATAGTAACAACAGCGAGAGGCGGCACCACCAGGCCTCAATCTTCGTGTAGAGGGTCTTAGAGCAGAGTTATCTCAATCTTATGATATCGAGGGCTAAGTTCAATACTACATAGTGACACAAAGATCCACTTATACCTATGTAAAAAATGAGTATATATTAATACAGTATAATAAATAAAGAATCTGTAGTAGCCCCTTCTTTTCAGTTTATTTGGCAGCTTTGTTTTTTCGTAATAACGAATGATTTATATGATTTATTAGCTTGGATCTAGTTATTTGGCTCCTCATGTACTGTTCAAAAATGTATGTGAGCCATCCATTTTGTTCATAGGCATTTTTTCATCCTCCTAAATTATTAGCTAGGTCTAATAAAGTGCTAACCGCGTAAAACCACTTATTTGCTCGATGCAGTGAATGCGACCTTAATATAAACCTATGTAACAAATTGCACCTTTGTACAATTAACAATTTCATTCAACTAATGGCCTCACTAAATTTCCTCCCGTTAATATCCTAGCCTACTCGCATAAGTCAATACCGTGATACCACAGCATCCACTCTACTAGATCATATTTGGGTAAGTTTTGATTTCGACTATGATACAATGGTCGGTGTCTGTGATTATGCGATTGCCGATCATCTGATTCCATACGCTGTATTAAATGGTTTGTCAAGCTCAACGAAAATTTTAATAACTTATTGGCTTCTGGATCACAAAAGGAAACGTGACTTTTTGCAATGCATTGATGCACTCAGTTTCGATATGGCACTCATCTGAACCACTGTGCGGCAATGACTCATTTTATTAGTGCAATTATGACTGAGTGTGACAAATGCTGCCCTGCGTTAATAATTAAGGTCGTTAAAAAACGCAGTAAATATGCTTCTGGATCACTGCCGATATAAAGTATCTCGTAAGGAATAGAAATAGGCTTATAAAACGATAGCTTAGAGGAATAGGTACGCTTAGATACTACAAATGGTACAAAATACGCTTAACATTGTCTCCAACTTAATAGAAGAAATTTATTATAGAAGGAAAATAAAAACTGGTAGATGCAATCCAAAAAAATTTGGAGTGTGTTGCATGATATAATGGGGCGGCGACCTAATAATCGTAATGAAATTGTACTTAGTCAGCACCAGGGCTCCCTGTCTCCAAGCCAAGTGTTTTAGTTGAAATTTGTAATGACCATTTTACCCAGGTAACGGCTAAATTAGTTAACGAACAACCATCGCAAAATGTACCCGTACTCCTCAACTTACCAAACGTCAATGCTTGAAGCAATTTTATTAAGACGAGTTCGATGGAAATTAGCGGCATTGTATCTGAACTTGTGAGCAAAAAAAAAATCATCATGGTGATCTGGATCACTCTCTACATTTTGCTATTTTACTGAAAATTTCTAGAAAGCTTTTTAAGCTTTTTAACCGTTGTATAAAAGCAAACGTCTATTCTAAAATTCTTGAGCAAGCAAGAGTTGTGCCTATTCTTGAAATTTCGACTTTCAACACTTTATGTTTCAACAAAATATTTGAAGAGATAATTCGCAATCGTCTTGGCGGTTACTTCACCTCTTGCAATATTTTATCGTCTCATCAGTATAGTCTTAGGAAAAGCATGACTACTACAAACGCAATCTTATCATTAACTTCTGATTGCCCAGGCAATTTTAATGAAAAGAAATTTACGATTTGTTTATTTCTTGACTTTAGGAAAGCATTTGATCCTATCAATCCAGAATTACTGATTATTAAGTTGAGGAAGTATGGTATCACTCATAACGCGCTCAAATTATGTTCTTACCTCACGGCTGAGAAGACTGTTTCACTCGGAGTGCCACAAGGTTCTACATTAGGACCCTTTCTTATTAAAGTTATTATTAACAGTGCATCGTTGCCAGATATTAACTCCATACCTTATGCTAATGATGCTGTCTTCTAAGTTAGTGATGATGATTTTAGACTAGCTGTAAATAGAATTAGGAATTTTATCAATTGTTTAGCCTCCTGGCTTATTACAATATGGCAATAGTTCAATAGAGGGCCGGGCGTAAGTTTCGGTGTCTCTCTGGGAATGGGCCTGTTGGTTCGTCTACTGCCGCCTATCTAATCTAATCTAAATAAGTTGGTACTTCAGGAGCATAGAGCAAAACTTAAGCTAATGACTAAAAGCGACACCATAGAGCTTCCTGACATATTTTAATGAGATTAAACTTGAGTGGGCGAAGGAAATAAAATACTTAGGTGTAATTTTAGATTCGAAACTTCCTTTTAACCTGCGTATTACCCATGTATGTAATATGCTTGGCAAAACACTAGGATTGTTTTATAGTGTATCAAGGAAACTGCCCCTTGATACCCTCAAAGATATTTTTTGGCATCGTTTATCCCCATATTCTTTGTTGTATTGAATTGTGGGGAGGTGTACCGCAGTCTACAAGATAAAGAGAGTCTCAGATTTGAAGAACAAAATATTACGCGCAATTTTGAAAGTTCAAACTATTAACTGCATACCTGAAGTTCTCGTAGGCGATATGTACAGATCATTAGGTTTTCTCCAGTTTATCAATATGCATGAATATTTTTTTATTAAAATTAGCCTGCAAGTTTTTGCACGATGATCGTAGTTCGTTTGATAAATTCCTCCTACTACTCTTGCAGCAGTTGAGAAATTAAAAAATGAAGAGATGCAGAATTAGAGTACCTGTTGCAAAGGCACCAAACTCGCCACGCGCTATGTACGTTCGCGTTTATTCTGTGTACGTGCATCGCTATGCGTGCGTGCTGCGTGCCATTGATACAAGTCACTGTATCGTAGATTAGGTTAGGTTAGGTAGTGCTTATGGTAGTGCTTTTGGTGATGGTGACGGGACAAGAAAGCTTGCTTGAGCGCGCGTACAGCGATGCAAGTACACAACGTGGCGAGTTTGGTGCCAGTACGTACCGGCTACCGCACTCAAAGCAGAGAAGCAGAGTACAATTTTTCAAGTCGTCAAGCTTCTAAATGAAGTAGAAGCAGATTTTCTGTCACCAATGCCTGTTTTTTTACTGAAGAGGAGATTCATAGACACTGCTCTTGTCAATTACTAGTACCGGCGCTCTTCCCGTCCGCATTCTCGTTGTTCACGACGATTTGTGTGCGTGTTTGCGTACGCGGATCGTGTTCGTGCTGGCGGCGTTCAAGTTCGTGTGCTGCGCTGCTCGCTGTATCGCAGATTAAGTTAGGCCAGGTTAGGTTAGGTAAGGTTAGATTGGGTTGGGTTAGGTTATTTTGGGTTAGGTTAGGTAAGACTAGGTTAGGTTAAGCTAGGAGGTTAGGTTAGCTTATAAGGTTAGGTTATGTTTGGCTAGGTTAGGTTTGGCAAGATGAGGCTAGGTAGTGTTTATTTTAGTGGTGACGCCCGCAAGAAAGCTTACTTGAACGCAAAAACGTCGTGAACGACGAGAGTGCTTTTCGTCCCTTAGCAATGTCTCAATATATATAGATGGCTTTTGAGGCAGGCATTGGACGTTGCGAACAATTTATTGTCATTCCACTCATACTGTTATGTGCTTAATATTTGTATTCGGCCCAAGAAGCGATTGGGCTTAGTGTGGTCTTATGTCAACGGATCCGTCAGTCTCGTTTTCTATGTATGACCATTACGGTATTATTGCTCTTTTTTAACAAATAAATTCTATGGAGTTTCTATAAATTTTCAAACTGCTGCGGTAGATTTTATCAGAGCGGATATAATGTACGGAATCAACATCAAATAAACTGTACAAAAGATGCCGCCATGAAGTTTTTAGGGTGCTTGTATAGTATGAAGCCTACATTAAATTCATATCTAATTTGTGTGCCCATAATTCTGACTAAGCTTAATCGACCCTTCTTAACCTACCAAAATGCATTTTTAACTAACCTATTCTAATGTAACACATACCTACTTTGAGGTAAGCCATGTAGTGTACGAGGACCAATTTTATTAATGGATGTATGATCTCGGCATGAAAAAAAACTTCTCCAAAATGTTTATCCATTTAATTCTCATGTTAGCTATTTCCCATTGTGTAATAGTGTCTGCAGCATCTACAGTACAGTTTCTGCTTCCGATAGCCCATCTATGATTGAAAACTACCTTCTAGCTTGATGAGTTTTCCCTTTCGCGCACTTCATAATTTTTTAATGGCGTTTAAGCAGGCTTTACACATTCCCTTTCCATTAATTGGGGCCCAGTACAGCCCAGCTGTTGTATAGGTATGCTCAAGATATCTTTTTTACATTGGAAGGTGAATATCTTGGATGAACATCAGCGTTATCTGCAACCAAACTTTTTACTTCTGAAACCGTTGCTAATAACTGTCCCCAAAAGCCAATGTAGAGTAATATCATTTTAATCCATTTGGAACTTTCCAAGGACCAACAAACTTGTCTCCAGTTATATCAGTCCAAAACATGGTTCCACCTCAAATTGTTAGCCTCTCGACGGTTAAGGTCGATATTTGTCATAATCATTTACTCCACCCACCTCGTCCGTCTAAGGCAGCACGATATGCTTGAGCACTTCGTCAGAAAAGAGTACTTTGAAATATTTATCTGCATGTCACCTTTCACCCATTTAACTATCGTACTTATGAACAGCTTTCAGATAGAGCCTTGTAAGAGCTTCTACGTTCGTGACTACTCGCTGCAACAGGCGACACTTGATATATTTCGAAAGATCTCTCCTGCCACAACGTTTAACCACTTTGCGACTAGTTAGATCTAGGTTCTTCAGAACTCCCCTTCTTATACAGGACATGGTATGCCTGAAAGTAACAAAGAAGTACGCTTCACAGCCCTCGAACTAGCTTGTACCTACCCTTGTTGTGCTAGCTACCGCAGTTATCATCACAGCACAAGCAAGGTTTAAAGAGCAGTTTTAAACCTATTATAAAAGGTGTATCGTAAGCAGCGCACTTATCACCGGTGCGTTATGCATTAGGACTACAATAACACATCTAGAAAGCAGCACTTTATCACAACACCGTCGGGCAACACCAGTACACTAAATTAGCGCCGAGGGCATTCATTTCATCTACATATGTACTTACAGCGGTAATAATGCTATTTCATCCCTTCCAATTAGCACAATATAATAATTACATTTCTAGGTACAATAGTTCTATGTGGAAACTTAAAAACTGAAATGATAAAGTTTTAACGCGCCAAGTGAACCCGTAACTACAATAAGAGAATCACATTTAAAATTGTCCAGTTAAATTTCCTTTATATGTTTATGAGTTAACGAAACTTTTAATATATTTTTTTATTAAGCATAGCAAAACCATTAGGTACTCTTGAGCACCCTAATATCCTGCTCACTACCACTATACTATTGTCTATTACAAAGCTAATGTCTCCTGATATTACAATACCAACACCGACATGGCTTCCATATAAAACTGCACAGGACCACCCCCCCCCCCCATCCAGGAAAAAAAAAGAATACGGTCATCAGTAGAACTTTCAACAAATGTGCATTAACCATGAAGTGGGGCGCTAATCTCATTTCAACCCCGGTTTCAGCAGGGTGTGTTTTTTCGCTAGATGAGTTCTTTGTCATTTTGTATTCCTTGGTAGCACAGCCTTAAATAACATCATTATTAAGGATTTTTGCGTACAAATACAATAAAGAAAAACCTGGTAGGAAAATTGCACAGCCTTGCTAAAATAACGATACCTAGACTATGCTAATCTGCTACAAAATCTTATTTTCTGGTGATAAAAGAATAGAACCGAATGCTCCCGCAGTAAAATAACAAAGCCTGGCAAAAATAACGTCAACCCCAGTACACTAAATATAGCCCAGCCATTTAGGTATTCAAGCACCTTCTCCCGCACCAGGAGGTGCTCGAAAGCCTAAGTCCCTAGCGTCCTTCCGTCCTAACTTCCAAGTCTGGAACTCGACAATTTCCCTCGGCGGCTGGCTCGGGCGGCTCTAAATCTTGAGTTGCGAGTATTTCCTCCCTCAGTCTCTAGACCTCAAAATTAGGCAGCACCAACTGTCCATCAAGCGCTCGTTATTATTTCAGTGGCAGCCTCTGAGTCATCATCTGAGTACGGACGCTCTCCGATTTACGAGCATGCACAGATACGGACACGCAGATATATTATGTAATTTGACAGTTATTTGCAAAATAATTTTGTGTATGTTTGATGCTGCGACTTCCAATCCCGTGCAGATTCATCAAATATGCTTGGATTACTGCAACTCCTTGATACGCGGCACGAATGGAGCTGGAATATTTAATGCACACACTCTATGAAAGATCATATTTGTACACCTGGATTGTGGCGCTAAGAATGTCCCCGATTCAATTCAACACTTAGCATTTATTGCAATTACATACATGCAATTACATGAAATCCCTTGTCAGGATTTCACCTTGCATTGACGCAACAGAAAACCCTATGTATTATATATATATATTATTCAAGTTAAATGAATACAGTAGGTGGTTCCCTGGAGCGAACCAGGGAACTACAAATAACGATGCGCAATTGCGACAATTAATGTGTGGCATACGGGATACTCATTATTTCGTGAAAACTGCAAGTTTCCAAATATCAGAGGCAAGTGTCGAAGTAAGCTCTCGTAGTATAGGATCGGGACAGGCTGCAGTAATTCGCTTATAGCCTGCTAGTCATTTTTTTAGCTCACTCAGCCCTGGCCTTACAATCGCGAGTCACTATGCATAGGTCCCGGATTCGTATCGCGCGAACCACCAACTGAATAGATTTATAGATGTACGGGTGTGTGCGTGTAACTTGTGTACTTAGTCACATTACTCACATCTTAAGGTAGCGGAATCCTTTCTCAGTGGCATCAGGAGGCTCCAGGCAGTCAACCTTAGAGCACTTGTGGCCATGATGGAGCGAAGGGCAGTCACATACCTCGGGTGCGACGCACATCCCTAGGCCGCAACCCCCCGAACAGTGGGGACCGCAAGCCAGTTGTTCTACTGGCTGGAATCAAAATTGAATATCAATTAAATTAACGTAATGGCGCTATCCGTAGGGCAGAACGCTAGATCGTCAGCCCTCACGTAAGTTAGGACAGAAGATCCAGCTTCACCTTAACCAGAATTGGCGATGATCGGAGGGTCACATTTGTCACATGAGCCTTCCGCCTCTAACGCCACGAAATAGACAAAAAAAATTGTGGTCGAAGCCGTGCACTCCTTCGCAGCCAGCTGGCGTGTGTCTGCAACACGAAACGGTGAATATGGCTTCGCCACTTGCGGTCATGTTGACTTCACCTTTAAGAATGTTTACAGTTAAACTTTGAGGTATAGACTATCAAAGCTACTGTGACAATATTTTTAGCCCATGATAATGGCATCATGATATTTAATCCTATGTGTACTGGGCCGCGCCGCCTCTCTACATAGTTTGTATCAAGGACGCGGTTAATTCGATAGCCTAATGGCTGGTACACACGCCAGTCAGATGAAGGAGTTTCCTCAACTAATCGCCGAACGTTTTCTTGGCCCAAGTAATCATTAATCACAGCTTTGAGAACACAAGAAAAAATGTGGGAATAGTCGATAGTTCAGTTGTCTCAACAAGGGCCGCTAATCAAACTTCGGATAGCACTTCAAGGTTATAGAATGAATTTGTAACTTAAAATTCTCTGAAAGTGTGTACTGTTGAAATAGATAAGTACATCAACACATTGAGACGCAGAGATAACAAAATTCTTTCGTTTGTCTAGCTTGAATGCAGAGCAGGGGGAGGGGCAAACTACGGCCCCCGGGCCACATCCGGCCTGTTCGTCTTTTTAATCCGGGCTACGGAAGGTTTGGGGATCTTAGATATGTTGACTCATTTAAACGCTTATAGTGAGAAATTAAAAAATTGCTTATCTGTAGCAAATATGTAACTAGTATTTTTTTATCTTTGATACATCTGGTTCGGGTGCTGACTCGGCCCGTCTGTCAATTTTCGAAAGTACTTGTCCGCTTTGAGTTCGAAAGTTTACCCACCCTTGGTCTACACCATACCTAGAATGAATTCCGAACTGGTTCGTGAATTCATGTTTTAGTAAAAGTCATAGCTTATGAAAAAATGAGAATTTTGCGTTTTCAGTCGTCGAATTCTTTTGTCATTGGGTGTACGTTTCCCTTCGCATTTGGGAACGGGAATAATACCTCGCAATAATCCAAATACTAAAAGCCATCTGACGAGCAAATATGAGTAGGTTCTGTTAACTTTGATTTTTGAAGATTTTTTCGAAAAAAAAACTACAAGGTATCCCTTTGTGATTTTCCCAAATTTTACGGCTTTTTTCCAATGTCACTGATCTTGTCAGCATTTATAGTCTATAGCTACTGTGCTTATTAAAAATTCAATATTGGTTTGGCAACTTCATATTTTAGTAAATAGCTTCATACATACTTAATTTTTAAAATGAGAATATTTCATCTTGACGTGGCGAATTGTTTTGTTTTGTATTGTGCGCTTCCCTCTGCATTTAGAAATGGACATAATACTGCGCAATTAACCCAATACGAACACGTTTTGTGCAGACGCGTATAGCAGAAAATATGACGGAAGCTGACCGGTTCCGCATCGGGCTTACGACTTAAAATACAGTTCCGAACTCGATCATAAAAGGTTAAACAATTCCCCTAAATTTACAATACTAAAATACTTTATAGCACAGGGCATTGAGTGTTGAAACCGCGACTCCTACGCACAATAACAGCACGTCGGGAACGATATGAAAGAACAGTAGTAGGAGCAACAAGAAAGACTGATGGAAAATGGAAAGTGAAAGAAAGGCTACAGACTTATCAGCTCGTAGCAAGGAACACGGCCTCATTTCGCCGCACAGACCAGATTTTTTTTTTTATTCCTGATCCTTTCCACAAATGACATACGAAGCCTTGGCTTAGACTTTTTTGTGAGAGTGGATCTCTTGGGCGGTCCGGTATAAAACTTATCAAATAATCTTATCTAATGAAGCGAAACCTTGGTTTCGGCATCTTTGTGAGAGCGAATCTCTAAGTCCGTTTGTTAACCAGTAACCTAATCTGATGAACCGAAATTCGGGTTTCGATTTCTCTCTCTGAAGGAATGTGCTCAACACATATTTTTGTAATGAAAGATTGTCAATTAATTACTGAAAATCAGGTTTCGATTTCTCCGTGCGGGTGGGACTCTAGTTCCTTTGGTTATCAACTAATCTTATCTATTAAGTTCACCTGTCGTTCATCCACGAGGAAAACATCCCCAGCACACACAACGGTTTTCTTGATGTCACCGTCCTCGTAGACATGACCATCGTTACAAATGAACTCAGCTTTTGAAGACGACACTCTGCAGAAATAAAAGAAACCTGAGCAGCCGTAACATCGCGCGTTTCACTCATACTTCTATAATAATTCTCTCATTCTACCTATAATAATAATAATAATAAGCTGTATTTAGTACTCAATTAAACATTTGAAGACTGATATGTTACATGGTACTCAAGAGAATGTATCTTATTTCTAGGTTGCAGACAAGCAAAGGACATGTCGCAGTGATCTTACATACATTCTAGACCTCATTACTCCCTATTGTTTCACTTCCATCAGACAACAACAGTAAGCGCTGCGATCGTTAATACATGTTAGAGCGTTTGTAGCCAGGGCCATTACGGGTGACTTTTATTACTGAGTTGCAGGAGTTTTCAATTCTGTTTTTCTTTGAGCTCAAGGCGCATTTCCTGGTCCTAACCTTGAGATAATCAGAGTAGTTTTGAGCAAATATTAGACTTGCACTCTTAGACCTTAACACATTCATTAATCTGAGCAATGTGTCGTTACAAGCAACGCGCAAGCGCTCAATGGATATATTTTGAAAGTTACGCCAAAGTGAGTTACAGTACAGGGGTTAACAATCGGACTGAAACAATTGGCTTTTGGCCTCCGAATTCCCTAATTAACGTGTTACCAACTCCAGCTCACTACGTCCTGGTTATCAAGAAAATCATCAGTGATTTTTTGACCCAGATAAGAGAAGCTGTAAGCGTATGTAAGCTCTACACCAATGAGAACAGAATGTTTACGACTGGGCTTGCTAGTTCTCTCAGGCTTATTAGCTACACATACTGTCTTCACTGTGTTATACTCAACACAAAGTTTATTCGCTTCGGTCTCGCAAACTGCGAGCATCTTTTGAAATCCTGTAGGTTGGAGAGAGGCAAGCGTATGCCGTCAGCATAAATAAAAGCATTTACTGCTTTATTATCAACCACGAGCGAAACGAGAGAGGTGATATGTTTTCGCTGAAGATGTAGGTATTGATATATATTTATAAATATGTCTGCCCAACCAAAAAGTGGTCGAAGGAGTTGAGCAATGTTCATAATTTTTTGTAGGTAGTTTGGTGGGTTGATCTTGATGTGACCCATATCAGAAAATTAGGTCTCACTAGCCATCAAAAATGTCAGTGTTGAATTTGCCTCCACCTCGACAGATTGATTTACTCCACGAGGCGCTCTATTTGTTAAAATGTTATTACTGAAGATTTACTCAGGGCTTAGGGCTGTGCCCTAACCTTGTTCACTACGGTGAACTTGCCCCCACCGCGTGTGATGGTCTTACGCCGCGAGGCGTTCTAGTTATTGATATGATAGACTACGTCAGCTGCATTTAACTTTATATAGACCCAGTAAATGACGACATTGAACAGAATGGGAGAACGTAAGCCTCCTTAATTGTCGCATACCATTGAACAAGCTAACGTTGATGCAATTGCCGCCTCAATTTTACACAGCATCACTGTGTTGAAAACTAATATTTCAACGTTTTTACACCGCAACGAGGTATTTGTTTCTCCTGCACACACTTAAACGGAGAGTAATTATGCACTTTATCAAATAATGCCTTAGCGTCTAGAGAGCACAGATACTTTTGAGGGCCATTGTCAGTGACATTATTAATTTCATAACTTGTTTTAGCACAAAAGCAGGCATTTCCGTACCGTGTTGCGCTTTAAAGCCAAACTGGGTAGGTACCTGCAGTGTGCATATACTGTACATTGACATCCGTCTCTCAAGAACCAATTCTACTAACTTTGAAAGTGACCTAGCCAGGGCTAAGTGGCGATAATAATTGCTCTTGTCTGACACACACTCTGTCTTGCTTCTTACAATTATTCTTGATACTATGACCTGTATTAGATTGTCTGGGAGGAAGCATAAAGTTAGGCAATCAGTGAGAAAGGGAGAAGACAATAAGAAGGGTTACAAGCTTCGGAGGGCTGTATTTTGTAAGCTTCAGATGGAATGTGAACAGCACTTGTAGCTTTATTACTTTCAAGTAGCTTTAATGCTTCACGGTCTCCATTTTCCGATACAGTGCATTAGTCATGAGGAGAGCTCATACAATCAAGAATACTATTAACATAATCTTTTTGATTGTTGTAATGGAAACAATTCATAACCCCTTAATAATGGAAGTTTCAGAATTCGGCAATATTCCTTTCTCTTCTGATGCCACCTACTGATTGTGCAACAGTATGCACCTTCGGATTTACATTTTATTCCTTCCAGAATACAACGCCCCTGTGTGCACTGTGTAATATTGCCAATTTAAGAACACAGTTATAGCGTGGGCACGATATCGCAGAAATTGCTCAGCCACTCGACTTTTCGCCTAGGCCGTCACGTTGCAGCTAGTGACTACTACTTATAGCGCTTGAATATTACGCTAAGACTATGTGTCATCGCAACTTTAAACTGATTCAGAAGCAGGAGAGATTCGCAAAGCTTGACCATGCATTGCTGCTTGCTATAACGTAGAAACTGTAAGAAACAACTCATATATACCATAGATATTCTTTTTAGTGTCATAGCAATGTCCAAGCCGAAGCCTTGGGCGCTGCAGCCAATCGGATGCAGAATTGGGCGGCAATGCAACTTTTGTGTACGTGTGACGCGCCCCCTTAGAAGCAGTAGGAAAACTGCGCAACGTGTGATACTATGTAATAGATAAAGTACGCAACGTTGTTTAGTCAGGACTAGACACACGTTCTCTACTCCACGTATTCTGTACAAGCTGAAAATTTGCAACGGAGAGACACATTAATCACACGGAAACTTTCCATCGAGACAGATTTATATACGAAAGTAAATTAGCCGCTGCTACGCACACACAAACATATTATTCAATAACCAAGACAGTATAACATGAGATATAAAATAATATCAACTGACATAGGGTAAGCAAAATAACTAGTACGCACTGCTAAGGTACAATATAGTAGAATATAATATATATATTATGAAGCATTGAGAGCAACGAATGCTCGCTTAAAAATGCCTTTAATTTGCCATATTGAAAAGAAAGACGTCAAGAAGTACCTTGTTGCATCGCAATCATATTCATATATCCTGCAATTTATCGTTGCTAATTGATGGCTGGAGTTTCCTCCTATCTAATCCCCCCTCCCTGCAGTTGAGCTGATGAGTTTTCTCCTATATAAATGGTGAGCAAAGCTTTTACTCAGAGGGCCGCGTGTGCGTTTGAAAACATGACAGAAGGGACCGGACCGGCACTCGATGCATCCTTAGGAAACATATGCAGCAAAAATATATACTACGGTAATACTGCATTCACTTTTAAATATGAATAAAAAATCATATTTTTGTTACAGATATGCAGTTTAAGAATAAATTTTATAAGCGCTTAACCCTAGATCACTAAGCATGGGCATAGTTTACCCGACGCGGTTGACTTCATGAGTATTGCACCACCACGAGGTGCGATGGAGCAGGGCGCTTTTCACTACCTTCAGCATTCGTCCAGACATGGTGGGGAGGGGTTGCGTTTTCCTGCTCCCGCGGCACGTTTTCTCAAGAATTGTGTGTTCGGGTAATCTGTACCCATGTTCAGTGACTACCACATAAAAAATTTTCGGGTATATATTACCCGAGATTAGTGACTTGGGTGTGAGTGATAATTATAGTGTGGAATTAATGTATGTTTGAAACAATGTTGTGGTGGTAGTATATGTTTAACCTTTTACCTGACATAGTATGGTTTGTTCTAGTCTCTTATGGTAACTAGCTACAAATGAAAATTTGAAAATTGTTGTCACGCCTTCAATTTATTGTTTTCCTCTATTATATATTTAGGAAATTTATTTTTGTGCATTTATTATGTTTCCCACTATTTTCAGAAACTCTTACTTCATATAAGTCTAACACAATGGCGCGTAGGAAGATAGCTACTTAGAGAAGAAGAATGGGTCAAAGTTCTTTATGATTGTCTTTCGGATGAAAATGCAAATCTCAGTGATAATCTCCCCAACTGAGCCACAACCAAGAAAGTTGTCCTCTTGTCGTCCATGCACAGGCAGCCCACTGTCGTTGAGAATGAGAAGCCAGAAATCATCACATTCTACAATGAAACAAAAGGAGGGACTGATGCTATTGACCAAATGTGTGCCATATACAGCTGCAGCAGGAAAACAAATAGGTGGCCAATGTGCTTGTTCTTTTGCATCATAAATGCTGCACTCGTTAATTCCTATATCATCTACCAAGGAAATAAAATGAAGGCGCAACCTAGAAGAAAAATCAGGAGGAGACAGTACATGAGGGAGCTGGCTCTGCAACTGATCAAGACTAACTGTAAGGATCGCATGAACGTTTCTACGCAGCAGCGGCACATCAAACTGATAATAAATAATGTCTGCTCTCTCAACCCTGTCCCCACTGGTGCAGCTAGATAAAGGAGCCCATGGTCAGATGCAAGTTGTGTCTATCTACGGCTGACAAAAAGACTTGATTCAGATGTCAAAGCTGACAAGAGCCTGTTTGCCCCCTACACTACTTCCTTATCTGCAGCAACTGTGTGTAGAGACGAGTTTCGTGAAATCTAGTTGCAACCACTTTTGTAACGTGTAAATCTAGTCTGTAAGCATTTATCTATCCCTATTACAGTGAACAACTATCCACTAAACATGGATATACTATGCCTAAGAAATTTTCCTAATCCACTGAACATGGGTATAATATACCCCGAAAATATGTCTCTCTTTCCTAAAGTTATGCACTTTTTTGCAGCTTCCGAACAACTGGGAGGCAAGACCGGATACTAAAGAAGGGATACACCGATTTTGTTACAAATCGGCGGCCAGTTTTTTTTCTATTCAGTTAATTGTGAAAACCTATAGGGAAAGACAGGTTTTTTTAGTTACTTTTCCATTAAAATCATATCCAGCCAATTTGAGTATTTCAAATGTCCTAATTAGGTTAAAATAATAGTAAAGTAACTCAAGTTCACTCTCTACATTGCCATTTCAAAAAATATTTGCAATGAGTAATTAATTTTTAATTTTGCATGTCGGGTATATTATACCCATGTTCAGTGAATTAAGAACTTGATTTGATGCTTAGTGATCTAGGGTTAAAATGGGTTACTACATCAAAGAGCATAATCTTCGGCGGGCCGGATAAAAAAAAAGGTTATAACGGCCCGGATGTGGCCCGCAGGCTGCAGTCTGCCAACCTCTGTTCAATTAGCTTTCAGATCAGAACTTGGAGGCCGACCAAGCAAGCAAGTAGCCAACAAATTGTATTAAACGTATAGATGATTAATACTGACGTCTCGTACTTATAGCGTTTTGGTTATTAGAACACTCGCATTGCGGTCACGCGGCTATGTTCGTTTCACACAGGGTATAGGAAAAGTAGGCATTTGCCAATGATTTTTACATTATAAGGAATTTATCATCGATATTATATAACGGCTTGTATGGAGATCAAAATCCGCCAGGCAGATATAGACTTTTTTCGGAACATATCTGAGTCCAAAGTAGGCGTGCAATTCAGTAATTTTTTTTCCATTGCATTGATGAGGTTTTTAAAGTTTTATAACTATAATTTTGTGAGTGCCGAGATCATCTTGATCCAACATGCCACAGATAAATGTAAACAAAGGTGAAACAAAATGTAACAAAAAATCATTATGAATTGCAGAGAAACTGCTAAGTGTTTGCCTAAACTTAATTGCATCTAGTCCACCGTGCAATGCATTTATGAGCTAATATATGTTTCTAATATATGTTTCTCTCCATAGTGTGACTCTAGTGCGATAACAACGCTGTTCGGAGATACCAATACATACATAGACTTCTCCTCTTTGCTAAGACGCACCTGTGTAGATCCATACACTGCCCCATGTATATTCTGATCCGTTGGTTCCAGTTTACTCCTGAGATAAAAAACTACCAAGTTTTTTTAGGTTCAAAAATCAGCTTTTGCGAGGTTCCATCAACGCTCAGCAGACAATGACCAGCCTTGCTTTACTTGAGGCGCGTTTGACAGGGCGCTGAAATTAAGCCTCCGGAGCTTGCCTTGCCTGCAACTCCAGACAGAAGATTTGGCTGTGTTACATTGAATTGTGTTGCAAATGCTAAGAGCAACGCGATTACGTTGGGCCCCTGAAAACTGTATTATACAGAGCAAAATTGAGTTTCTCATAGTCTCAATGGTAACCTATTGAGGGCCACTACATGAAATTCAATATAACGGGTCAAAGGCAGAGCCCCGCGTGAAGTTTCGAACAAGGCAAGCCTTGACGGCTACATTTTGGCTCCGTAACGAACTTGCCCTTGGTCTTAAATTTAAATTTCAGTGTTACATATTGTTTGGTAACTTGCATATAAAATGTACCATTGTCACTAAGCAGCCACTGGTGGTCCGGTTTCAAGTTTGAATCATAGACCACAACAGTACTTGACTCTTAGGTCTGACGCTGGCGGCCAAATGTCGGCAACGAAAAAATGGGATTTTCTCAAGAGCTATTCTTTTCCCCTATCTAATACTGAAGAAAAAAACTCCAAGGTATCCAACATTTTTTCTTGCTGAGAAGGTATCTTGGATGCATGACCGTGTCTGGACATGTTCATATTAGCTCTCGAAAAAATCTCATTTTGGCCACCAGCGTCAGAGGCCTCTTGGACCTAGGAGTAAAGTACTCTTGCGGTCTATGTTTGAATTTTAAAGTTCAGCTACTTATTGGTCAGCAGGTCACATTTACAAGGTTATAACTTCATTAATATTAATGTATCATCAATATTAGGTTTCAGTGTTGCATATTGCAGCTTGCATATTCAAGGTCCCATTGAAGTGCGGCAGACACTGAACATCCTATTTCAAGTCTTAGAGTAACATATCAATGAAGCCTATTTTATTCAGTTACTTACATTTGTAGAGTTCCATTAAAGGGCGTTAGAGATTCAATGTCCCCGTTGCACTCAGCTTCAATGTTAAATTGACAGGTGTCGCCAGTGTACGGATGGTCGCAGTCACACCAGTACGGAGATGTTGAACAGCTTCCGCCGTTTGAGCAAGTCGCATTGCAGGCACGGGGTAAGCATTCTACTTCCGGATAGCCTGGTCAAGGAAGCAACGTAATAGGTGAACTTACGTACATTCAACTCGTTAACATATAAGTTCTTCTGGTTAGTCTGGTGAAAGAAGGAACATGCTAGGTGAACCTGTACCCTTAGAACGGAAATAATAGCTTTAGCACAAAATTTACCATATCACATTTACCGAGATCAAATTTAGGTGGAACCTGCAGGAAAATCGTGACATCTTACGGCAACACTCTTGAGTTTGTGTACATTTTGTTGTGTCTCCTGATTAACAACCCTTTAGATTTTTTCTCTTCTTGAGGTAAACGACAATAAAAACTTCTCGTATATGCTGCTAAATGGCACATGGAAAAACTCTAACTAACGAGGAGAAAGAAATTATCATCAAAGAACCTGCTAAAGGCACCTCTTCTAATGTTATTGCCCGAAAATATGACGCCATATTGACACAGTGACAAGATTCATGAAGGACTTTTCACCCCGGAAAAAAAGATTAGTTGCAGGGCATTCAAGGACTGTCACTGATAGAGACATGAGAAATGTGGTTTGTCAGCTAAGTAAAAGACCCGGGCAAACAAGTACCGTAAATCAATTTTTACGGCTGCTGGACTTCTTGGAGCGCCTAAGCCCACATGAAATGACTTCCTTCACTCCGTTGCTCCTGTCAAATCCCCTCTGAAATTGCTTCCTCTTACCCCAAGACATAAAATTTTGAGGATGGATTGGGCAGAAAAATAAATGAAGATCAACATGAACGATGTTCTTTTTACCGACGAAAGGCAACCCTTGATGGACCTGATTGGTGGAGTAAGGGTTAGGTGCTACCTGGAGGTGAGTGTCATCAACGCGTAAAACGTCACCAACAGGGAGGTGGTGTTATGATATGGGCTGGTATCATAGGGGATTGACTTGTAGGCCGGAATGACATACCCCTTTCGTTGCTTCGAAACTTTATTTTCTTGCGTGATAATGCGCATTCTCACACTGCCCGAACTAAGATAGCATTTCTGGACTCTTTGAGGTTCCATGGAGAGAAACTGATTGTTTGGCCACACTGCTCACTTGATCTAAAGCCAATGGAAAACTTCTGCGCCCTTTTGAAAGGGGAAACTCACACAGATAGAAGGCAGTACAACTCAAAATCTGTCTTGTGGCATGCTGTTGCTGCTGCAGCAGCAGCAGGAGCAGCTCCACCTTCTGCAATAACGATACTAACTGGCTGCATGGATTCAAGGATTATTGAAGTTTTTAAACGTCATGGGGTCATGTTGGCAAATAAAACTTTTTTTAGTCATTGTAAACTTCTGATTGATGATTCCTTGTTTAATATATATTTTTCTCATTTGTGTTGTTCATTTTCGCTCCTTTGGTGATATAAAACTAATTTTTTTTTTAGTCAAAAAGCTATTAACGCAGCTCAGTGAAATTAGAAAAAATTACAAAGAAACCTAATTTTTCTAGAACCAACACGATTAGTAGTTTGAAAATTTACAGACACTATAAGCATCATAAGTTTAAGTTCCCGTGAAATTTTCACTGAAATTGATAGCCAAATAGTCGATATGTGGTCAATTCTGCGATAAAGCAAATATTTCCGTTCTAAGTGTAATTAACTCGTTAACAAAATAGTTTTTCTGGGTATAATCTGTTAAGGAGAGAACGTGCTAGATGAACTTATATTTGACTCGTTAAGGAAATCGTTTTGCTTTTAATCGTTTCAATTTGGCACAATTAACCTCGAAACACATTACAACTGTTGACAGATATACTGAAGCTAGTTTGACTAATCCTTCCTCCCATTAGTTAAACTGCCTCTCTCGTGGAAATAAGGCTATAAGAAATGCAACAAACATGTAGGGGTATGACAGAAAGGGCTAACGAGTTAACATGTAAAGATGGGTACGTTCACACTATAGGTTTAAATTTGGAGAGCAGAACAGCCCACCCCGCATACGAATGTTTCATTGTCTTCTTGTAAGCAATTGAAAGTGCACAGGCTCTTTTTTGTTTCAATTCACTCCAAGTTTTAATGGATACTCAAAACTTAATTCACCCTATCTGCTCCATGGCAGTACAAAATTGTACCGCCCTACCGTTTTTCGTTCACAGTTCTGCTCCCAGTGATATTTAGCGCCCAAAATTCTATGACTTTTCTCAATTGAACATGACTATCGATAAAATTCTAATATACCCGCACGTACATTACAGCCAAAAACCTAGATAAAGATATATATTTCAAAAAATTAGATGATAACATTTCCGTGTAGATTTTGTATTTATACAAAAAGAACTTTCAAAATTATCACTAAAAGACGGCAACAATGCTAGAAATGAAAAATAGAAGCGATCATACGTTCAGCTTGTGAAAATATAAAAAATTGCAACAAATGTGCTGCCGGAGTATTCACCCTGTACTGTCTGGAGATATTTTCTTATATTCGAATTTAATTGACATTAAAACTAGCCTGAAGCATTATTTTTTTAATTAAATAGGCGAAAGAATAATTGAATAAATGACTTCTGAGATTAGGAAGAAAAAACTCTGATATTGATAAAGTTTTTGGCATTTATAGCGGGCGGTACAAATTTGTACCGCCTTGGCGATCAAGCGGCTGAAAAAATTGGTAACGGATAGGGTTAAATTAGCATCACTCGCTAAAGCAACAGGTGACACGGTCAACGTGTCATCTTCTGATAAGCGCACAGTTGAATTAGCAGGGCTCCACAGTAGCCTTCAAACATTCTGTACCGCGTAGGAGGAACAAAAGGCTATAGCGTGAAGGCAGCCTTAAACCATATTCAGATCTCTTGCCCCGAATAATTGCTGCTTTGGTAATGCGTACATATTTCATAGAGGACGTGACAATAGCTCATAGAGGGCTATAGGGTGACGCTCCCTGATGCTGTTTGGGAATGGGTTAGTGGGTTCGTCTACTGTCGCCTATTTAATCTAAACTTACGAACGAAATGACTTTTGCCAATCCTGTGCTTAACCCTAAACCGCCGTGAGCCAATTTTCCTTTACGTTTCAAATTTCACTACATACTCCTTCATGATATTAATTTTGTTCCATCAGTTTATAGCTCGGGCGTCTCTCTGTGGTCACTTCTGCCATGAGAGTTGCTGTTGCAATGATCCAAAAAGTCGCTACACACCACACACAAGAAGGCCTGGAAATTTCGTCAGCAAGAAAGACAAGCCCTTTTTAAGTGGTTACTGTGTTAATGCGACAGAATGAAAAGTGTGTTTAATATCTAAATCAATACCTGATTGAAACGCTAGTTTAGAAACCGTTTAGATTTCGCACCATCCAATGAACTCTACTTTATGCTATTAACTACTGTTTGCCCATCCCCCCCCCCCTCAGAAATAAATTAGCTTCAATGATAACTCCCAAGTATGTAATAAGTTTTTTCTTGAACAATTTCTCTAGAAGAGGACTACTACTTAATTAAAAACATAAATTATATCTCAATTAACGGGTATAAAAAACACAGAGCATGGGTAGATCAGGAAACTACGGCAATCAAATTGATGTAACAAAAACCGTCGTGTGTTTATATGTTTATGTATTTATTAATTTTATATGTTTCGTGTCACACTCTTGATGAAATACATTGCTAATTTAAGCTCATTCTTTCGCATGTCAACTAAGGTGGGGAACGATGGCACTGCTTAGATGAAATGAAAGAGAGAGAACTTATCTCCTATGACCATTAGAGTTGATTGTTATAGCGTGTCTTTCAGAAGCATAATAGTAAGAAAAGTACCTTAAATGAAAACGAATATTCACTATTTCCTCGCTGTCATTTTTGGCAGCGTGGGCATTTTAGTTTTACTATATTTATCCTACATCATGAAAAATGTAAAAAACATGCGTTTTTTCCATTATACTATTGATTTTTCCTTCATCTCCAGTCATTCTTGGGTCACAATTGCTCTCTTTTAAAGAAATCACATTGCGGTGTTGAAGCAATCACATTCGACAATATCAAATTCTTTTCAAATATCACTCACAAAGTGAGAAATCACTCGAAATCGTCCGCACGATAGTCGTGGCTAAATACACATACCTACTAAACAATTTGCATGGGGAAAACAGACCATGGGCTGAATGAATCAAACAACTAAAACCGACATTGAAAAGCATCGGCACCTCCTAGACCGCGATCCATGTATTAGTCCCACCACGGTGAACTACATATTTTTCACATAAAAAAGATGGCGGGAGTGGAACATAGTTAGAAACCCCGCGCAGTGCGCATAGGCAACATATGATAGTGCTTCTGAGCAGAAAAATACCGGTAATGGGACAGTTTGTCCCTCACAGACACTTCCGTGGAAGAGGTTCGGATGGAGCAGTATACACACACACCTAGACGCTGTAAAAATTATAAAATCTCTAAGATATTCCACAGGCTACAAAACTGAAACATTAATTAATCGCAGATGTATTGACAGGTGCGGGGCACCCGTTCTACGGCCAGACAAAAGGAAAATTTAACTAACCTTCCAAAATCCAAGATGTTAAAGACTTCCATGCACCGTTCTCACACCGAAAATGGATTTCCTCAGTTACTTCACCATCGATAGTTTGATTTTCTCCCCCAAACAATGACACATTCTCTTTGGCAGCAATCGACAGTTGGAAGTTCGGGAGACAGGTAAACCAAAGATGGCCGGGGCTGTCACTGATACATCAAAAAATAATATATGATAAAAATAATGTTTGTAAAAAAATATTAAACGAGTCGGTACAATAAGTAAAAAAGATAATAAGAAATATAAAAGCTATAGATAAGCTTCAACTTACCTATGAATAAGCTAATTTGTAATAATCCGTTGACATTATGCTCGTATATAAACAATTATCGTTTGTCGTTACATAGATATACTTTTAGCAATGCATAAAGACAGGGTGTCCATAAAGTCTGAACATGCATGATAATAATTGAATATTTTATCATAATTTTCTAGAAGTTGATTAAAAGACGTCGTGTACAGTGGTCCCCTCGCTCGCCTGACATTAGCCCTCTTAATTTTTTTTTTTTTTGGAGTATGCTACAGGAAAAAAATAAGAGACTTACGGTAATGAACGTGACCCAGCTCATTAGAAATGGATATTCTTAAATTTAAAAAAAAAAGATTGTTATGGTATATTAATTATCGTTTTGCGAAACGTAATAGAATACATGCAGTGGAATAGAAAACATCTTAACGGTGTAATAAAAAATATTACTATTTAAAATAAAGTGCTTTATTTGTTCACATACTTGTCCTAACGTTATTGGCATCCTATAATACATGTGCATACACAACTATTTTGCAACACATTCTATGGGGATAAGCTAAGTGAATATGTGAAGTATAATTTTCTAACGACATGTGTCCTGTACTTATGTACCGCCATATGTATTATTATTTATCAACATATCTGTTAGAATTACTTACCGACATGCGTATTATTTCAGACCTAAAGTAAAGCACACATTGGTTATTTCAACAGAATCGTTCCCTGTGTATAGGAACGCCATGACGACGAAAATCAGAAAAAATACTTTCAATACGAGCAAGATGTAAGTCAGTTTTAGCAATCATAGAGCAGCAGAAATTAATAAATGAGTGTTCGAAAAGATGAAAAGGAAGGCACACATAGCATGGAAAGAGAAAAGTGAAACTTATGCCCGAATGTTTTTCCACACACAGCAGTAGGCATGAGAACAGTCAGTCAGTAAACAAAATAAAAAACCGATGAAGGCATCATAAGTAGGAATATGAAGGAAGGAAAGATGCAAAGTGGTCATGTAGCAAATATAAGCCAAAAACGTAGCTAAAGAGGTCAAATGCAGAAAATTATTGATAGGAAGGACGTGAACTTTTAGACAGCTATTGACCCTAATAATCATCTCAAAAATCTGCCTTCATGCTGGTACTTACTTTGCATAGCGGTATTGTCCGTTCGGAACACTAGGAGGAAGAGAACATTTTCGCTGGTCGCAGGTATGGCCAAAGTAAAACTCGTTGCACACGCAGACACCGTTGTAACACATTCCTCCAGGAGGGTAACACGGTTCGAAACAGTCCCCAGTGGCCCAAACTGGAGTTTCGGTTACGCCTGAATGAGGTGCGTCCCGTTTAGATTTGGTCGAGATTGTCCGACCGTCCATGAGCAAAATTTTACCATCTTCCAACTGTGTCAAATTTCTGAACAAATCGAAGGTCTCGTAACTGTAGGGAGAATCATCGATATTTGAGGTATCCCACATTAAAATATCATCCGGGGCAAACTGGTGAAGATCCGAAATAAAAAATTCATTACTTGTCAGGTTGGCGAAGTTCGAAATCCGAAAGTTTTGAGTGGCTAACCTGGGAACTTGGGAAACCGAGACGTCATCGTTGATCAAGTTGTCATTGGCAAGTTGGTGGCCGTCAAAAGGGTGCAAAGCAGATGCAATGCCATCTTCGCTTCCGTAGTGGACTGGCTTGGCACCTTCATAAGAAACGCAGACAACTCCACCAATGGCAGTAACGGCACAGACGACAAGAGGCAGCGGCCGTCCGCGCCGGATCAAATGGCTGATCATCGTCAGTTAGCCTGTACTTTGGCCCTCTGGAAGTGAGATTTGAAATAAAAACCATTAAGATTTATCCATCTCTTATAAGTTATAAAAAAAAAACTTGGCCGATAAAAGAAAAACATAGCAGTGTTAATCCTGTTTCGAAGATCCGTAGATTTAAAGAGACACGGGTTTCAGTTAATTAACAGAGTGCATTGATCTAAGTCGTTTGTTGATGCCTGTTTTTCAATACACAGTAGAATCAATTAGCATTCCCTACTGTCCAGGCAAAAACTACCCCGACCCATACATGTTTGGGCAAAGGGCATGTCCTCATACACAAAAGAATTTCACTATGGTACACATACCGTTGAAAAAAATATACGAAACTGTGGCTTAGGCATGTAAAATGCTACGGGGCACCCTGACATAAAAATGTCACGCCTGGGTAACATTTTTAGTTCCCGTGTAGGTTGGATTTAACCCTATGCCTGGCGGAGACGTTATACGAAGATATACCAAACGTGCCTATTTTTTGACTTGGAGGACGGCCATGCGTTAAAAGTATCAGAATATATTTACAAAGTATTTTCTGGATTTTATTTGACACGATAATAACAAAAAATCTAAGTGACAACACAGGGTTTAGAGAGTTTGCAATTATCATAGGTATACAGTATTGTGTTTTAACAGCTACGAATAAAACTTCCAAAAAGTAAAGCAAAAAGTAAAGCCATTGCAGAAAGAAACGGGCCCTGGCGAGGTAAACCGCTGGAAATAAGTCAATATTAGCATAATACTTATAATATTTGAAATCTATATGTGGTTACTCGTAGTTACGTTACAGATTAAACTTCGGATGAATTACTTTTTACTCCAGCTCGAAATATATACTGTAACTAAACTTTCAAGTGACTTTGGGAACTTCGTGAATGGTAATTTTGCAAAAGATTTGAAAAGCAACTTTCATAAGTATTAGTTTTCAAGAAAAAACGCACCCACAAAAGCTGCCGTAACATTCTGAATAGAAATTTCCATTTGGAATGGCAAGAATAGCATGCTGCAACCACTGGAATAATGTGACATAAATTTTTAATTCGACCAGTCAAAATTGACCAGCAACGGATGTTGCTTTTGTCTTTACAGATATTGATAATAACTGTAAGTCGATACGTCCATTTTTTATTCATTCAACTTAGGTTTTATGAAAAATTATCTCCCTGCAAAGTTTATCCTTTGCCTTCTTATTTCTTATTTTGAATTGAATATTCTACTTGTTATTCAAACACGAGTCTGCTAACGCTACTCATATATTTGAATTAGGTATATTCACCCGTGATGAACGCATTGTTACAGAATTGCTAATGAGCAGAATGGTCGCTAGAGGCACGCGAAACAAATTAATTTGAACAGCATTGCGGAAATGTTTGCTCTTTCCAGGCGAAAGATTTCCCGCGGTCTGGAGAGACGGACGTAGAGGACTTATTCAGCTTTAAAATGGCATTAGTTGCTTCTGGCTCCTGGGCTCCAATATAAAACATCCTTTACACTGGAACCCTAGGAACTGAACATCAGCATTCACCTTAGAGTTCTGTTTAAAACGTTTTTGCAACTTCCTAAATTTGAAAAGACATAAACTTGTAAGTTTCCACTGGTCCCTCTAGTAACGCAATATTTCCCTAATACACCCTTTTTAACAATGAACAATTCGATTCACCAATGTGCAAAAATTTTAACCAGTGATCAAGGATTACGAAACAAGGAGCAACGGGTTCAAACAATCTTCTATAACTGAAAAACAATTGATACCAGTTTAAACAATCATCGCATGCAAAACCATAAAGCAGTCGTCAAAGTGTAAAACAATATTGAATATAAGACGTATACAATTAATCATAATTAAAAACAATATGTAATTCTCTTAAACCATGAGAATATTGAAGAACAACGTTTATTCTAGCAAGTTTTACCTACGTATTACGTTAAGAAGAATTCAACATATCTAAAACAAATTATTGCAACCACATCCTATGTTGATGGCAACATTTTTAGTTCCACTCTATTCAGAACACTTCAGTTGCTGTGCAATCATCCATCCGCTGTTGCTACTATTACCGCATTTTGCATTTGCTTATTAACTATGAGCATTTGCTCGAATCCTTTTGCGTAACTCTGAAACAAACAGCATTCGTACGAATCAATAGTTAAGCAATTTATGTAATCCTTGAAACATTCTCAAGAATTGAATCAATCGGCAAAACTATGAAACATTCCTTTGTAGTCTTGGCGTCAATTAAACATAATGTGCAACGTTGAGCTTTGGACAATAAAACCCTGAAAACTCACTTTGACGGCGTCCAATCAGGAAGACATATAAATAGCATTTTCAAAAATCTAATAAAACCTTCTAAGGACGTATACCTAACAACAAAATTTTTTTTTATTTAAGAAGACCTAAAACGTGATGGTGTTAGTAGTGTGGGACCTAGAGGGCGATTGACCACGGTGCGCTAGGGGTCCTTATATAAGCTTCGAGCGGCACGGGAAGCGGAGGAGAATCGGGCGAGTGCAGTCGGAGGAAAAAGCGTCAGCCATGGTGGTGACGAGTGGTACAGCTGTAGTCGTTATATAGGGCGGGGAGAAACTGAACATGNGGGCGCCAGCCCCCGTACAGTCAGCAGATATGTAGTTAGTCGGGGATGGTGTGAAGAGGTACAGCTGAGGTCATAATGTTGAGATTAGGTCTTGTTCTATGGATATAAAGGGATTCTAAAGTTGTGAGTTCGATTGGATTAGAGGAGGCAATGATTGAGAAGTCACTTTTGCTTATGGGATGGTCATTTTGCTCAGAAAACGGCAGACTTATGTCCAATCTCCATGACAGGGTACGAACGGAGTTCCGAAAGAAAATTTGGCTTTCCATTGCCCAACAGATGAGAATAATTCTCATGCAAAGCTGTTGCACATCTAAAGCAATGCTGATATGTTGTTTGTTAACAATTAGAATGAAGAACAGGAACTTCTCACTACCAATATAATTCTTCGATTTGTTTTACTGGCAAGAATTTTAAAATGAGGGAAAATAAACAATACTGCTGGAGAGCGATATAGGCAAAAGTAACATCCAAGACACTTTGCGTCTTCACATTAATTGTTCTTGATTGCTAATTGCCCTACAGTAATAATTACCCTATACCCCAAATTCTTCAGTGCTTATGGAAGACCAGTACCCAATCTTTGGCTCAGATATACGTACAGTAGGTCTGAAGAATACAACCATGACGATGCAAAAAATCAGTTGAAAGGTTGTGATTACTTTATCTCTGCAACTATTCCAGCGCTCATGCCTGTCATATCGCAGACAATGCTACAAACAGGACACTTACCTGTCGCCAAGCACTCCACCTCAGGAATAGGCACTGCAGCCCCTAGGCAGGTATGACAGTGCCAGCAACAGATGGGGAAACCATAACATTTACACTCTCGTAATAGCACCCGACACCATGCAACTCAACACACTTCCAAGAACTGCGTCTGCTTAGCCGTAACAGCTGATGTTGTTAACTGGAAAATGCTGCGTTCAACGGCTTGATCTTCTATAGTTGGGCAGGGCTAGACATGCAGCTTCGGAGTAGATTTAGATAGCCGACAGTAGACGGACCAATAGGCCCATTCCCATAGAGCATCCAGAACTTACACTCCGACCCTCTATGAGCTATTGCCATTGCGTCAGAATCATAGAGATAACTGAAGAAGAAGATGAAGAGAGAAAACTCGGCCAAAAGTTGATTCTACAAGCATAGTCAAATGCTGCAAATTCACGTAACTCGGGCTCGTTTAGTTTTAATGTCACAAATGCACAGCTAGTGAGCAAATTAGTCGTATGTCGTGTAAGAATCACAAAATCACTAAGTTCTCCCGAAACCAAGCGTTTGTACAAGGCCAAGTTGATTATGAAAGCGTGCAAAAAAATTGACACTCAATTTTTAGTAGAATAGGTCGTACAGAATAAATATAACTAGTAAATTTAGCAAAAGATGCAAAAAGAGTTATTCATGCTGTCGGGAAAATTGGAAAAATGTAGAGATACATATATTTACGGATAACTTATAATATATATTATCCAAAAGGTGGAGAGTGTTCTAGAATATTCTCACGTACATAGAGTCCGGGGAAATTACAAGGAGCGCAACATGGTGCAAGGAGCGTCATACTTGCTATTCACGTGTCAACACCTCAGTGACAAAGTGGGAAAAAACTCAGCGTTGCCTTAAAAAATGTATTTTTGTGCTTTTACAAAGTAGGAAGTAATTGTGGTAATTTTTCTATGACATTCACCGTGCGGAGCTTCACAGTGAAATCTACTGTAAAGAAGTTTGGTCATTTGGGCTCAGAAGATACTTTTCGCGGCGTAGAAAAAAGCAAAAAAAAACTGTCACCGAGAACTATGCGAAAACTGTGCAGTGAAGTCGATATGAACCCAAAAGTGGTGGAGACGCGCTCTGCCAAAACGTTGGACACATGAATAATTTTGTCTTCATAATGTTTATAACGTTTACAATTGTCCTGTTTATTCCAATTAACATATTGCTCTGAAACTTGAGATATATATTCCGTTTCTCATCAAATAAACCTACAAAAGTTTTCGGACTGTACAGCTGGAAGGTTTTGATAAATTAGTGAATATGCTAAATATTAGTGGGTGTACCAATATTTTGTCCTATCTAGATTATTCGTGTGATGAAAAGCAATTTTTTTAATTATATACATTACTCGCGAAAGATTTAGTAGATATGATTGTTATTGCCATGGTTTGAAGAAGTTTGCCTGATGAATTTTACTACATAAACCCTATGTAGTGAAATATTGTGTAGATGTCCGAATCGTTCGATTCTAGTATAAGACTAGACGACCCGTGACCCGTTGGGTCATCACGATCGTTTTCGCTTTCGAAAAAAAGCAGGAGCTATTTAGCTGGGCATAAACCATCCGCTATTCGGCCATTCTCGTCTGCCCGTCAGAAACGGCCAGTTCGGTTCACTACCAACAGATTCTTTGCTTCTCTAACGAATATTCAACACCCAGGTTATAAGCAAAGTCAAATTATTCTATGTATGTTACGTATTTCAGTTGTATTGCCCGTTGAACGGCTGAATTGATCATGCTCGTTCTTGAGGCCCGGCTCAGTTTAACTTCTGTATCACAGATACAATTGAGTTATAGAGTTAATCCATGGAAAGAATGCCACTGCCTCCCCCCCCCCCATGCCCCGAATTTAGTCTCGTCTAAAATTGAAGAAGATGTGTCAAACAAGACACAAATAAATAAACAAGACACATGCAAGACCGGTGCACAGACTTTTAGTATAATACAGATACATAGATGAGTCGTACCCCCTTCCTGGTCCTTACCTTCATTATGAAGGGGTCTATGAAAGGAATACTGCAACGAAAACTGCTAAGCCCTTTGTTGTGAAACTTCAACTGGAATCTAAAAATGCGTTATTGCGGATATAATTGTTATTGTTATTAATAATGTTATTATTATTATATTGCTTATAATTGAAGTATCTCTACTCACAACACACTTTCATCGAAAGACAAGAAGAATGAAGAGAATTACAGTATGCTAAGAGAAATGTAGAACCCATACAGGATTGTCTTCCCACGCAGGATCTTCGCACATGGGCACAGTAAGTATTAAAACGGAGGAAAAACAGCCATCAACAGGAGGGTTCCATGACAGAAGCGCACACGACAAATGCTCACAATGACAAAAGCGCACACGACAAATGCCCACACGACATAACCGCACACTGACAAATGCGCACATTGACAAAGCCGTACACGACAAATGCTCACACAGACGAATGCACACCTACTATTCTATCGTTTGACTGCGTATGTAAGATTTCCTGTTATTCATTTTAGTAGTGTCTAGCTTTTAGTTAACTTTTATAACCTTCATTATCTTAAGTTAACGTTTTGCCACCTAAATTCAGGGTGAGTTCATTTAGAGAAGTCACTTAGTTGGCAGCCCTTCCTATCACTAGTAAAGATAATCTTTACTGTTTCTACCGGTAGGAAAGGAAAGTAATGACCTGAAGAGAAGAGCAGCTCCTCCTCACCGCACGAAAAAGTAAAAACAAGCCTAACTACTATATGATACGATTACAAAATAAATATAGAAAACAGTCCACCACTATAGCAACTTCTGCTGGCGATTTTACAACCATCCACGCCGAAATATCTGAGCAATTAATCGTTGCTTGTTATTAAGTTCTACCTCTAGTTTTTCAATTAAACTTAATTCTCAAAGCTAAGCTGGTCAGTATTTATGTGTATGTAATATATAAACATCTAATAATCAAAACCTACATACGAGTTACCAGAAAATCACAATACGCAAATACTGACCGAACAACAAAACATGTTACGATATAAGGGAACCGTGCAGTTAAACGGACATACATTCACTTTACGATATTCAACGGGAAAGCTGCCTGACTATCGTTTAACTGGGGCTTCTATTTAAGAATGCATAATGACTCTAAAATGCGCAGTGTAACTTGGTCAGATGCATTCCCCCAACACTTTCATATCATTCAGCTTTACAGGGACATAGCAAGATTCAGCGTGTATGCGAACAGCATGCAGACTGAGATGGATGAGCTAAAAGGGAATTGGTAAGAATGTTCTTTTTACCGTGCTCAACAACTCTACAACTGCAGGAATTAAAGGCTTGAAAAGAACAAGCTCAAGCTTGAGCAATTAGGTTATAGTGAACTCATCGCTGAGAATGATTCCAAAATCTATTTCAGCGTGGTGTCAGCAAAGTATAAATGGAAGTTCACATTCAAGTTTCTCACTATGTATGTTTTTAAAAAAAAGGAAAACCATATAAAACGTTGTACGTTCCTGAGGCAATTTATCACTGTTATCATTCACACTGCTTAAAAAAAATATTTTGACGTGGAATTCAAACAATTTGCACAGGTAACCAATTGACGAAATGTTAAACATCTCAATCGAATACACTAATTGACACGATCAACAACACAATACATATATTTAGAATGTATGTTTGTTTTTGGCCTGTTCAATTCCCCACAACCGACCACACGACCTCTCATGAAGAGTAATAGTTCTAGAATCTCTAAACAAGATTCCAGCAATTCTTTGTATTTGTTGTCTTCCAATTCGCAGGGCAGCGCCATCTAGGAAGCAGTAGAACGAAAAAATAGTAGGTGCGCATTTGTCTTGTGCGCATTTGTCGTCTGCGGTTTTGTCAATGTGGGCATTTGTCAGAATGCGCTTTTGTCCTGTGCGCATATGTCGAGTGAGTTTTTGCCGTGTGCGCTTTTGTCATTGTGAGCATTTGTCGTGTGTGCATATGCCCGGTCACCAACAGGAGTACGTCAATAAAAAGAAACCCGATGGACACCAAAGACAGACGGCGCAGTTAAGGCTAAGGTATTCACAGAGGCACCCGATGAACAATGCAACTACTCAATAACAAAAACTTGCCCCTCATCGTATGTTATCATTAATGTATGTATGACAGGCGCCAGAAAAATAGTTAATATTTGGTTACCGGAGCAAAAGCGAGGATGCATAGTCAACGGTCGGCTATGTGTGCCCGCACTCCAAGGTCACTCAAAGTTTTCAAAGTTCAGACTCTGACTGTGCTGCAAGAGTGGTGTCACATGAGGTTGTGCTTCACTGCGGGCTGGGAATTTCTGTAAGGACTCTAGTTTCCTTTTAGTACCAGCGTATAAAGAGTCAAAAACACCCACGATATCCTCAGCTGAAAATGTTTACTACGTGCTTCAAACGGAATTCTTCAAAGAAGTTGATGCACTGTTAATGAACACACTATTGTACGATCCGTGTATATAACTGCAGCAGTGAAATTTAACCCCGCACCAACCCTTTTTATTATTACTAGCTGGACCCGTGAAACTTTCACGGCTTTGCAAGGCCATTCAGACAGACTCGTGAAACTTTCATATTTTAGCATGGAGACACCACACTTGTTCTTCAACACCGAGACTCGATGTGTGATACATTATGTCCATCCTTTTGG
>LQNS02278070.1:22086038-22098689 GCA_001587735.2 Parhyale hawaiensis
GGGCAAATTTCTTCAACAATTTCGGCCGAAGCGTAGAAAATTGTTTCAGTCCCTCCAGTACCGGAGTCAGTCGCGAGATCATCTATTTGCTATCCCGCGAAACATCACGATAGAAAATACATAACTCCGTCAGTGTAGAGAGTAAGACGGGGAACCAATCATCAGCCAACTCAAACATCGCGAAGTCAATGTGGGAACCCAGCCTTGCTTGAGGAAACAAATGCAGAGCTAATTACAAAGTTTGATAGATTAAAGGCGAGTTGGACTGGCAGGTAAAATTGAGATTTCGCGGCTAGACGTATCCGGCGGATCTTCTCGCAGGGGCGTTGGCTCTGCTACTTTGGAAAGCGTGGCTGGTATTAGAGGCCATCCGATTACGTTGAGCCGACTCAAAATTCCATTTTACGGGGCCAGATTAACTTTTGGGAAACCAAAATGTATTTAATTAAAGGTTATTGCCTGAAATTAAAGTCCACGGATTTTAATCAGAGCGCTCCTTCAAACTTCCGGCTCAGCGAAAGCGCCCTTATTGATGCTTAGATCTGTTCAACGAGGAGGCGTTGGCAAAATTTCGTTGATGTTGATCAGCTGACAGCAGACGTGACCAACTTGATGTGTTGAATGACATTCTTTCTCTTGCTAGGGAAGAATCGGTCAGACTATCTGAGGGCCCTCTAATATGCGCCTCGATATGTGGTTCTCTTCCATGAAAATGTCGACCAAGATCTTTAGTTCATCACATCTCTGGTTTGCAAAAATAATAAACCTATACCTACACCGTAATTCTTACTCGTTGACTATAAATTACAATACATATCCACTAACACGTGCATTTCCAATAGAAATATTGGTATTTATAAACAAATGCCAATTACAGGCAGAACAAGTAGTTAAAGTCCGCCAATCTTTCTAAATAGCTTTGAATTTACGTCTTGCATGAAGAAGATTCCACAGCGTTGTGATGATGCTTGAGTCTGTCGACGTCTTATTCTACTTTGTTATTCTGCTTGGCCAATATTATGGATGGCGGATGGTAAAGAGCCCAAACGAAAAATCGTTATTGCAGCTCTGCCTCTGATTAGTATTGGGTAGCATTGAGGAAGAGATAGTATATTGGAGAAGAAGTAGTACTGGAGAGATGTCGAGAAGCACGAAAGCCAGTTAAAATTTTGTCTACCACTACGTGTTTCACCAAACCTCAGTCATAGAATACTGTGACCTCAGTTCACCAGGTGGTGGCCAAGTTACCTCATCTTGTGGCTCATAGCCCCATGGGTTAATGTCACGTACCATTAACCTTCCTGTTGAAGTCGCACAAGAATAATTTTACTACCCTCTAGCTCCATTTTCTTGTTTTATGCCGTCCGAACTTGATCTTTGTTTCTAGTAGGAAAGGTATCAATTTAACACCCCACAGTGCCCACATTGTAGAGTATAGCACAGTGTTCTTCGAGTTCCGGAGCACTCATACCACATCCTGAGGTCAGGTTCCACAGAGCCGCAGTGCAACTTTTGGTCAATAAGCACGTTGGTAATTTTAGTCTCTGGGTTCTACTCCATAATTGAGGATATACAATTTTCTGTGCAAAAGTCAATTTTTCTCTAGGCCTGAAAACTGCATAAAGTCAGTAATTTCCACCATCAACTGCGCTGAATTTGCCAGCAAGTCTCCACAGTATCAGTCAGTTGCATTTGAACTAATAACCTGGAGCCTCTCTGTCCAAGAACATGACAATGGAGGCCTAACGAGAGGCAGAGTTGAGGGACATTAATGCAGTAGTTCATATGGGAGACTCAAACAACTAAAGAGCTACACCGTGTCTGGGAATTGTAAGTCAGGAACGGCAAAGAGAAGTAGATTAGTATAACCGCTTATGGATAATCGTAAGTGATCTTTAAAACAATGGTAATCCCACTTAGCTCATGCTGATAAGCTGCACTTAATTGTTATGCGTGCTATTTAATTTTCTGGAAGTTATGAAGCGTCCTTGCTAGTTTTATGTATTAATGAGTTAACTATTGTAGGTATGAGATTAAGAAAAAATGGAGGTATGCTAAACAACGTCCGAGAGGTCGGAGTTTGCTGGAGCTTTGACCTGTCAATTTTCGGTTTCACCTACACTATTCAATTATAAGTTTCCCTTTCCAAGCATAAAGTTCCCTTTCTGCCTCCTTTTTGGGCAGAAAATTTAGTAAAAGTTGAAAAGATTATAAGGTAACCTATAGAATTGCCTTGGGGGAGCCTTCTGTTGAAACACACAGCATTGTTAGACACACACGGAAAAGCTTCAGCCTTCGACTGGACTACAAAGGCAATTGAGCAAAGAGAAAAAAAAGGACTCACAGTATGTAATTAGAAAAGTGAAACACATTGCACGAGTGTGTTCCCACGCAGGATCACCGAGCATGGGAACAGCGTGCCGGGAAATAAGAGGAATCATAGAATGCAAAGCGATAAGCAGCAGCATAGAAGCAAAATGGATACCGACGTCAGGAAGGCATAGTTGAGGGTACTGTAAGACAACGTAATAGAGTATGCTACCCAATAGGGTCGCTATAGTCCTCATGTAGAAGGGCAAACCCAGCTAACCTAACCTTTTGTAACCTAACCTTTTGCAACCTAACCTTTTGTAACCTAACCTTTTGAAACCTAACCTTTTGTAACCCATCCTTTTGTAACCTAACCTTTTGTAACCCAACCTTTTGTAACCTAACCTTTTGTAACCTAACCTTTTGTAACCTAACCTTTTGAAACCTAACCTTTTGTAACCCAACCTTTTGTAACCTAACCTTTTGTAACCCAACCTTTTGTACCCTAACCTTTTGAAACCCAACCTTTTGAAACCTAACCTTTTGAAACCCAACCTTTTTGAAACCTAACCTTTTTAAACCTAACTTTTGGGCCCAAGGTCCAACGAATGCCACCTAAGGGAAACAAACGTTGTTTGATGAGAGAAAATGAAAAGCTCATGCGGTATATACTCGAAAGTGGCTGTGCATGCCGTAAAAAATCATATATTTCTAGCGTTAGCTTGGCGATTTTGTAACCATTACATTTCCCACAGAATTTCTCCTTTTTTTTCGCTGTGACTCTGTGGGATTGGGGACCCTTTCTTCCAGTAATTTCTTAATTCCCCATAAAATAACGGAAATGTTTCTTTTAAAATTAAATGGATGAACCCCAGCCTATAAGAGATATTTAACACATTTGTTGCCCTATTTTCTTTCACTAAAATTAGCAAAAATAAGTTTTACACTGTACTAGATAAAAAAAAACACTCTCTCGGGAAAAAAAGGAAGACATACTAAAGAGTCTTAGAGTAACTCTTAGAATCAATGCGGCCGCGAAGGAAATGCGTCCCGAAAGCCTAAGGCCAAGGCAACCTATGGGAGCCCTCGGGGCTCCCATTCTACAGTACAGTACCAGCTATAACCTGCATTGGAAATTCCGCAGAACAGCCGCAATGTTATGCAGTGACATGTCAGACACACAACTATCATCCCAATTTCCCACTAATTAATTGAGAAGGAACCAGTGGCAATTCTACAGAAGAAAATCATTGTTCCTCAATTATGTCGCCATAGAACCCGTATCATGAATATGAAGAGTGAAATATGCTCCTAGTCCGACAGTGAACTTCTACCTTTGACCTGGGAGCAGTAGCAGCTTCAATATGAACTTGACTCCTTTTTCTATTGATCCCTTACCAGGTCGTATCCAGGACACCTCCTACAATCCTTAATTTTCCCTTCTGCAATACTGATGAAAGCGTAACAGACGTACTAAGTAACTAACGGAGGCTAAGCCCAATTACAATATAGATGGAAACTGAAAGGAATAAAACGCCAGGTATCTATACACACCGAGCTGATCTTACTCAAGTTGCGCTTTATCGCTACAAGGAATATTTCTCCTATGTTGTATTTCTATAGCAGAAACAGTACTTGTAGCGAAGAAACAGAGCCTGAATATATTAAAGCTACTAGCTTTATTTAACCCATTTTCATTTCAATTTAATTTCAATTCTCCGGTGAATAACACTGTTTGGAAATGGGCTTCGATACATAAACGGTCAGTAATGGGTTAAGCTACTAAGTTTCCTTGAGTATTAATTGTTCCCATCTTCTAGTGTCAACCTCAGCAGACATTTTTAGGCCGCCCAATATGAGCTCTTCTATGAATTAGCTTTCATGGCTGCCAAAAATTCTGTCAGAATAACAGGGCGACCTATCATTGTAAGCTCCTTAAATGATGCGTGTATTTTTAAAGACAACTAGTAATTTTTAACGGTATAACTTAATAAATTATCTTATTAATATCATGTTTATCTAAGCACAAAATCATTTCCTAATAATAATGGAACATCGGCCCACCCGCAGATAACATAAATGGTGAAAGAAAAAAAAAATCGTGCTTCTATCAGTATCGTTGGTAGTAACCAGTGCTGTGCTATTTCAACCCTCACTATACCGGCACTCAGGAGGCACTTAGACAAGCTAAGACAAACTACTGGCTCGTAATGGCCGGTGGATCTACCCGAGGTTACCACCATCGTTATGTTGGACAAGCGAACAGAATCCTAATTTTCACATTGCGTGCTACGCCAATGGCATACTGAAATTATTTACAGTAATTATAAACACATTAAGGATTCACATAAATTTGTATATACGAACACTTATACATACATCAATGGTCCTCCATGTCGGGTGAATGATAAGTTCACAGGGTGCGACGGAATCCATCTTCTGTTGGCGTAAATTTTATCAACGTAGAAGTTCTTTTACTTAAATTCGGCTCGTAAAAGTTTAATTTCCCAATTATTTAATTTATGATCATTCAAGTATACAATTTCTGTGCTGTACAATTGCATTGTAGAACCAACAACTATGTAATAATTTCGCAAGAAGCACTCAGAAGTTTCCTCGGCTAGAAGACAACGGGCCTGCATGGCATACCTCATTTGCCGCTACATTCCAAATGTCACGCTGCATTATCATTTTTACTGTTATCTCACGTAAGGTGCAAATTATGGACCTAAGTCCGCCACTCCGTAATCTATTGCGCTCCCAGCCACCCATAAAACCTAATTTATAACCTTATTACGCTCTTCAAGTATGCAAATCACATTGTATTCGCATTGCTTCTATATTCTGCCTGCACAAAACAAACGGCAGTGTCCCCTGCTGTGTAATGAAATTCATGTTTGTGAAACACTGAAATAAATGGTGCGCATGTAATAGACCGCTCTAATTCATACCATGCATATTGCGCTAATTTTAAATTTATGATAATTTATATATTCGCCGCCAGGATTGGCTTGTTGGTAACTAATAATACCTGACTGGCGGCCTGCCGTCTTCAAAAAAAAAAAGTGACAGAAAATACTTATGTAAACGAAGTCGACGTTGTCTTTGCTATTATTCCAGGTTCTACTGAAGAATATCTTTCCTTTCCCTTCCTCCATTGATCTATTACCTAATTTGCTAATCATGAACTCAGGGAGAAAACTAAGCTTTGATGTAGCAAAAAACTTAAATTCAGTAACCTATACTGCTGAAATATACTTCATACGTCTTCAATGCAACGATTTTAGATTTGGTAACGCAGTGATATATGTACATATAACCTTCTCCAATCTTACACACGGATAAGTTTCCATTATAGTTGGTTTATATATACCTCTAGATAACAAAATTGAAATATGAATCGTACTAGAACCACCTATTAAAAGAACAAAAAAAAACACTGTAATAGAAACCTCTCTGTGTACATACGTATGGGTAATAATAGACATACAGGGAGACCTAGCAAACAAAAATCTAATGGTTATCACCCGCGAACAAAATGAGAGAGGTCATAATATTTTCGTTGAAGATTTAAGTATATTTGTATAATATTATTAAAATCTTTACGCCCGGGCCGCCACGGACAGGTAGTACAACCCAAATGAAGCAGTTTGCAACACCGGGAAGCCCGAAACGCTGCTCCAGAAAATCCAACAAAAAGCCATCATCTGCTGACTTAAACGCCTGCAGGCCAACACGACCGAAAGCCGATGCCGGTAATGAATTCCAAACCCCAACAGACCAGGGCACAAAGCACCGACTGAACTGACGAGTTCTGCATCTAACACTCTCTAAAGTGAAAGTGTGAGCGTCAATCGCAGTACGTGTAATCCTCCTTGAGACCTTGAGGGCTGGGATAGATGAGTACACATATATATTTGTATATTTTTCTGTCCACCCAATTAGTGGCTGAAGGAGTTGAGCAATCTTCATAATATTTTTGTAGGAAGTTTGGTTGGTTGACCTAGATGTGACTCATGCCAATAAACTAGTCCTAGCTGGCCATAAAAACGAGGTATATTATTATTAAGAGATCTGGATGGGGCTGTGAGCCCAGGGCCAGCGTTGTTGAACACAGCATCCATACGAGAAACAACGATTAGCTGACCATCAAAAATGACTTCGTTAAATTTGCTCCCACAGCGGTTGATGGTCTTACGCCACGAGGAGTTCTAGTTTGCTATGATGATAGTAGCACCAATGGCAAAAAAATATATATAAATAATTTATGATAACATGTCTTCGTTGACCGTGCTCAGAGCACTCATTTGGATACTAAGTATACATTTGATTCAAATGCTAACTTAAATGAATAAAATCCGAGGAAGGCCGATTTTGACTTTTGCTGGGAAGTGCGACAGATAATAATTTAACATAGACCGCCATTTTTTACTATTTTTTGTGAGATAGCTTACGGTGACGACGACGTCACAACCACAGTTCATTTATTACAGTAGTTAAGTCAAATCTGAGTGTATGAGTTACGCCCTTGAAATCTTCAGAATTGTAACGTCAAAATTACGTCATGCCACTGTGGAAATACCAAAGATTTCTCGCTGCAACAGTGACATGACGCAATTGTGAACTCACAATGCTGAAAAAGTTCAAGGGCTTGTTGCAAACACTCAAATCTGACACAACTATCTTCTGTAAATGAAGTGTGGTCACAACCAATTGCTTGCTTGATACATGCATCACATGTTGTAGACGTGATACTGGTGTTACGTAACTTTCTCCAGTGACGCCGAATTTCGTTGACGTTTGACATTGTTGAAAGTATTGCTCTTGTCAATAGCAACAACGTTGCTAGCTCAGAGAGATGAAGAAGACAATGATGACGTCATGGCGGATATGAAGACAAGGAATGAAATCTTTTTAAACGAATTATAAAATAGGTATTTCGTATTATTGGCGAGGGGAAATAGTATGCACAACGCTACAAGGAATGAGGGGAGAACAACAAAAAGCATAGATGAAGGAAAAAGCAGTAAATAAAGTACAGTATTGGCGACTGAGGTAGTAATCGATTGCGACAGGTAACTCATATGCGTTAACATATCCGGAACTTCAATCACGTGCATTGCTTTTTTTAGCTTTGGATTGAGTTTCAGGCGTAATCCTAAAATTCCTGTCTTTAGGGTGAACTCCGACTCCATGTAATTCTTCAGGATGGAGGTTGACGCAGTCCCAGGTGAAGTGGCTATACAGAGACTATAATAATAATGTCAGGGTGACCCTAACACTCTGGTAAAATAAACCTTTGTCGCTAAAGCTCCTGACAAATAGGTACAAGCACGTAAATTTAGTGCGTGTCCATTGAACTATCTTATTTTTTAATGCTAAATGACAACAAAAAAGCAAAGGGAGCACCAACGTCCTGATGGACTAATACCGCTAAAGTCACACTTGGAGTCTCACTAGGGGTCAGACTATCCACAACGTAAAATGACGGAAACTATTTGGTCACCCATGGGGCCCCTCTAGAGATGAAACTCCTGGAAGCGTAGAATGACCAAAGCTAAGGTCACACATGAGGTCCCTCTAGGGGTCACATTACTGAGAACGTACAATAACCAAAGCTAAGGTCATACATGGAGTCTCTCTAGGAGTGAAATGACTCAAAACGTAAATTGACCAAAGCCAAGGTCGCAAATGAGGTCCATCTAGGAATCAGTCTACTCAAAACGTAGAATAACCAAAGCTAAGGTCACCCATTGAATTCCTCTAGGGAGTCCGACTACCCACTACGTAGAATGACCGAAGTTGAGGTCACACAAGAGGGGGGGGGTTCTCTCCCTCTGGGTCAGAATACCTAGAACGTAGATTAACCAAAGCTAAGGTCCAGCTTGAGGTCCTTGAAAGAGCTAAATACTTCGAGCCTTGCAATGGACAATCGTAATTAGCCTACATTGGAAGATCGGTCATGTTGGGCGACCATCCATTGCTCTTGAAGTCAAAAGATATCCTCAAGCTTGGATCGCCTCAGAACTACCATATTAATTACATAGTTCACAATAAATTCAAATTTTGACCATGTTTGCTTACGCGCCAGTAACCTAAATCTATGACTTATCTCCTGACCGCTGCTATGCAGCATGAAGACACTCTCCGATATAAGATAATAGTCATACCAACTTCTACTCAAGTAACTGTTATCAGTGCAGAGCATGGGAACAGTGCCAGCAGTGTAGGGGAGTGTCAAGCAACCTCCCCGACGAGCACTTGTTAACATCGCCTCAGTGTTCGGAAGGTAGTGATTGCGGTGGTGTTGCGAGTGTCACCGGCCGAGCTTACTAGAAATATCCGCGTCTCAATTACATGCATTAAGCTGTCGCATTGTACTGAGGAGATTTCTTTTCACAGCTGGATAAAGAAAAATAAAATAATACCAGTTATGACACAGAGCTCTAGAGAAATATTTATTGGTTGGTTTGCATGTCACGTGGGTGCCGGCAGTGCAATGCGCAGACTTTGGGTACCTACCTTCTACCCTACTACGTTAAGTGAGTACGAAATGTACATTTCGTGAAGTAAGTCAAGTGGGTGTAATAACTACTGACCCGTGGGTCAAAATTGTCCCGTCGGTTGGTTCTCTGGGATATTCGACTAGTTATGCAATATTATTTCAAATACAAACAGTACTCTTTCGAACAGATTCCAATATATATACTGTATATGTAAAACTCAGAGACGAAGAAACAAACAAGCGATAAAGAGATCAATAAAAAATTTGGACAATTGTTCCTAGTATTATCCGAAACAGTTCCTGTAAATTTCATGGAGAGATACGTCTATAATACTTGGGTTATGTTACCAAGAGAAGAGAGACAGATAAACAAACAAGCGATAGAACTGATCTTCACTTATGATCATCGGTTTCTCCTAATATACGTAAGAATCCCTGTAAATGTCGTAAAGATCTATTGATAACTTTTTGAGTTATCTTGGTACCAGACAGGCAATAGGATAAACAGTCTGGCAAACTCGACAAAAACCTAATTTCCTAGACCGAGATAAAACTCTAGGTATTGTATTCTTTAACGCCCATGAGGACCATTCTCACATACACAGATAATCATAATTGGGACGTTAAGGGGATATGGCACCTCTCAACGTACTCTATAGTAGTGTCCCTATGTCCCGTCCTATGCCCTTAAATTGGACTGATACCAGCATACATAGCGCTGACCTTGGCAACCACTGAGGCCATACTCTATAGCAGAGGGCACCACTGCGCCTTGGGACTATACCGATGCTCATAAGCCTCGTTAAGTTCATTTTGAGGGGCTTAAGGTTTCTCATGCTCCCTAAAATATTCCTATGACAACATAAAACTTATATATAAATATATTAAATACTGGAATGCCCGTGACCCGTTGGGTTACTAAAAACCTATCCTTAGTATTTCATTTTCTTTGCTCGATTTGTGGATTTGGAGTAGGTTACATCAGATTTTTTCTAGTACCAAAATACAATGAGCCGAATATTTTGCTAGTGAAAGTACTATCGATCCGCATCTATGACACAGAGCATCTCTATCTGAACGACGAACTGAAATGACAAATTGAAGCATTATTATTTTTCTGAAATCTCTGAGCTCCTCTCAGTTTATTCCCTTTGTATATTAGGGAACATTGTGTGCGGGGTGACAGCCACGCAAGCAAACAAACATGGTGATCAGAGCTTTATAATACATGTATGCTACACCACCCGCGACCAATTGGGTCACTGGGTCTAGGATAATTCGTCTGAAAAAATTCATCTAACTCAATTCGTCAAAAACAAGTTTATCTAATGTAACATTCGTCTAAGGAACAATTATTCATCTAATCACAATTCGTCTAAAACTATTTTATCTGAAGCAAATTAGCAAAACCAACCTATCCTAGCCTAAACTCAACTAACTTAAGCTAAACTAAATGAAACGAATATAACATAACCTAAACTAACCTAACCTAACCTAATCTAACCCAAAAAACCTAAACTAACGTAACTTAACCTAACCTAACCAAGCCTAAACTAAGCTAACATAAACTAAGCTAACGTAAACTAACCTAACTTAAACTAATCTAATTTAAACTAACCTAATTAAACTAACCTAACCTAAACTAACCTAACCTAAACTAACCCAAGCTAACCTCCCCTAAACTAACTTAACCTAACCTGACCTAGGTACACATAATACATTGTTTTTCATATAAAGTATACATTGTTAAACAATAGCTGTTTTATTATCTTTTAGTCGACTCTTTGTTAACCACGATGTATTAGCCTTGTATTATTAGATACTTCCAAACTTATGTAGCTACTTTTGGTTAATATTGTAAGAAGTCAGAGTTGCTTATTTACGCAGTCTTAAAATGAACATTACCAACAGAACCGTCGCAATGGAAAATATTTTTTTATACTCAATTTAGATGTAATAGTAAAATAATCGATAAAACAAAAATTATCGATATCCTTAAACCCGTAAACGTTTTGGGTCTTCACCCATCTGCAGTAGTTCTAAAACACCCAAAGATTTGACTGAAATTCAAAGTTAAGGGCAAATATCGCACAGATAGCAAATTGAAATTTTAATGAACATAACTAAAACACATTAGCGGTTAACATTGAAAAGCGGATTCGCACTATTTTGGTCAGTTAAAATAGGATTTTGCGGGTAATATTATTAAAAGATCAATATTATTATAGAAAGAAAATCTTTTCCTTTATTCAATTTCTAATTTATATTAGATGACTTGATACTTTGACGAACTTTACATTAGACGAATTGCGATTAGATGAATTGTTCCTTAGACGAATTTGACTTAAGATAAACTTGTTTTAGACGAATTGAGTTAGCTGAAGTTGCTTAGACGAATTTGCTGGCACCCGACTTGCACATTCACTCCTAGGACTAAGCCCCCCCCCCCCATCTCACAATCATACTCATGTAACTGAAGGTCGCCAGTACCACATCAGAGGCTTGAGATACGAGGAGGAGCCTCCTGATAAGATTACTTATGTAAAGAAATCTCTAATTAAGAATGTTGGTTGACAAATTTCTATCCACTTGAGAGACTTTTTGCTACGCGGGACTGAGCTTAGTTATATAGACTCCTAACTATTTGCCTAGTAGATGCACCAGCCCCCGCACTGAAATAGTTAAAAACGTTCATAACGTCATTTACAAACCGCGTTGTTGTTAACTCTTTCCCTGTGTTTTATTATCTCTGCCAATGAAGTTATGCTTTCTGTAGTGGGTTTTTTGTCGGTGACCAAGATAACTCAAAATGTTACTGGCAGAGCTTGATAAAATTAGGCTGTATTGTCAGGTACGACAAGGAAGACATGAGATTGAATTATGATGAACATCCGTGCAACTGTTTGTGTCTTTGTGATTGTGTATTCACCTGTCTGTGTGTATCTGTAGATAGGTGTTTAGAATTTTGTTTGTCAGGACATAACTCGAAAGTTGTGAACAAATCTTGAATAAATGTACAGGAACTACTAGGGATTTTGCACAAAAATTAGACCGCAATTCGGTGACAATAAAAAATAAATCCTAGCTTCAGGACCAAATCAAATTTTTCGTCAACTTTGCGTTGCTCAGAGAGCATGTGTGCACAGTGATTTTCCAGGTTTATTTTTGCTTGTTTTTTTAATTGAAAGAAATTAGGTTACATTATGCTTGAACCAAAATTATATTAAAGCAGGGTCAGTACTTGATTACTCATTTCTTCCATTCTCGTAATTAATCGAGTTAATATAGCCAACTACTACGATCAAACCCGTTTCGTTGGGAAAATTAAAAGGGAAACATTACCCATACCAACTTAAGCGCACAGAGGAACTCTGTACTGTAGTTAACGTAGAAAATAACTTAGCCAAAGCTCAATTTTTCAGTGCTAAGTTATCGGTAGTTATGATCACAGTATTTAGTAGTTAATGACTATCCTCTATAGTCCTTACAGACACTTATATTTCATTTCTCCTCAAGAATATTCTTGGTTCGCCTCAACAGAAAAAAATTCCCAAATCAGCTTCTGGGACGGCCGATAATTGTCTTACAATTAACTGCGCATTTCTGGAGGTATTCCTTATTTCAAGTCTCCCTTAACCTCGCAAGGAGCCTTTATGCTGAGGCCACATATGCATTCGCACGCCGAACTCGTTGTTAAGGTGCGCGGCTCGAGGGTAGTTTACACTCATATTTAAATTCAGTAGCATCGATACGGTAGCATAAATGACGTGCGAGTTACATATCCTCGCATCCAGTGCGAATGCATAGTGTAGCAGCGGATTAAGCATGCAAAAAAA
>LQNS02278070.1:22108857-22121484 GCA_001587735.2 Parhyale hawaiensis
AACGGCAAGGGAAAAATATCCCGAGCGAAAGAACTTAATCTAGAATTTCAAACGAGGAAGTAGAGCAGTCCCGGGAGATGTTTTAATGATGGAGGCACACTGGGATTGGATCAGCAGAAAAGGTAGAATTGCGTTTCCGGGTTAGTCCAGGAAAAGAACAAAGGAAGGCTGGTTTACAGTACATGTTTAGTAAGAGGTGTTCAGGTCTGAACTTAGCTTTTCTCTATGCTAAACTGAAGTTACAGTGCGATATGGTTAGTTTAGTAGATAACGCTGGAGTTAAGAACCTAAAATACTACCTATATTATCAATGGCTCCTTTTGTCCTTTTGTGCGTTGACCAGACTTCCTGGGAAAAAAAGTGCTAACATGTACGGGTTCATACTCTCGTGAACCACAATGTTTATAGTTTTTAAGGTATTTACATCAAACTCACGAAAAATATAACAAATTAAGTTGGATGGGTTTTCAGCATCTTATCCTAAACTACAAGATTACATTCCATTAAAGTAGTTACCTTTAGCTCATGTCCAAAAATATTTCGGATAGATAGTTCATCTTAACCTCAAATAAAATATGATGTAGCTTTTTCTAATTTCTTGTTAACATAGTGAAATTAATCTTTATTATTTTATCTTCTGCAGAAATATTTCATCTGGTAGTTTTGTCTAATTCACTTCCGTAAATTACTTGGTTAAATAGCGCTTCTCTCATCGTGAAATATAAGACTATGATAGTTTTAGCTTATCCCTCTTTAATTCAAGTCCCAAAATTATAAGTTAAGTGGTTGTATCTTCTAATGAAGTCTATTGCTAGATGATTTATCTCGTAAAACTATTTAGTCCGCTCGTAACGTAGAATGTCAATTAAGTTTGTTTGACTTACACGGCAAGGTTATTCATGAGCTAAACATTAGAATTTTATTCTTTTTGTAATGCGTAGCTGTGAGTGATAAACTTATCTACTTACATATCTAGCTCTCTTCGGTGACTATCTTGAAGTACATAATCATAATCTGTACCTAAGCTTCCCCATTTCTTACTTTATACTACTTCCCAATGCAATTTACAGAACTCTTATCTCTGTAATCGATATAAATAGTAAAAGCCGCTACAAAGATTTTCCAAACCAAGAAGTGCAAGCCACATAATTGTATGCTGTGCCATTAGGAAATATGGATCCCATGCACGAGAGTGTTCCTATATACAATGGATAAACGCTCATAGGGGCGCCAGTGGAAACAAGCAAGGTAGACACGAAAAAAAAATGTTGCAATGCAAATATGTGTGCGTGATAACTTACCAAGCCAATGAACATGGCTATTGCAAATAAACATCGCCTTAATAGATTCGATGCAAATTACCGCCTTACAGTACTCATCATAATTGCAGTACAAATGTGCACATTTCTCTTCAGTACTGAACCACTGCTGGACCCGCGGAGCAGAAATTATCGTTGGGGACCAAAGTCACATCTACATCCACGAGCAGGGCGGGGCTGCGCAGGTAATTTGTATATAACTTTAAGGGCGTCCAGACGAAGGGATGGGATATGTTGTAGCAAGGCGGGGCTGCTCAGGTAACTTGTATACCGTATAGATTATAAGAGCGCCTAGACGAAAGGATGGTATATGTTGTAGCAAGGCGATGCTGCTCAGGTAACTTGTATACCGCATAGATTATAAGAGCGCCTAGACGAAAGAATGGTATATGTTGTAGCAAGGCGGGGCGGCTTAGGTAACTTGTATACCGTATAGATTATAAGAGCGCCTAGACGAAAGGATGGGATATGTTGTAGCAAGGCGGGACTGTTCAGGTAACATGTATACCGTAAAGATTATAAGAGCACCTAGACGAAAGGATGGGATATGTTGTAGCAAGGCGGGGCTGCTAAGGTAACTTGTATACCGCATAGATTATAAGAGCGCCTAGACGAAAGGATGGTATATGTTGTAGCAAGGTTGGGCTGCGCAGGTAACTTGTCTATAACTATAAGGGCGTCCAGACGAAGGGATGGGACATATTGTAGCAAATTAACTTGTATATTGCTGTAGGGGCATCCCGACGAAAGGATCGGAAATGTAGAGATAAAGTCTCGTTTGACTGCACCCTCCCATGTGAAATCACAAGCACTAGTTCGTGCGGCAGGCATAGGCTCACTGGCTCCAGAAGAGTACAGTTGCAACCGATGACGGAGCGCTAGCAACTATGGCGCTGAATCCGAAGGTACGACGATCCGTCACCACCCTACCCTAAGGTAGGTTCTCCCACCATAGCTATACGAATCAAGTAAATTTGCTGATTCAGTTCGCCAAGCTCTCTTAAGAAAAACCGCGCTTGGCCTGGGGATCGTTCTCGGGACCCTCAGCATAACTGTGCAGCACGCAACATACGATGCTACAGTGGGACATATTATAGCAATGTAACTTGTGGCTATATTGCTATAAGGGCGTCCAAACGAAGGGGTGGGGCATGTCGTAGCAAGGTGGGATTAGGCAAGTAAAATGCACAGTGGCACCAGAAAAAACTCCTTTTAGGCAATATTTTCATGGGATTCTAAATTGTGTTAAATTTATAGGTTATATTGACCTGAATAAACTTCATAGTTATCGATTATCATTAACGTTTCTTCCAATATTAAAACACCGCTCAATAAAATATCAATTAAGCTAATCGTGTGTTTCGTCCATACAGCTTGGTGGTATTCACACCCGTTCAGTCAAGAATCTCTCTGATGGAACATTTTCCATAGAGAACTTGAAGGCTGCAGTCAGAGCAGATGATATACACTATCCCGTCACGCAGCTGGTGTGTGTGGAGAACACCCATAATATGATGGGAGGAAAGGCGCTCCCTCTTGAGTGGCTTGACAAGGTAAGCTTAAAGTCTGCACTGAAAATTCCCATAATATAATGGGAGGCAAGCTGCTCCCTCTTGAGTGGCTTGACAAGGTAAGCTTAAAGTCTACACCGAAAATTCCCATAATATAATGGGAGGCAGGGCGCTTCCTCTTGACTGGCTTGACAAGGTAGGCTTAAAGTCTACATCGAAAATCGCATAGTAATGTCATATGCTATAATACAAGTACATAGATTCTATGTTAAGTATACCCCAAATGATATAATACCCACGTAAATAGAACAAATACACTTACATGACGAACTAACAATATATTAAGAGTAAAGACGCACCCTACTTGGCATTACATTCACCCTGTCACACAAGAGTGTTTCCAAAGTGATGGTTCATTGAATCCTTAATCGTAAAGTGAAGGACGCTTCTATATAAATTCTTATATGTGCTTGAGACGCCTTACCACAGAGATTCTTCAGGTGAAGACTGTTCTCCACCATGCACGACACGCCTCAGCTTAAATGATGTTCCACAAGTTCTTAGTGCAGTTGGGGTTCGGAGAGGATAGATCTCATTCCATTTATCGCCCATTGACCATTTTTGGTAGATAGAAAGTTCTTTGTGTCCATCGAAACATGGGCGGGTGCATTATTGTGCATGAAAATGCATTTCTGCTTGAAACTCCTAGTCTGTGATCGATACCAGAGGATGACGTTTTCAGTCCAAAATTCACTGTGTGCTCCTGAATTCCGTTCGACACCGTCGCATACTCGGAAAAGTCCTATTAGTGTTTTTTTTTTTTCTGCAATGGCAGCCCAAAACATAACTTCCCTGATGACGTCTAAGTGTGGATGGAATCTTGCTAGTATGTATAACCCAGCATCTTCACCAGCTATCAAGACCATCCACGGTAGCCCTACACTCAGCTATGAAGATAACGTTGAAAATATCTACTGTCAGTTATTTCTGCTCCTCTACAGCTCTTTTATTTCTATTAATTTATGTTAAGGAGAGTCTAACCTTTGGTTTATTCAACATGAGAAACTTAACTAGGTTTCTGCATTGTGTGTTATGAATTGCGTGAGCAATTATGATTTTTCAAATATAGCTTTACTGCTGTTCTTCACTGTTCTTCGCTCCCTTTCCAATTCCTTTGAAATTTCGGACGCGTCTTACCATCCAATAACTGTTGAACTGTTAATGTTCTTGCATTGGCAGTAAGAGATCTTTTTCTGCCTATCTGGCCTATTAAATTTAATCTGGAAAACGAAAAAGCTTCAGTGACATAAGTACTTGTGTTTTCGCCCCAGGCAATATAAATCGTTGAGCGACAGTCGTGCTACAGCAGATAACTGCTGTAGCACGTGTCGGGGGATCGTCGAAAAATTGCTGTGTACGAGTCGCTATGTCCCTTTTTTGGGCCGAATTTCACAGCTCATTTCGACAATCGGTCGGCACAGTAAATCGCTGTGCGCATAACTTATTACGGCAATTTCTTGGACATGTTTCGACTATTGTCGACAATTGGACAGCTCATTTCAACGACGCGCGTCTATGGCAACGAGTTATATTGCCGTTAAAAAATATAGTCACGTACTGCAATTTACAATTCGTATCGACAGAATTGCTACACAAGAGGAATGTTTAGTTTGTTTAACTAAACATCCAATAAGTCTGGCAAGCACTAAAAATATAGTTATTTCTAAAATAACTATATTTTTAGTACTTGCCAGACTATTCTACGTTTAGTTAAACTAACTAAACACTCTCTCTTTGCAGTAAACCTGTCGATACGAGTTGTAAATTACAGTACGTGTCTTTCTTTTAAATGGTAATTTAATACGTGACCACATATCATATAGGGTGAGGAATGAGGTTGTGAGAACCCGAACGGGCGACCAGAACTTGTAAGCGCTCCTGACTATTTATAACATGGGTGAAAAGATAGTTGCTGCTGGAGTAGCCCCTTGGAACCGAATGGTTGAACCACTGCCTCCTAGATCTTCACGCCTACTCTTCGTGACGTCATAGTCACGAGAACTGAACAACTAGTAACATATCAAAGCCGCGAAGATGAACGGTAAAGATAGGAAGGAAATACCATTCTTTCTTTTGATATTTTATAGAGTACAGTATCTCTTTAACCATTTAGTTCCACTGTTTTCCTAAGGGAAAAATAACTGGCGACCCAGTAGGAACGTAAACTACCCCAAGATAACCTTACCTATCCTAACCTCATCTTACCTTACCTAACCTTACCTTACCTAACCTAACCAAACCTAACCTTACCAATCCCCACCTCACCTGACCTCACCTTACCTTACCTAACCATTCCTTCCCATAGGAAAACAATGGAAACTTCAGAGTCATATATCTCGAAAACAAAGCATTTGCTACGGACACGTCATTCATGAACAATATCTTTGAATGCCTAATTACCCGACGGTACGGCCTAAAGAGGGCCGAATTTGGGCTTTCAGGCATGTAACCTAAGTTCCTTACGTAACCTAACTTAAAGCAACTGTGCGTGCCAACGGGTTAATTAAACCGCTGAAAATACAAAAATTTGATCAAACAAAACAGAATTTCAGTTTCAAGTTTGGCGAAATAAGATTTTTATGGTATTTTATAAAATATCTCTTAAATGATCAGTTTTGAAAATTGAAATGTTTATCAGTTCTGGCGCAGGGATTTTGATGAATCTGATGATTGGAGAAAATGTTAGTGTCAGAATTTTGAGCACCGAATCGACGTCTAAAATCCTGCACACCCTGTCAAATACTTCTAAAAGGCGACTAGTGAGCTAATTACCAGAGAAAAATCACGTCAGGGGTCCGTACCAACGATGCCGTGGAAATCTCGGCGTATCTGTCAATGCTTTAATCATGCTTCAACAAAAAATACAGTGCGCTGAAACTCCACTTGAATTACTAACATCGAACCTACAACTCTATTGGCTTTGCGCTCAAAACTTGTGTCTTTAACGATTTAACGAGAAAAATCAGAGCACAGTGCACCACCATTCACAACAACAGCGCGCTCGGGGCCGTTGGGCTTTGGGCGGCTTTGACATCGAGCGTGTGTCGTGTATAAACTTGTTCAGCTGATCGCCGCTGCGCCGACAAATTACGGCGGGTACAGCGATTTTTCAACACCTTCTTCACATGTGTTGAAAACCGCAGTAAAACTACTTAATTGGCAAATTATTTATTTTGCGGCGATTCTACAGTTCATTTCGACAATTTACAACTCATTTCGACTAACGTGACCCATTTTGGCAGTCCTACGACAATCTTACAGTGATTAACTTTGCCTGGGGTGCGCAGAATAGCATCTGATGCCTTTCAACAAATATTTTCTCAGTTAATCAATTTGCAGTTAAGCTGGACCTTTGACATACATCAACATAAGTCACCTAAACACAACCTACGTTGGGCTATAAAATTTATATCATTCTGCTGTGAATGCTCTTTCATTACTCGCAAACAATACACCTGCATAATAGCATTGGCTAATGATTGTTCCATTTTTACAGCTGGGCTTCACGTACAAAGGACTACGACTGACTGTACCTGTTCACAAGAAAAGTCGTTCAAGTATTGGTTAAATATTCTTCCATTTTCACAGTTGGGCGAGACGTGCAAGCAGCTGCAACTGCCCATTCACATGGACGGTGCCAGGATCTTGAACGCTGCAGTGGCTCTGCAGGTCCCTCCCTCGCGTATAACTCAGCACTGCACCTCAGTGTCGTTGTGCCTCAGTAAGGGGCTTGGGGCCCCCGTGGGGTCCCTGCTCGTGGGACCAGCAGATTTCATCAACAGGTAAAGTGAATTTGCAGCCCGATGTTGTGAAACATCAACGTGTAAGAATAAATAGGTACGAGTATCATTAGGCAAGGCAGTATCAGCAGCTAAGGATTGTTACAGACCCCCAGCAGCGTATCGTAATGTGGGCAGTGACGGCCTCTACCGTGTCGGTGTGCGAGGACGACGGGCAATGTCGATCTGTTCCCAGTATACCTTTCAGACACTAGCGGCGAGAGACGGTGCTGTGCTACAAGCAAAGCTTGTCTGTCTGGGTCAGCCGCCTGTAGCAGCGGGCTACGAATGTCCGCGCGGAGCTTAGTTATGAGCAGAAATAAGGGCTCATCCCTAACAGAATTCTGGGCTGCCACAGATGCCAAAAACCCTGGTTAGTTTCTGAAGGAGGGCCCAAAATTCTATTCGAGATAATAATAACGATGGAAACCTGGACCCTAAGCACGAGGGTGATTCCAAACTGGATCAACGCGCATGGCAACGGCAAGTCTGGAAAAGAAAACAAATCCATACAAAAAATGGATCAGTTGAAGTATGGAAATCAAGGAAACAGGCACCAAGGTAAGACGCCTCCAGGTTTAATTAACTAAGGTATTACCACTGAAGAAAAACATTAATTTAATCTTAGTGCGTCCAATCGAATGTCAGTTGCCTGCATGCGTAACTTAAATATTTTAGTTCAAATTTCAAAAATCACTGACACTCAGTGATATCTGTAGCTGCATTGTTTACAGAGCAACCAGGGCCCAGATTTATAGCTATTATCACATCCTAAAGGGTTTCCCGTCTTATAAATTACAATATCAGTACATTACAAGAAAAACGTAGTCTGTGAACCCCACGCTCGTAATTGCGCATGTAAACCGTTATGGACAAACCTCTGAGTGCTCGGCCAATGAGAGAGCTCGTTGCAAGCTGTTGGGCTCTTACACACCCAGGCAGAGCATCATAAATGAACTTACAAGTGGTAACTGTGAGATGCAACACAGACTGGGCCTCACAAGCCTGTATTTACCTGGATAAATCTGTATCCTGGTGGGGATGTTTGAATACATTATGACTGTCAACATTGCAAGGTCTGCTACTGCCGGGCCAACGGGAGGATATACAGCTACCAGTTGTCTCGTGTGTGGAAGTTTTTCGTACGAATTGAAACGATTTCGAAAAAAAAAAATCCGTTAACTGGTTAAAAATACACGTTCAGGCCTCAAGGACCAGGTCGAATCCAGTTGAAGAAGTGGTATCTGCTGTATGCCCGTAATGAGGTCAAATTAGCTCAAAGAACCATATACGGCTGACTTCAACACAAGATCTGCTCTGCCGAACACATATCCGTACTTGAAATGAAATCAGAGTATGGAACATTGAATGAACCGTTGAGCCAGGCTCCTAACAGGCAAAAATGTACAATAAATGCAGTATATCAAGCAAAGTAGACTCTGGGATGTTCGTATAAGATTAGACTGCTCCTTATGTACAGAAATTGAGAATTCAATATCTTGATTCTGACGCATAATAGTCACCTATATGTAAAGAGTTGAATCGAATACCTTGATTTTTACCCAGAATAGTCACCAATGTAAATGTAGCATTTCCAGTAAAATATAGACTTCAGTTTATTCCTATTGGTTGATACTGCTCTGTATGTATGAATTATATGCTGTATATACAGTAAGAATTATGTAGTGTAAAAATTATATACTGTACATACAGTAAGAATTATATATTGAGCATACAGTAAGAATTATATGCTGAGCATACAGTAAGAACTATATACTGTACATACAGCAAGAATCATATACTGTACATACAGTAATAATTAAATACTGTATATACAGTAAGAATTACATACTGTACCGACGGTAAGAATCATATACTGTGTACACCGTAAGAATTACATACTGCATCTACTGAAAAAATGAATACCCGTATTCCACAGGGCGAAGAGACTCCGCAAAGTCTTGGGCGGAGGCATGCGACAGAGCGGCATCCTGGCAGCCGCGGGGTCCCTGGCCTTGGCCCGCTACCAGACAACCCTTGCTAAGGACCACGAGCACGCCAAGATGATCGCGCGGTGTGAGTTGTCGTATCGGTATAACTTTGCTGCTTCGGGTCGAGTACGGGCGAGTTCGATTGGGCACCGCAACTACGCCTTCGAGGCTTAACCTGTCTAACAATTCAGACAGAAGCGTTTGCTTAACAGCTTTGAATCGTGTTGAAAGCGTCACAAGCTGCGCGTTGGCGTTGAACCGGCTGAAAACTGCATTTTACGGAGCAAAATTGAGTTTCTGGAACTCTCTATAGACTGACGGATTTAGGGCCAATCTATGAAACTCGTCTCACTCGGTGCAAGCCAGCGCACCTGCCTGAAGTTTCGAACAAGTCAAGCCCCGAAGGCTTATTTTCGCTGCCCAATTGATTACCGTAAGGGCCACGAGTAAGCAAAGATGCTTGCGCATTGCGTTGCACTAAATTTATGTTTAATATGAGGTTTTCTTAAACACTATAATGCTTCTCAATAAATGCCATTTTCGTGTTGCAAGAAAGAAATACATAGATAGAAGAGGGATGTTCCAGGAAAATAAGTATTCAAAAATACTGTAAAACAGGGAGCCTGAAAAATACGGTGCATCCGAACATGAAATCGGGAAAAAGAGAAAAGGAAAATCATAGTCAGGAGCAGTAGTAGAAAGGTAGCAGAGATGGTGCGGAGGTGCAAAGTACCGACAAGAGCGTCTCGTCGGCAGCGTATCTTTATTTGTACCAATGAAACACATACGCTGAACGACAGCAGCAGGCTTATGTTCTGAGCTAACACCCCTTGTATCGCAGGTTCGAGACAAACCCAGGTATGCGAGATTTTTGCTGATCTGGGTGCGCTGACTCTGCAGTAGTAGGAATGCGGCGCGGCTGTGGGGTTACTTACCTACTCGTAGATGGAGGAGAAGGGGGCGCGAGTCATTGAACCTTCCATCAAAATAGCGCCATCGTTCTTGATGACCCGTGGTCGACTGCAGCTGCAGTTTCTCCTCTGGGACCAGTCGGCCTATATCCACAGCGCAAAGCAATGCGTGTGGGTTTCCCAGCTGAATATGCGGTCAAGTTGACTTTACCTTCATCGATTTTTCAGGCAAATAGTTTGCCAAGCAAGAGTGAGGAGCTTAGAGAAAAACAGGTCGAGCGAAGTGTTTCAAAACGTGCTGGGAAAGGAAGATTACGGTACAAGCAAATAATCTGTTGCAGAATGTAGGGCAAAGGAACGTACTTTTCGTACGTACGAAAGGTTCTGGGTTGCGCAGCTGTTGGAAGTGAAACCGATATGGGAGATGCAAAACTGAAAACAACTTACTGCTCGACAGGTGTGCGCAGCAGTGGCAGCACCAAGGTGACGGTGGACGAGCAAGGTGTACATTCCAACATAATCATGCTGGACTGCGTCACTGAAGACTTCACGCCTGCAGTCCTTGTGGAAAGGTTACAAGAAGTAAGTACCGAAAGATTAGCCGGTATTATTTTACTTTCACTGACACATGATTTTCATGATTTTTGTTGTGTTCAGTATGTAAATTGGGTCAATTTAAGACAATTCTCATGAGTAGCGTTTTCGTCGCAATTGCTTAGTTTTCGAGATATATGACTTTGAAGTTCCCATTGTTTTTCTATGGGAGAAAATACCGAGCGATCCCATACAAGCGAAATTAGGGTTGGGTAAGGTAAGTTTGGGTTGGATAAGGTTAGGTTAGATAAGGTTAGGTTAAGCAAGGTTAGGTTAGGCAAGGTTAGGTAAGGTTAGGTAAGGTTAGGTAAGGTTAGGTAAGGTTAGGTAAGGTTAGGTAAGGTTAGGTTAGGCAAGGTTAGGTTAGGCAAGGTTAGGTTAGGCAAGGTTAGGTTAGGCAAAGTTAGGTTAGGCAAGGTTAGGTTAGGTTAAGTTAGGCAAGGTTAAGTTAGGTAGGATAAGATTAGGTTAGGTTTGGCAAGGTTAGGTTTGGTTAGGTTCCTTTTAGGTCGTTAGCAAGCCTGTAATGACATCGGCTATTTTCTCCCATAGGAAAACAATGGGAACTTCGAAGTCTAATATCTCAAAAACTGAGCATTTGCGACAAAAACGTCACCCAATTTACATACTAAAAGCAACAAAAACCCCAAAAAACGTGCGTAAGTGAAAGTAAAAATTTTAAAAATTTACCGATTAGCCATTGCCTTTTTTTACCGAACACAGTCCAATTCTTGGGATTCTACAAATACTGCTATTCTTACGGGATATGAAGGCTAACGTTAGCAGTTAAACATGTTGGATTCTACTAATATTGATATTATTCCGGCAAATTGAAGTTATGTTTACAGTTGAAAATGTTGGATTCTACTGATTCTGCTATTCTTACGGCATATGAAAATTTACCTTACCAGTTAAAATATTGGATTCTACTAATTCTGCTATTTTTACGGCAAATGAAGGTTTCCGTTAACAGTTAAAAATGTTGGATTCTACTAATTCTGCTATTTTTACGGCAAATGAAGGTTTACGTTAACAGTTGTAAATGTTGGATTCTACTAATTCTGCTATTTTTACGGCAAATGGAGGTTTCCGTTGACAGTTAAAAATGTTGGATTCTACTAATTCTGCTATTTTTACGGCAAATGAAGGTTTCCGTTAACAGTTAAAAATGTTGGATTCTGCTAATTCTGCTTTTCTTACTGAAAATTAAGTTTTACGTTAACAATCATGTTGGACTCAGCTGACACAACTTTTATTACGAGAAATGAATGTTTACTCTAGCGTTCATGTTTGACCTTACTAGTTCTGCTATTCCTGAGAGAAATGAAGGTGTACATTATCAGTTAATTTTGGATTTCACCAATGCTACTTTTGTTATGGGAATTTAATGTTTACATTAGTCGTTCATGTTAAGCTCTACTACTTAATTCTGCTATTCTCACCAGAAATAGTGGGTTTATATTGGACGTTAATTATTGGGTTAACCCAATTTCATGTATCTAAATGATGAATATTTGAAATACCGAGTGTACAGGCGATGTGATTGATGTGGTTCAACCCTTACTCTAATTGGACTACCGCACCCAAGAGTTCTTTCTTCTTTAGTTTATGCAATAGGAGAGACAACTCTATTGTAGCGAAACAATACACCTAGGTAAGATAAGTTTTACCCACTAACATCAAATTTTAATCCTTCATTTCTCGCAGGAGAGCACTGTTAATAATCATACAATCTAATGAGCAGTGTGCTTACGTAAGATAAGCCCCGTTTACATGATGCAACTTTTCGTGCAACACGGCTGTGCTCCTCGGGATTTTCCCCCTACGCTCATGGGATTCAACCTTTAATTACAGAATTCGAAGATTACGTTCTTATTTCACTTTGGTTGCGCCTATTTGTTATTGTAGGTGACAACGCGTTTTATTGATTACAAAGCAAAAAATATATCTTACCATTGATGGGCCTACACATCGTGGAGCATTGAAGCCACATGAACGGGCTATCGCAGAGCAAGATAATTTCGTTCCCAGCGAAGAAGACGAGAGGAAAAGGGGGAGTTGCGTAGCATAAAAATTCACTGGGGCTCATTCGTGAAAGTTAATTACACCGATGAAATAGCGTGTTGTGCATCAAGAGTTGCACTCTGTTTATCACTGAAACTTACTAAAAAAATTTTAAAGTGTCCCCAAGTGACATATTCTACTCATTAGACAATTCATATTTTCGATCAAGGTAAATAGCACAGTGACTGTGAATATGATTTCAACATTTACTAAGAATGCAGTAACAAAAATTTAGTACCACGATGCTGGTCAATTCGTCGAATGATAATTTGGCGAGACCACTTATTAATTCGAAATTTTGTGGGTTTGTTCTCAGAATAACGTCTACAGTTTCTGACCAATAAAGTTGCATATTTGATTGGTCAAAATCCAGCAATATGATAATGTTTCAAAACATA
>LQNS02278070.1:22121582-22143165 GCA_001587735.2 Parhyale hawaiensis
CAATTCGTCGAATGATAATTTGGCGAGACCACTTATTAATTCGAAATTTTGTGGGTTTGTTCTCAGAATAACGTCTACAGTTTCTGACCAATAAAGTTGCATATTTGATTGGTCAAAATCCAGCAATATGATAATGTTTCAAAACATATCTCAGGCTTATTTAGAAATTTTCCTATACAGTATGTCACTTTTAAACATCTCCACGAAAGGGAGGTGTTCCTGATATGCTATTCAGTCCTAGTTACAAAGGTTTTCTCTACCTCAATTAAACCTTTGGCTGTTCTACAGTTTTTGATCGACACTGCTGCAAATAAGCTTCTGAAACATAACCATTTTCCGTTACAGACAAATCTTCCTGAAGATAACGTCTCGGTGAGATCCTTTGCCATCAACGCCAAGCAAGTCAGACTGGTGACCAATAACAGCCAGAGCGGAGAGGCCATTGGTCGGGCGTGCAAGAAAATAGTTCAGGTTATTACCGATGGAGCAAAGGCCACGTAATTATCGACACGACAGCAAATTGGTCATCACTGACGGAGCAAAGGCCACGTAATTATTGACACGACAGAAAATTGGTCATCACCGACGGAGCAAACACCACGTATTATTGACACAACAGAAAATTGGTCATCACTGAAGGAGCAAACACCACGTAATTATTCACACGACAGAAAATTGGTCATCACTGACGGAGCAATCACCATGTAATTGTCGACACGACAGAAAATTGGTCATCACTGACGGAGCAAACACCACGTAATTACTATAGCGAAATATAACTAAATTGGAGAAACTTGAGAGTAAAGGATCAATTATCAGTCTTTAGACTTAAGTTATTTATTACTATGGTAATTTCAAATCATTGAATAACATTATGGATAAAATAAGAGTGTGGTGGTGTCCAGAGGGTGGAGCCTTAACCGCAGATGTGCAGCGGTGCCGTGGGGGCCTTCACCAAACAATTTCGCTATAATGCAGGAACTGCGGGAGAACATGAAATTTGTTACGGTCGTAGAGTCCGAATAATGCTGAAACAAGAGTTAATTGAAAAAATTTAATGTTTGGAATTTATGAGTTAGAAATTTAAAAGATTTATGAAATTTACTTTATTTCAAAGGGAAAAGCGACTCAGCAGGGAAGCGGTCAATTAGAAGAAGGTTCATTTTATCAATTAGAAGAAGGTTCATTTTATCAATTAGAAGAAGGTTCATTTTATCAATTAGAAGAAGGTTCATTTTATCAATTAGAAGAAGGTTCATTTNATTTTGAAGTATCAATTTAGAAGTATCAATTTAGAAGTATCAATTTAGAAGTATCAATTTAGAAGTATCAATTTAGAAGTATCAATTTAGAAGCATCAATTTAGAAGCATCAATTTAGAAGCATCAATTTAGAAGCATCAATTTAGGAGTATCAATTTAGAAGTATCAATGTAGAAGTATCAATTTAGATTTATCAATTTAGAAATATCAATTTAGAAGTATCAATTTAGAAGTATCAATGTAGAAGCATCAATGTAGAAGTATCAATTTAGAAGTATCAATTTAGAAGTATCAATTTTGAAGCAACAATTTAGAAGCATCAATTTAGAAGCATCAATTTAGAAGCATCAATTTAGAAGCATCAATTTAGAAGTATCAATTTAGAAGTATCAATTTAGAAGTATCAATTTAGAAGCATCAATTTAGAAGCATCAATTTAGAAGCATCAGTTTAGAAGTATCAATTTAGAAGTATCAATTTAGAAGTATCAATATAGAAGTATCAATTTAGAAGCATCAATTTAGAAGCATCAATTTAGAAGCATCAATTTAGAAGCATCAATTTAGAAGCATCAATTTAGAAGCATCAATTGAGAAGCATCAATTTAGAAGCATCAATTTAGAAGCATCAGTTTAGAAGTATCAATTTAGAAGTATCAATTTAGAAGTATCAATTTAGAAGTTTCAATTTAGAAGTATCAATTTAGAAGTATCAATTTAGAAGTATCAATTTTAGAAGTAATTTATAAATTCACAGTTCAGCTATTAATTTACAGTTCAGCTACTGGTTCCTACATATAAAATACAGGCTGAGAGCAACTTCTGGCTAGACATAAAACCGTCACTGACAGCACCACGACATTCTAGTGTCGGTGACTTACGGCCTAAGTAAAGTCCAACGAAGATGGAGAAAGGAGCAGATGAGGATGATGATGGCGGCGGCAGCGGAGGAAGGGCACTCCCTGGCAGTGGTCAATAGCAGTGGTCCGTAGGGCGATCGGGCGTCCCCGAGCGGACGGGAAGGGGCGGCAGCTAGCCCGTCATCCCGGCGATCTCGTCCCGTCAAAATCGCTGGGCTGAAGCTTAGGAGCGCAGGGTTACGCTGAATACGGGCGAGACGCCGACACACAGGTGGGAAGACAGCTGCCGGGTCTGAGTGCTAAGTAGAAAACTGTTTAGTGTAAATCAAAGTGGCTCCATTATTGCTCCTATTGCGTCAGGCGAGTTGCTGGAGACAAAGTGACCAAAGTAAAATGAAGCCACCGACAAGTTGTTGGTGACGTGGGTGCCGGTGACGAAACGTTAATTAAATAATACAAATACTGTAACTATTAAAAATGTAGGATTTTCTACAATTACTGACACGACAGGTAATTAGTCATCACTGACGGAGCAAACACCACGTAATTATTGACACGACAGGAAATTGGTCATCACTGACGGAGCAAACGCCGAGTAATTATTGACACGACAGAAAATTGGTCATCACTGAAGGAGCAAACACCACGTAATTATTGACACGACAGAAAATTGGTTATTACTGACGGAGCAAACGCCGAGTAATTGATACGACACAAATAGGTCATCACCAATGCAACAAACACCACGTAATTATTGACACGGAAGAAAATTGGTCATCACTGAAGGAGCAAACACCACGTAATTATTGACACGACAAAAAATTGGTCATCACTGACGGAGCAAACGCCGAGTAATTGATACGACACAAAATAGGTTATCACCGATGGAACAAAAGCAACGTACCTGATATGATGCAAAAAAGTCCTCGCCGATGCAACAGAGACCACAAAGGACTACGCGCCACATTGCCACATCGTGATAGATTCCGAAATTTTCACTTTATTAGCTCCGCCAAAGGCGTAATGATTTTGTCTTGGTTTAACTGTTTTTCTCTCTCTCAAAAATTATTAATGGATCTTCATGAAATTTACAGGTAGTGTTAGGAACATTGAGAGGAACGGATGAGTTCATTTTGTTGACGATCCGTTCGTCTATTTGTCTCTTTTGCTGTTCTGTCTTTCAGCACAGCATTGGTTGTGGGGGGGGGGGGGTAGTCTTCGTTGTCTTTGTGCGGCTGTAATTAGCTCCGCCAAAGAGGCATTTTTTCGCCTAGTCCAGTGGTTCCCAAGTTCATTTTTCTACGGACCCCTGTGAAGTCAGCCTGAAGCACACGGACCCCCATCATTAAAATGGCATCAACTTAGTACCTTTCATGAGTCGAAGGCTTCGAGGCTATTGCTTTTTATTTATTACAGAACGGCGGAGGCATAACAACACACGCGACGCATATAATTATTCATGACACAGTCACGTGACATCCTAGCTCCGCCCACTGTTCACATACAGCGAGTTTTCACCTTTAACTCTTCAATACATTTTGATTCGCTCTAAAAGACTATTTGTATTGAATGATGGTTAACATATGCTATTCTCGCCGTTTTTTATTGAAATCTCTAAGATTTTTATGTGATCGGGTAAATGCATTTAAGGTTAGGTATGCAACAACTAAAATTTTTCGAAAAGTTATATAAGTATACTTTCTAATAGTATTCGATGAATTTGAATGTAAAGAGAAGGATATTGGAATTTATAAGAAATTAAAAGTAGTAAATACCCTATTTTTATCAGACTTTAACGGTGTCTTCGGAATTTGTAGTACTTGGGGAACGGGTCTATGCGTGAACCAGCAGGGGTGTAGGTTCATATGCACCCCCAATGTGAACCTCTGGTCTAGTTTGTCTCTTTGCATGATTGTGTGTCTGTCATTCAAAAAGTTATCTACGGGTCTTTACGAGATTATCAAAGTTGCTAGGCGTGTAAAATGTAACAGATGATTTTAAACTTTTCGTTAAGATCCGTTCGACAGTTTGTTTATTTGCATGTTTGCCTCTGTTTTCTTTACACAATAACTCAAAAAGGTATGAACAGATTCTTATGAAATTTACATGAGTTGTTAAGTATATGACGAAGAGTAACTAGCCAAATTTTTATGGTGGTCTGTTTGTTTATTTGTTCATCTGTCTCTGTGTCTGTTTTTTTTTTCCTTGTTAGCAAAATATTTCAAAAGGCTAAGCCTGGATCTTTATGAAACTTACATACAATAATTGCTAGAAGTGTCAAAAGATATATTGATCTAAATTATGATGATTGACTGGTCCACTTACGTTATGGTTGATAAGTCTTTATTTGTTGTTAATTGGTGATACTTTTATTGATACAACTGAATTAAGTTTCTGTACACTTTATTTACAATATCAAACTATCGTATATTAAATTCCATTATATAGCATGCAGTTTCATTTTTATTTCCTCAACTGTGGTGCAACAGCCGTCGACAAACGGAGCCTATATTCACGTCAAGGTCATCTTGTTGATTACTATTCACCGATAAATTATCTGAAGAGTGTTAGCTTTGTACGCATGTTGACACTTCTGCTAACTCCTACAAATTTTCTTACATATTTTTCCTAATTCTGCCATAAGGGACGTAAATATATTGCTACAATGAAAAACAGTCGCACTTGACAGAATTGATAGTTTAGCGGAAATATAGGGGCCATAATAATTATTTCTTTAAATTCATTACCTACGAATCATGTACATTTAATAATTTATTGAGTTCGATGTTGACAATATATCAACATGAGTAGCTCTAAATCATCAGTGGTAGCAGCGGTTTGGCTGAGCTTTCATCCGTTATTTTTCCCATTTCTAAACAACACGCGTTATTTTTCACATTTCTAAACAAAGCTCACTGCCCACTGCTGCGAAAGCATAATATGTGCAACGTTCCAGGATCTTGAAACCAAAGTTTCTTTGATCGTGAACGTCTTAATAAAAAATAACCATCTTTTTTGAATTTTATTCAATCAGTCTTATGAAAGATTCCGAAACATAACAATTGTCACTTGCCAGGGTAAAATTAAGGTTTAATGAACGTCCAAAAAAGGACCTTTTTTTTAACCGATGTATTTTTCGATGTACAATACCCAGCGATGGCACAGTGCACAGGACAATCTTTTAAATATGATTTTAACCTAACCATCGTTGGGTATTTTCTCCCATAGAAAAACAATAGGATAGACTTTTCCCTATAACTCGAAAACTAGGGGCGAGCGAGAAAAACGGACATCAGATTAGAAAAATACATCGATTAAATAAAAGGTCTTTTTTCTGGACGTTTATTAAACCTTAATTATACCCTTGCCAGAATGGGAAAATACTTTGACGGCTGAGAATAAAAAAAAAAAATAGGCAGTGTTGCAAAATGGAAACCGCAGTCATACCCTAGACGACTTACAGTACATATGGTTGTACAGACAAGTGAGTAAAATCACACAGTGCAAAATGTTTTTGAAACTCAATACAATTACATTAGAGCACTTGCGCGAGCATTTTCACTCAGACAAAAACAAATATATGTCAAAAATTCCAACCACCATTGTTAGAGCTTTGTAAATCTCTTTGAAGCTTGAACGAGTTTTGTATCATACAGACGAATGGTTTAACACCATGGTTAAGCACATCAAGTTTCTAGAACCATCAACGTTTCACTTTTTATTCCATTGTAAGCAACGGTTTCAGGAACGTTTCGCATTATAGGCCCATGATGGTATTGGCTATTAATAATGGCGCATAAAACAAGGCATGAAAAGTTTTTTATGATGGGGATAGGGGGGTTAATTTATCCACTATCACTAAATTTGGCTTTAACGAAAGAAGCTGCAAAGTTCCATACTGTAGACGCAGAGTAATTAAAGATCCAATTTGAAGGATGAAGAAGAATCAGTAGGTCTCACTCGTACCGTACCGAACAAATATCACTATGCCAAGTATAATTACATACAGTGATTGGTATATCCTTTTAAGGAAATATTTTAATCCAAAATGAGGCTAGAAGTAAATGCAAAATAAGATCAGTTACCCACTGGCTAATTAAGTTCACTGTCTTCGATATGTCAATATAACAAAAAAAAAATTCTGGCGGCAAAGAATTAATTTTCTTTTTTCAGATGTTGTCAAATTCACATACAAAAAAAATTATTTCTGCATAGGAGAGTATCGCTGATGCGTGAAGACTTCCTTCCTTTGATAGTTTCGACTTTAACCAAAAAACCCTACTTTGATATTAACATACAGTCCTGTTTTGACATAAACAAAAAACCCTGTTTTGACATTGACAAAAACACTCTCATGCAAATAAACCTTGAAGAGAATGGGTCGATCACGATAGAGCGAACATTAGATAATTGCATTTTACCGAAGAAACTGGCAATTCTTAAAGGAAAAATTATTTTTATTCTGCCTGCAGGCACAAACTCATGCAATCGAATCGTTTTGAGTACCACTCAAATCCAAGCTTTAACATGATGCAATTTCAAAATTTTCGATGCAGGTATGTGGTACATATCAACGTAAAAAAATGCAGCTTAAAAAAATTTTATATTTTGCCAGTATTAATGCTGCTATTATTAACATCAGGATGTTATTTTACTCTTAGGTGCTGACGGATGTCAACTTTCATATTAGGTTCACTGACAGTCCAAGAATAATTGGCATTAACGATTTCTCGATACTTCAATTATTGTATTCAACGCAATAATATTTGCTTTTCAGTTCTCCTTTATCGATTTGCAGAAGCTGGCAGTTCTTCGATAACGATATCCAAAAAAAAAAACAACACTAGAGATTACATTTCAGCACTGATGCTGACGATAGTCGAAATTTTAGGAAAACTTCGAAAGCCCACCACAGAAACGCTTGCAGGAGACGCAGCAGGGCACTTCAGTCCGTGTAATGCTGGTGTAAATTTGAACTAGAATCCCGATCGGAAATTTATTGGGTATTTATAGGCTGCTTATGGGTAAATAGTGAACAGTACCGGGTAACATCGGATAAACGCCTATAAATAATCGATTGAGTTAATGACGCAGTCTATGATTATAGATGAGCTTATTTTCTGTGTGACTTGTACTACGGTAAAACTCTTCAAACTGAGACTCCCAATACAAAGAAAACTCATCAAAGTGAGACCCTGAAATCGTAAAATCCAGAAACGTAGTCTGTCCACAGCGTCGTCTGTCGTGAATTATTGTAGCAATAGCCGACGACCTCTTGCCTGACTTGCAGAAAGGCATAGTAAAACTTAATTGTTTGAGCAGTCAGCTGTGCAACTTCACCTTTTTCTATTGTATTAGCCAAAGAAAATGCCTTGCTGTACCTAGTATTAAAAAAAACAGGTACCCCAAATTAAAAGGGCTAATATGACCAAACTATGCACTCCTCACCCATTATCAAGATATCAGTTTGAAGCAGAGAATACGAGCTTTAAAATGATACCAAGATAAAGTGTCCAGACCCTTTAGTCCTAGAGCCCGGAGACATTTGTTTCACATCTCGCGTACGAAAAGTTTGGCCACTGGAATGGATAAGGCCCCTGGACGGGACCTCGGAATGATCTTTCTTAAGTTCCGCAAATGTGGACTAACGGTAGAGGGCGCCACCCAAAGTGCCGAGAAAATTTGGTTTAATTCACATCTCTGGGTACATCTACCAAACCTATGCCAAAATGTTCAGTTCTCAAGTTCCGCAATTGTGGACTAAGGGGCTTAAGAAGGGTTCAATTATCTCAAAATTCACATTTAATTTACATCATGATTACATCCGTCAAAATTTGCTTGAATATAGTCCATGACCAGCAGTATTAAGATTCACGATTCTTAAGTAAATCAGTTGTGGAACAAGGGGCTTAATTAAGAGAGAGCTAAAGTGCTAAAATACTAACAGTGGACTCAATTCACATAACGAGTACATCCACAAAACCTCTGTCAAAATTTTCAGTTTGGGGACGATATTAAAAATTCGTGTTTCTTACAGTCCGTATTTATGGGCTATGGGGCTTAAGAAGGGCCTATGTGACCATCCCCCCAAATACACATATACGCATTTTGAGAACGTTCTTCACACTTTGCTAACATATCGTCCATGACCATCTGTTTTGGGATCAGTGATTCTCAAGTTCATCAGTTCTGGAATAAGGGGCTTAAATAAGGGCCAATGTGTCGCTTTAGGTGTGTACCTTACCGAATTACCTGTTTTTGATCCACATCATGAGTACATTTACTGCACCTCTGACAAATATTCGGTCTAAAATCCTTTATAAAGAATTGATAGTTCTAAGGTACTGCAGTTGTGGACTATAAGGGACTTAAAAAGGTTGTAGGTGACCTCCTAAATTCACATTTAATTTACATTTGAGTACATCACACTGCTTGATTAATTATAGTCTATGATTAACTGTTTACAAATTAACGATTATATAGTTCAACGGTGGTGAATCAGGGGCTTAAGACTTGCCAACATGCAACCCTACCAATTTATTTATCCACTTGGAACAAAGCTTAGATAGCTACAGGTTAACCTAATTATAGTATTAGTACTGCGCTGGTCACTCTTTCACCGCTGGCTTATTATGACCCTCAGCAGAAGCTGAGTTACGGTTGTAGCTTTCGAAGAAGCCCCTTACTCCATAACTGATGAACTTGAGAATCACTGATGCCTAAACAATTGGTCATGGACTATTTGTCAGCAAAGTTTGATGATATACTGGAAATGTGTATTAAGGGGGGGGGGGGGGCACAAAGGCCCTTCTTAAGCCCCAATTAGTCCATAATTGCGGACTGTAAGAAACACGAATTTTTAATATTGTCCCTAACTGAAAGTTTTGACAGAGGTTTTGTGGATGTACTCGTTATGTGAATTGAGTCCACTGTTAGTATTTTAGCCCTGTAGCCCTTTCTTAAGCCCCTTGTTAAGATAAATTGAAGAATCGTGAATCCTAATAGAGCTGGTCGTGGACTGGTCCCTAGTGACCAGTCAATTGCAAGCAAAGTTTGGCGGATGTACTCAAGATGTAAATTAAATGTGAGTTTGGGTTAATTGAACCCTTCTCAAGCCCCTTAGTCCACAACTGCGGAACTTAAGAATTGTCAATCCTTTATTAGACCCCAGGACTGAACATTTTGGCATAGGTTTGGTAGATGTACTCAGAGATGAGAACTAAACTAACTTTTCTCGGCACTTTGGGTGGCGCCCTCTATCGTTAGTCCACATTTGCGGAACTTCAGAAAGGTCATTCCGAGGTCCCGTCCAAGGGCCCTATCCATACCAGTAGTTAAACTTTTCGTACACGAGATGTGAAACAAATGTCTCCGGGCTCCCGGACTACTTGCATGACTGAATATCATAAGCAAAAGGTTTGGGTACAAGAACATCGTTGGGTCACTTCGAATGTCAAAAAAAAAAAAAGCAATGAAAATTTTTTTTTTAAATCGCCTTCAACATCGAGATTTACAAAACATGATACAAACATTGTAAAGAAAAATGTTTTATTACATAAGCAAGGGCTGCTAATCTCTAACGTCCTGTAAGTGGCAACCGATTCGACATGGCCACCTCCTCTATCTAAAAAACAGTCCACATCGTCGCGCCTGTCACCAACTCCTCTCGTGATGACGTCGGAATTATTCCTGAGGATATCCCCTTCTCTGCGAATACGATCCCGCAATTCTTCCAGGTTTTGTGGGGGCGTGGTGTACACTCGTTTTTTTTTACGATAACCCCACAAGAAATAGTCGTAGGTGGTGAGGTCAGGTAACCTAAGGGCCGTTCAACGGGATGATCCAAAACTACCACACCCTCATTGAATAGTTCTTTCAGAAGATTTTGGACTTCGATTAGACGGTGAGCTGGGGCCCGTCTTGTGCCTCAGCTCACCGGGGCGCGGCTATGTGTTAAAAGATGTTTTTTATCACGTTTGTATAATTTTTTTAAATCATGATGTTGAAGGTGTGGTAAAAATTTTTTCCTATTCCTTTTTTTTTTTTTTGGCCATTCGAAGTGAACCAACAACGTTTTCGCACCCGAACCTGTGGGTTATGGTACTCAATCATACAAGGGTCTGAGCAATTATTCTTGGTGTCATTTTAAAACCCGTAATCATTGCTTGAAACTGACATCGTGAAAATAAATGAGGATTGCATAGTTTGGTCATGTTAGCCCCTTTGATTAGGGTTACCACTCTTAGACACCCTTTAGGTAGAACTTATCACCAAGATACAACTTCAAAATTTGCTAGGGTGTTACCTAAAGAAAACGTTTCATGATGATGCACACTATAGATCTTGGAATCTCAAAACGGAGAATCCTCTCGACACGGAGGCATAATATCTTTCTGCGTTTTAGCAGGGTTGTGGAGTACGAGTCTTAGTCGGTAGTCGGAGTCACGGGCGTGATGCCTGCGGCGCTAGTAACCCAACCCACTATAATAATAATAGTCGGAGTCAGGAGTCGGAGTCGGAAAATCTAGAAGACCATGAGTCGGGAGTCAGAAAATCTTGAGTACTAGGATTCAGGATCGGGCTTGAAACTTCCAACTCCGCAAACCTCCACTTTAGGAGTTTCACTGTATATGAAACAAAAGAGCGCTTCTGTTGAAACAGTGAAGTGAAATCATTTCATGAAGAAAGCACGAAGTGGAAGTTTCATTTGAATCTCACCTTACACGCTTGAACTTCTCTCTCCGCCAGACATCAGGAATTAGGACACTGATTTAGAAAGTCAGATAGAAATTTGTAAAGCCCGGCCCATGTTGGATCTCATAGTTGACATACGAAGCTCAAGCACCTCTTGATGTGAGAATGCCCGAGTAGAATATACAATGAGCTCTCTTATTGGCCAGGGGCACAGGAACTTGTCTACGACGTTTTACAGGCACATTACAAGCGTGGGGTTCATCCATCGCATTTTTCTCGAAATTTTGAGATGTTGTAAGCTACAAGACAGTAATTCCTACAATGCTGTACCGTTAGTAAGTCTAGACTAATTTTCTGACTTACTAACGTGAGTTCAAGGCAGCCCCGAAGGAAAATTAAACAATCTCTGAAAGGGTTTCACTTGATTTATATTTTCATGGTCACTTCACAGAGATCAATTCGATGCACTTGACAATCAAGGCAATTTTTTAAATTCAAGGTAAACGATGCATACTCGGGAAAATATTGTATAGAGAATATAAGTAATATTGGATAGAAACGCTAGAGATAAAGTGATGTCTACGATTGCGTCAGAAAGGAGAGGATCCTGTTCAGGACGGTAGGGTGGCTGCGAAATGTTTGATTTATTATTAGTAGCTTGTTGCGTATAGTTCAGTTCATAGGCTACAAAACGGTGCATATGATTAACAAAATTGGGTTGAATATGGATGCCTCGATATCTTAGATTAAGCAAAAGAGGTCTCAAGTAGAAGCAGTCAATCCACCGTAGCAAAATAACCTTGAATAGAGGTTGGTATACTGTTGGGTGAATGTCGGAGCCTTATCAACCGATCCTGGAGAAGTGCTTTACCAATATGAGCAAAGAAAAAGGGTACTTATACATCGTCAGGCCAGGTTAGGCCGACATTGGTCACTCTTGAGAAACGCTTTATGAAAACATCAGAGAAATCATACCACCAGTTTAATTTATGCGTTACTTTGCTAAAGGTATCAGGAAATTAGTCAAATTTCTGTTGCAAGCAAAATATGTGAAGTTAATAATACTGAATTGCAGTATTAGGACAATAATAATTTCCAGCAGCGATCCGACATTTAGCGATTTCTTCTTTCGAAACGACGACCCGTTGAATTAATCATGAATAAACACTCATATATCAAAGAAAAACACAAATTATCATAAAAACTCATCTTATTTTCATAATTGTCACCCTTGACCGAAGTCCAATAATTTTTTTACAATCATGCATGTTCATTGTCGTTAACGTTGTGTATTTATGTCTAAGTCAGAGTTGATTACCTTAGCGATATTAGGAATAATCCACGATGCTGAATCAATACGTTAGTTAGCATTATTGCATTACTCTCCAATTTCCGAGTAGGTAGGATAGTCAACTGCTTCATTGTGAACTTTTACCGATAATATTGGTGTTAGATTAAAAGACAACATTGGGTCAACTTTCCATAAATGAACAACAGGCCAATGTTGAAATGCAATGTTGGTCCAACCTGGAGCCGAGGTTCAATGCTACGTAACGTAAGATGTTTTCCTTGCTTATATGTCAATTGAATTATCTTGCATCTTTTCGGAACACTTCTAATATTGCAACCAAGCTTCATTCGAAGTACTGTTGACAGAAATTTCGCCCAATGAAAATCAGTAAATTTATCCAAAGTACATTATTAATACAGCTATATGATACAATTAAGTAAATCTCTGTTGATTAAATAACAGTTTCTAAGAAAACGTCAAGGAAAGCATGTATCAATATATCTCTTATAGAGGAAAAATATATATAAGAGTTAACAATGATGGAGCATAATAAACAACAACAAGAGGACAAGGAGTACAAACCGCAATCAATGATAAAAAAAATCGTTGAAGGAAAGAGACAGAGACAAGTTGCCAAAAAAATCATGTGCGCTTTAGTTAATTACTATTAAAGTCAAATATTTTTTGTGTGAAGCCAATTGCTTATAATCAGTCCGTTATGTTTCTTTTATGACTTGTTAGTAGACTACATATTATACTTTAAAATGGAATCTGAAGATATATATGATGACAGGCAACAGGTGGTTATACGTATTATAGACATTAAGATATTGAAAGATATTTTTAAATGTCATATAGATGTGGTTATAGGACAAGCGAATTTGTTCTTGGCTAATTCAACTTCCGGCCTTAGTTTCTGGAAGTAGTTACTTGCAATTAGACATAAATGGCATTACATTATAGAGATAAAATTTCTTTTCTATGGCTGCATACAGCAGTAAATTTCAGTTCTATCTTGCCGTATTTATGTTATTACTATCAATGGCAATAAAAATCAGTACTTGTTCATATCAACAGTGTGAAGAATGATATAAATGGAGTCGTAAGAGTGCAAAAAAAATTGCATAAAGAAGGAATGCATACACCGCTAAAGAACACCTTTTCGTCCAAAGAATGTTCCAAAAAATCCACAATTTTCGCATTTGCAACGACGGGTTACAAGTATTCGTGTAACAAAAAGACCTGTCTTTTTACAAGCATCCATAAAGAAAGATCCTATTAATACTGAATTGTGTTGAATGAATGTGTTTTGAAAATTCTGGTAGTCATTACTCTTCCAAGCGAAAGCACGGATTAAAAAAAAGCTATAAAGAAAAAGTTGCGCAATTTCTTGTGTTCAATAACCATATATTTGATAGCATTTGTTTTGATCATAGTTGACTTGCGAGCGCATACGTAAAACTAGATTAATAATAATAACATAATCTTTCGCATGAGTGTTACCCTGAGCTCTAATTTCGCTAAAATTTTAACATACTCCTCGCAGTCAGGACTGTACCACATTGGTATATTCATTGGGAATGACAATTAACTCGTAATATCCTGCAATATTGCTTTAAGTTTTATATGATCCCTAAATACATGTAATGATAAGTGTGCTGCTAGGTACTGTTGTAACTAGAGACATCATTGAACAAAAAAGATCAGTCTCTGTTCTTGCATTGAGAGGAATGTCACAGTAATGTTGTAATTTGCAAATACTATATTAGTTCACTATATGTTACAAACAATTCAATTTCAGAGTATTAATTAACGAAAATTACTATTCTATTGTACAGTTGTAACCTAGCATTGGTTATAAAGAGTAAGTTAGCATAAATTTCGATTTCACTGTATAAATTAACTAGAATTGCAGCTCTATTCTAGAAATCTAGCAATAATTGTTGCCATAATCTTTAAATTAAGCAACCAAAATTAAGACTTCAGAGTATATATATGAACAAAAATTATATCTGTACTGCATAAATTTAACAAAATTTGTGGTTATTAAGTTTAATTACCCAAAATAATGCTTTGCTGGACATATTAACCGTAATTAAAGTTTTCATGGATAAATTTATGAAAACTTTTGTTTTGTGTAAATGACAGAGAAATCATATTCTATTTATAAAATAACTCAAGCCATGTTGAATTATTATTCAAACTTGACTACGATACAAGTGAATTTTAAACTGAAAACAGCATTAAGCTCCAACTAAGACATGAATAAACTTCAAGCTTTATTTTATATTTCTCATCGTATGTTATTAAGTCGCGAGCCGGACCCGAATCACAGTTATTACATGAACTGTTGAAAATTTCAACTCTGCAGGTGAACTCCTCCAAATGCAGAAGTATTATTTGTTGAAGTAAACGCTAAGCCCAGCACAAATCTCTACAACTAATATAACTTGGCCCATAGTAGAAAATGATGGGATGGCTTTAGGACACAGTGAGCTAACTATACGTTCGCTTTAAAAGAGAGTTGATATAGGTATTACGCGCATGCTTTTTTGACGTCAATATTTCAACTCCGTTGTGACTCTCGTCTCATTGATAAATTAATTTGCTACGTAATTAATAAAGAATTACCTAAATAAATAAGTGGTCGATTGATCAATCAACTATTACATCCTATGAAATATGCATTCATCGTTTCCTTCAATATAAAATAAATAAACAAGTGGTATTAAAATGAATTATAACAATGGGTAACTAATTAATTAACCAATTATATAATTCGTTAGTCATTTAATTAATTACCTAATAATTTGGTTAATTATTTGTTTTATTAGTTAATTTTATAAAATATTTACAACCTAGTTTTACTCCACCATTAATGGTTTAAAAAAGCCATGACGCAACGAAACATACCATGGATGTGAGGTAACCTATGCAGCATCCTCATGTTGAACAGCTGCACCATGCAAACAATTAATCTAATTTAATCACTTAATTAATCAGAGTAATAACTGTAGTAACATCCAATTACTTCATTAATAATATAATTTTTTTAATAAAATAACTAATTAATGATGAAAAAAATCATTAACTATCAAATAATGACTAATTATTTCATTATCATTTAATATTCTGAAACTGATGGAGGTGCGAATGATAGGGAACCTACATATAACACACGCTTATTGTGCAAGTCTTAGATAGTATTTGATATAATATTATATATACCTTACGGGCTAAGCTTTCTTATAGGCATATTCTACAACACTTACATAGGTTGGTTGTTAGGTATAGAGGTGAGATGGTTACCTATGTTATTCTACGTATCTGAAATTAGCATCAAATGGTATACATGCAATATATATATTTATATAGCGTACTAAAATAATTTGTCATAGAAGAAAAAAGCTTTCGTACAATACCAAAAATACAAGAATAAATGATGAGTTAACTAATTACATAACACAAGTAACGTAGAACGAATCAACAGTGAAACAACGGTTTTGCACAATAGTATGCTAATTACAGCACGTGTCGTACAATGTCAACAATAACGGTGCTTGATGTCGGCAGAATTCAACGAGCTGAAGCTTCAAACGTCGTAGAAGGCGCTCAACGGGCTAAAAATTAATACGCCACAGACCCTAATTCCGCCCCCGTAGTTTACATTCAGCATGTTCCAACTTTTACATTACAAACTTTTTTCTGAAAATCGAACTTTTTGAATTAAATAGCTGGTCGTCTAAATCTTTTGTCGTTGCATACGGTGGTTTTCTGTATATCTAACTTGACAATTCTTTTTCTAGATATCTACCTTGCCAGCAAATATTTCCAATCACGTATCTACTCGTCTTACGTAGTATGTAAGTAGTATATAATGATGCGAGATACCGGTTTTTGAGGGTAGGTTCCCCTCGCGCCGCCGGGTCATAGCGCCGCCCCTTCCGGTTTCCCAGGCCCCGCCCACTCCGGTTTGCGCCCCCATTGACCCCCGCAAAACCGGTAGTGCATTGGCCGTTACAAACCGGAAGCCCACGCGCGAGGGCAGCCGCGAGGGTAGGTTACCCTCAAAAACCGGTATCTCGCATCATTATATACTACTTATGTATACCACGAACAAAAAAAGAAACGTTTCCAACTGCATAGTGGTGTAGCACATACTGTTTTCACATTACCAAACCCTCACTGATGTCTAATGAACATGTCAAGAAAGATTTCGAACTACATATTCATGTTGAATTTAATGTTTTTCTCATATCACTATTTTAAAAAGTTAGCAAGATTTCCACATGTATATCTTTGCATTACCTGCTATGTCTGCCTTTTGTTCTAAAGATCAGTTACTCTTCCAAATTAATGCGCATACTAAGTAGTATTTTGGCGTTGTTGCACACTGTACCCCTCAAAATTTTTAGAGATTTGATCTATCTTGTTCAAACACACTGAGAGGTTTTAAAAATGTTGCTAAGATTTTTATTCACTTACCAAATTTATTCTCTACAACGGAAACCTTCACTGCGCTTCCAGAGCTGTAAGCTTTGTGACACAACCCTAGTGCCATTCCCACAACCCTAGTGGCATTCCCACAACCCGAGTGGCATTCCCACAACCCTAGTGGCATTCCCACAACCCTAGTGGCATTCCCACAACCCTAGTGGAATTCTCACAACCCCAGTGGCATTCCTTTTGAACCCAACGCTTCTACTGGGCAGCATACGAGTGCTCTCTTTAATGGCTAAAGTTAACGCTCATTTCTTTCTTCGGCGCACAATATTCGTTGACGTAAGGGCTTCAGCTGCACGGTACACAAGTACCGGCACATTTCAACAACAAAAACATACGATGACCTAACGGTCGTAAGGAATCGCTTTACAACATCGAATTACGACCACCGTCACCATAACAACAGCTAACTAAGACTAAAGGTTTGCATCTGCACTAGATCATGCATTCATTTACATATATAAGTATAATATACCTTAATGATATAAACATTTATACATGTATCGACTATGCTAAATGCGCTGTAAGATTTGCAGGCTGGATGAGGAAAACGGGATAGAAAACGACACAAAACTTTTTAATTTACAATATATGAGTACTGGTTCTTCCGCAACAAGCCAATTCAAATTTCAATCGCAAACTGTACATCTCTGAAACCATCTATATTTCGCATATTTAGCTATTTGTTTTACATATATAGCTATTATTTATTTTTTTTTCACTCTCCCTCTTAACATTCAAATATCTTGATATAATTTCAAAATTTATATTTGCAAGTCATTTCATCCAACAGACATAAATTTTGACCTTCAATTAGCACATCAAATCATCTAATAAATAGCTAACGGTATACATAATAATAATATTTCAGAAAGCGGTTCCAATTTCTAACTTCAACACACTTGAAAAGCTTTCCTAAATTCGAATTCCAAAAAGTGTTACTAAAAAATTTAAGAAATATCTTGAAGGTAACAGCATTTAAAGTGAAGTACATACATACACTAGAGTATCTTAACATAAAAACTATGCATATTAGCTCCGTTATAGAGATAAAAGAGAAAAAAATATTATTCTATTCTTAACTTGAATCTTCCCTCCCAGACGCGTTTTGAGTTTTCCGAAAGTTGATATCTACAGAAAACCCTACAGAAAAACTCATTAATGCAGATTTAGATAAATGATAAATATCTGAAACCACACGAATTAGATTTTATCAATACAATTGGCTATCAACTTCCTAGATCCACAGTTCTAGAACGAAAAGGCCTGGCGAAAACGCTCTATATCGAAGTGTAGAATGAAAATCCAATATTCACATAGCCATGCTTGTGATGTTCGGCGAAAATAGACTATGCATTTGGAGGGTGAAATTCATAAGGCCAGTAACTCTCATAAGAATAACTTCCATTCTTACTCATAAAATATTATTATTATTATAATTTTCTCATAACATTCAATATTCTTAGCCAGGGATTGGCAACCAGAAACACTCGCACTGCGTGGAGGTAAGAAACGGCCTTTTAGGGCGTGCGAAATCTCGAATTACGCAAATAAGTAAAATTATCTTTAATAATTGTGTTGTTCGATTTTAGTTTGAATTTCATTCCTTTTAGCATTATGTGAACTATTCATTTTTAATGGATACGAGAACATATTAAGAGTTTTCTTAGGACCCTAGGCTTAAAAAAGTTAGAAGCCACTGGTCTAAGCCTCTCCGCGCTCTGCAAGAGATACAGTCCAGAAAAGGAAGAAAACCGACAGCAGCATATAAAGCGAAAGGCAGAGGCCCTAGATGAGAACAGAACAAGGAAAGGACGAGAAAGAGAGACAAAAAGATTATCAGGAGGACGGTCTGTAATAATTATCGTAATTCCGAACTTCTCTTGGTAACCTTTAATTTATCGATGCATTTAAGTACCCAGAAAAATTATATCTGTGAAATCTAGAGAGAATTAAACGGGATTTACAAGATTGTTTTTAGCCCTCCAAATCAGGCAAGCACAGTATTTACCCTATATACCTATATGTATCGTTAAGCTTGCTGTATTATATATGCAGTATACTGCAAAATTTACTTCTGTATTATGTACTTACGTGTTTGGAGCTTGGCGCAATCTATGCTATGATTCTCAAATGGTTTATCAAAAAATTCCCACGTTACGATGATCTTAAAAGGAGAATCAACAAAGTGAAATTGCCATTTAGCTGCTTATACGGTTAGTTTAGCAAGTCCATAGTACCGCACGAAGTACAGCATCGAGATATGTATTTTTATCGTACAGCTAAGCACAACATATAACCTCCCAGCAATATGTGCATAAAACTTTCCAAATATAAATAAATTTTGTACTTAATCGAATAATCACCAAAGTTTTCAGTGGGTAAGAAAAAACATCTATTTGGACGAAATATTGTGAATCAAGTGCGTAACATTGAGCTATGGTCGCCGATCAATGAATTATTAGTAAGCTAAGGCACGCCAATGTTGACATATACTCACATCAGTTCAAATATTTATGCTAAAACCTGAGTAATTTCTTATCTGGATATCCAGCCAGTCGCATCCACAAGACAGAAGCTTACCATTTCAAACGAATTAACTTATAAGTAACTACGGCTCCGCTTAAACTGTGTTTTCACCTCTCAAGCTGAACACTGAAAATCATCGATCAACGACGCCTATCGTCAAAAACAGTAATTTCACCACTTTGTAGTTTTCGACTCCTTATGCTACAGGAAAGTTAGTGAAAAAAGAGGGTTGAATATCGTCAGAATAGGTACAGCTAGGCTATAGGCTGATTACGAACAATGTTGCGTATCGTTAAAACACAGCTACAGCTCCACCCGGTACATAGCCTTCTGTCTCTTTAGCCATACATAGATAAAAGATCAAGACTATGTGTATATTTATGTAAAACCAGTTTAGGCCCTATCTTATAGTTTTCCATTCCTCAAGCTATACGCTAATTACAATCGGTGCCCAGATTTATCAAGGTTAAGGTACAAGCTTGTAGTGGCCTGCCCATTGCATCTCACAGTAACCATTTGTAAGTTCATTTACAATACGCAAGCATGTCTTAGTGTTTGAGAACTCAAGTATATATGCAACAAGCCCTCCCATTGGCCGGCGCAGGTTTTGTAGCTACAGGTACAACTGTGGGGTTCTTAGATCGGGTGTTGCACAGAATTAGTGATGTTGTAGGCTACAAGACGGTAAGTCTCTCAATGTTAAAAAGTTAGCATGTCTGCCCCTACGAAATTAGGAAGAACTTTCAGCCAAAATAAATAATAACGGTCTAATCGTCAATTTTACTGAATATAATTGTTATCTGCAGCGATGACTGCCTTGAGACGGCGCCTGAAGATTTCGCAGGTCTTGGCAACGTATTCCGTGTTAATGATCAGTCACTCCCGGTCAACGGATACTTTCAGGGCGGTGATGTTTGGGTGGAAAACGCCGCAAGCCTTGGCTCCAATATGCGGCCAAAGTAATGTCCAGTGGATTCGCATCACCGGGTCGACTGCCCAAGTTTTCTCATCTTAGAAGGTGATCCCCCAATTAGCTAGAGCAGACTTGACGTCGTTTTCTAACCTCTGGCAACGTTCAAGACGTTTGGGGAGAATGGATGGCGTGAGCAGCTGCCTCTCAACCCTAGCAAAGGACTTGCTTCCCAACTTTGCGACTGCTCGGCGCACTGTGGCAGTTCAAATCCCGAACAGGGATTTTGAGGATTTACTTTGAATAGTAACTACCTGGCAAGCTATCTTGATTTACAGCAACAGCGTTTCGACAACTGCCGGCACCTTTTTTTCACGCCCTCGTCCATGCACTTCTTGATCGCGTAGACTGCTGCACGGGCCCCCCCTGGATTTCTATCATTTCCCGCACCTCAAATCGCTTAACTCGTTGGAAAGGAATTTTACTGTACATAACAACAAGAAAGCTTTGTTTTCACGGCCACATTACCAGGCTTACGGATGATATGCAGCAGTTAATAATAAGAGTTGCCAAACACGCAAAACTCTCATGAACGAAGTATTCAGTTTTTCGACCCACCTGCTGGGTAGCAGGGAATTGAATCAGTTCGTACCCAATAGTTTTATACCCCTTTCAAATTCTTATATCGATTGGTAGCTTAGGCTCACTAGCAACTTTATGCTGGTAAATAGCGAACTGATTCGACAGTGCACTTTGTAAAACAGATCCACTATACCGTATAATGAACTACGCGCTTATTAAAGACTTACGCACTGTACATCAGTCGATTTGTTTGCTACATTAAGCAATGCGAAGTACGCTCTGCGATTCTTGTTCGCGCCTTTAAACCCTATCAAACAAATAGACTATCCAAATAGCTGCCGATTGTCCTAAAAGTACCCTAACAGAATTCTGAGCCGCCTAAGAGGTGAAACTGTAAATCGCCTTCTGGGGCTGCCAAAACTTTATGATATTGAAACCACAAATTTCGTATTTAATACGAAGCCGGATGAAGTTTTGTCCCAATTATTCTTGAATCACTCACCCCTGTCGGGGCTACGCTCTTCCTAGCTTAGGAACTCCGAATTTTGTTGGCAGGTATGAGTAAAATGTTCTCGAATTGCTTCAACTAACAGTGATTTGGCTAAAGACATAAGGGTACGAAACGTCAATGTTTTCCAGAGTTAATTATATTATTTCTTCTACGAGCACGCTTTGTAAGACATATCGTAGAGATACAAAATTTTTAAATAATAGCAAAGATAAATGCCCACTATTAGAGAGAAATAACGTAGTTTATCAAATTAATTGTAAATAATGTGATGCAGTCTACATTGGAGAAACGCGTAAGTAGGTTTCAGGAAGAGTAAAAGAACATGATAACAATGTACGATAAAACATTCAGGCATCATTAGTTAATAATCATGTACAGTCTTACAATCATGAAATGGCAATTGAGTCTCCAAAATTATTATGCAGTGAATCAAATCCAAAAT
>LQNS02278070.1:22158652-22186187 GCA_001587735.2 Parhyale hawaiensis
TCTGTTCACTGGAATTTTATTTACTGCAATCCCGTATTTGCATTTACGCAAATTTTATTCATGAAGTAAATGAAGACATAATTATTGTATATAAATATACATATCATTTGAATTTTGAAAACAATCGTATTACATTGGTAAAGTTCTTCATAAATTTTAATTGACTTATTTCATCCTTTTTTTGCTAACAATTGGCGGAATTGCCTTATTAACATTGCTTTCTTGGTGTTCCTAATGAAAATAATTCGTGTATACCATCTATAATTTTATAAAAAAAAAACATTTATCAATAGTTTCTTGACAGATAACCATGATGATGGTCAAAGAAACGAAATTGATGCAAAATAATTTTTATAAACACCACTTTTTTAATTCGTCCTCCAAGGGCTAACATGACAAGCTGGAAGAGCAGCAACAAACGAATTAGCTTGTTCGTAAGCTGTAAATCTCTTGTCTTGTAATCGCTTTCAATCTTTCTTTCCCTTTGATAATCGAAAAAAAACTCCATTATAATAAATGAGAGTCAGTGCCCCAAGCAAGAAAAAACTTATAACAATACTTAATTTGGGCGTAAATCATCCCTATGATCAGGAGAATATTCCAGTGATAAATCTCCTCTGCGATGAAAGCGGTTTTCGTTTGGAATGAGAAGTATTTTGGGGGGGGGGGATGAGGTGAAAGCTGATTCGTTTGAAGTAAACACATTAGAGTAATTTTTTTCTAGGCTGAAAGAAAGGTTTCCAATTTTTAAAGAAAGTCTTCGGTCCTAAAGAAACTCATATTGCAAACATACACTAATCGAAAGCAAACTCAAATTGTCACACAGAAAATGCTTACTATTCAGTCTTCATAATGACCCATAGGTCTTCATAAGTTCAATTTCAGGTAACAAGTATTTTTGAATCATCTGTCTATAGCGCTAATTTATGAACGTCCACTGCACTCAGCTAAAGCAAGAGTATGGTGTGGCATCACGTCTTCGAGGATTATTGAACCATATTTTTTTTTTTTTTAAATATTAACAGCGATGCAATTTGCGTTAATGGAGACAGCTATCGATAGATCATTCAAGAATATTTGTTACCTGAAATTGAAGACAGCAACACAGAAAATACAATTTGCCAACAAGATGGAGCTACAGCGCATGCAGCAGGAGCAACAATTCAAATGTTGAAGACAATTTTCCCAAACAGATTGATTTAACGTTTTGACTGCATATTGTGGCCATCCCGATTTCCAGATTTAAACGCTCCTGCTTTCTTACTCTGGGGAAACTTAAAGGCAAGAGTCTACATTGATGTGCCTGAAACCTTGCAGCAACTACAAAGAAACATCAGCCAGGAGATCAACAACATTTCAGCAGCGACGTTAGAGAAAGTAATGAACAGCACCGTTGAAAGAGCTCGCGATGGCTTGGCAAATAATGGAGGTCATTTGAAGGATATTGTTTTCCATATTTAAATGTGTTGCATTACTCTAATATAAAACTTTAAAATCTCTTCTTTCATTTGCAAAAAAAATCTTTTACCATTTTTAGTTTTAATGTTATATTTTTTCAAAAGATAGCTTACTTATGATCCACCCTTTACATGAACATTTTCAGAGGATTAGAGATACGTTGTTGCCCCACTGTGTATAGTTACAATTGCCTGGTGCCCAAGCTTAAGAAGCGTTAATCGCATAAAGTAATACTCTCCAGTAGATAACTGCTTACTGTGCAAGACTATTACGTTAGTATTATGAAACCTCATTCTGTTACTCCACTACATATGTTTTACTCGAATGAATTTCCATGAATCAAACGAATTTCTGTTTTTCTATGACAAAATGGTCCTCTGGCAGAGTTTCATTATTTGAATAACTTTGCACTACTAGAGATGTATTGCCACTATTATGTGTAACATACATCCGAACTCTAGAGTAGAGGTCTGGTGACGCCAGAGGCCAACTCGCGGGCAGAGGTCTGGTGACATCAGGAGCTGCATTTTTGATTGCCTACAAACATCAAACTCTCTACTAACCAACTCGTAATTAAAAATATTATGTAAAATTTAGGCAGGCAGAGGTCTTCTGAGATGAAGTATGAAATAAAGGGAAAATTCTCTCTAAATGTATATAAATCAAATTTAGCAAACTTCTTTCCTCCTAATCATGCCGTCTCCAGTTAGACGCTTCAGCCTGCAGCATCGACCTTCCCTCTTTCTCTCTCTCCCTACAATCCACTGTTCATTTTTGAAACAGGTCTTTATTCGAATCTCCTTTAGAAACAAAGTTGAGTCCGCTCACACGCACTCAGTCTGCTGTTAGCGCATATACAGACAGATAGGCCATAATCAACCTCCCATCGCAACCGCCGGAGAAGCACTGAGCACAGACATGGACTCATGGAGAGAAGCGGACACACAGACTCCCGGTAGACACCCGCTCTATTCGCACTACAACCACGCTTAGACATACGCTACAGTGGTCTGTGAAGAGGTTCGACTAATGAGGCACCACTACAAATATCATTGAGATTCGAGCCAGGGAAACTATTAACCGTCACTCTAATTGGTTTCTCTACAACATCGAATTACAATACGTAATATTATGTACTACATATTATAGTATTTGATTGTACGACAACTTATAGTAATGTACATGCTGTCTATAGATATATATTTATTTATACTGTATTTATATATATGTACTTTCGCACCAGTGCCAGCTGGAAAGTTCATAGGCTCATATGTGACTACCGGTAGATGCAGCTGACTTGATAGTGCAGCTTAATGAAGTCTTTATATGCATGACTTACATCTGCATTACTTATAGGTGTATTACTATTATATGTATGAGTTAGGTAAGTATTACGTATGCATGACTAACACATGCATGACTTACGAATGTATGTATGCATGCATCAAAATGTAGTATGCGGAGTCAGAAATACATAATCCAGGCACGCAGATAAGTAAACAAGTAGACATCGCTTAAAAATGCTTTCATTGATCTATTTTGTTGGTAAGAGCCTCTTCAAGGCAAGGCTTTTAATTTACCCAAGCTTTCGATTCGAGTTTCCCTCGGTGTCATCGCATTTTTTTTTTTTTTTGCCTAATGGGTCTTTTGGACTTGACGGTAAAATTATATAAAAAAGTTCATTCTTTACATAAATATGATACAAAAAAATATAAAGCGCACTGCAAGTAGCACTTGACATCAACGTAGAAGATACTTAGACTGCACAAAAATGGTAGAATATAAAACCAAAACCTTTTCCAAATGTAATGGTGGGCAAAAGGCTTATACTTCTATTATTCTATTTTCCATGCAACTTTCAATGCGACAAATGCAAGTAATAGCTCTAGTACTTAAATGAGCACCTAGTATAGATGAACCCTTGCAAAAATTTGCTGATTTACTCTTCAAATTAAAAAACAATTTTCAGTTACACCCTGCTGTCGGTCGAGGTTCCTGAGGTGGTGATGGTGCTAATATATCAATGTTTTATAGATAAGATTGGTGTCCAGGCATCGATGAAAAGAAGAACTCCTGGTCTATGGAATTTACACAGGGTATAGCTAGTTAACAAATATCCTAGTGTGAAACTCGGCAGCACCTCCACGCCAGGAACCCATACTGAGTGTATCCCATTCTTCTAGAACAGCAAATCTATTAACTTTTCAGCTAAAATTCGTGCTGCAGCAATTTTCTGAAAAACGTTTTATATAAGTTACTCGAAGACTTTGAAGATCGGGGAAATTGTACAGGAAGAGAAAAAAAATCCTATTCTGCGTAGAGAAAAAGATGAAAAAGGCCTTTTATTTAACAAAATCTTAAGTTCTTTCGAAAAGGAACGACAGATTTTATATACATCAGGAAATAAACTCAACAAAACGTTCTAGGTTCAGCATTACACATTTCCTTACAGCAACAGTGAGACAATATTTTCGCTTCATTTAGTGAAGAAGTTAGGGAAAGTTTCTTTTACATGAAAGATTTTACACTTCCCCACACAATAACAAGATTTTTTCATTAGCATCAATGAGTAGACATTGCAGCAAATTTCAATAACACCAAGTATGGCGCAATTCCTCCTAATACTGTAGTGACAGATTGTCCATTTGGACTGAGAACACGTGAAGAACAGTCACGAGTCATGACTATAATAGCAAGCAATGCTTAGCAATCATATGGTGCTATAACAGATGCATGAGGGAGACGATGAGAACAATGTCAATTAATTCAAGAAAAGTTATTCAGTTTCTTAGATATAATAAGAGGGAGACTTTTCCACCTGCGTCTGGAAGAATATAACAAACACTTTCTGCTGCATTGGAATGCATTACGCAATATCTAGGTAATAATGGAAGCAAATTATATAACCTCGGTTGCATTAAAAAATTAATAAAACAACTCAGGCTCTTGCGAGAAATAATAAACACAACAATTTTCAACTACAGAAAGTACAAAACGAACATGCAAACGAAACTAAGTAGGGCACTGGTTGAAATATGTGAATCACCCATTCAATAGTTTCAGCCCACCTTATAAGGAAGAAGACGATAAAGACTTGAGCAGTGTCGCTTATGTTAAAAAGAATCATTAAATTTCTTATATGTAATAATGAAGACGTACTTGTCCATCAGGATGGCGATGATGTTGATGATGAGAACAGTTTTGGTTGTATTAAAGAGAATCACTCATTTTTTTTACATTATAATAGAAGGAACATTTTACATCTGTAGCGAGGAGAGAGAGAAGAAGAAAATGGTCTTGGTTACATTAAAAGAATCTCGTAACTCCTTACAATAACAGAGATACAAATTTCCAACTGCATAGCCACAGGTATAAGCGCTATAGGAATATTGTTACGATTGCTAAATATATGAAGCGTCAATATGCAAAGGTTGTGTTTGCTGATCATCACCTCGTTGTGTTCTGGAGAACAAGTACGCTCATTGAGTTCCAAAGAACACAAACACTCTAATTAAGCATTGCAAAAAGCACAAACGCTTGATGTATTCCGCTCTGAAGAACACACACGCTCATTGCGCTCTAAACAACACAAACGCTTGTTCCACAGTGTTCTGTGCTCACTTGTTCTGAAGAACACCAAAACCATGCACGCTCATTGTATGCTACAGAACACACTTGCCAAATTCTGCTCACTGCTTTCAATCATTCATCACAAAATCGGCACTTGACAATCGTCTACAATCGTCTACTTGACAATCGTCTACCATAACTCGCGGCCTTCACATCAATTTCCACATTTCAAAGCAAACAGTCGCTCAATAATCATCTGCAAAAAAGTTCTATCTCGTAATTCAGCATTTTCATAAAACGGGTTTGCTAATCATGAGGCATAACTCGTCGATTGTATTTTTCCTTCCAATCATTACTCGTCGTGAAAACCATAATTTCGATTTTCTAGAAACAGATCTGTTCGTACGGCATCCAGCAGAGTCTCGAAGAACGTTCATTAATCTTTCGCATCTTGCCAAATGCTATCACTGTAGAAACTCAATTTACAAATGCTATTAATTTTACAGGCTTACGGAAAATACTTGATATCGAACGTACTAATTCCTTGGCATTCTAAATGCCCAAAAATACATAGAGACATCGGTAAAGTTCCGAACTGGTTGTTAACATGTGATCAATATTTTTGAAAAAAAAAACAGAGCTAGTTTTAAGAGTAAAAATTCTATGATAATATACAGAAATGCTCAATTAGCAAAGAAATATTAATTAGCTGACGTATGCATTTAGCAATCATTTCAGAGGGTCATTTCTTTAATGCAGGTTCGACCGGAAGCCAACTTCTGTTAAGAATAAAATTCACTCAAATGAGGTAGCAAAGTTTGTGCATAAGCGGGCAGTATTCCTCTATACTTAGAACTCACAAAACTCTCATTGCAAGTTGGCATCATCGACAGTGTAAAGGTTTGATCGATTTTTCGCTGCGAGAAAGATAACCACGAGAGAACATCAGTGAATGCCCTGGTGATTTTAGGAAGTTCAGCTGGAAAAGCCCTCCGAAACATCGGGTTGTGTCCAAAGACTTTCAGAGTTGGTGATGAAACATGCTGAAGAGCGAACATCAGCTTGTGTCCCATGCGTTGTAACATTTTCTGCTGCAAAATGCCCACCATGGAGCATCAGCCTACGTCCCAAGAGCCGTAATGAGTTCTGCTGCAACTACCCACGATGGGGCATCTGTCTCATGTATGTCTCAAAATACCCTCGATGGGGCATCTGTCTCTTGTATGTCTTAAAATACCCACGATGGGGCATCTGTCTCGTGTATGTCTCAAAATACCCTCGATGGGGCATCTGTCTCGTGTATGTCTCAAAATACCCACGATGGGGCATCTGTCTCATGTAGGTCTCAAAATACCCACGATGGGGCATCTGTCTCATGTATGTCTGAAAATACCCACGATAGGGCATGTGTCTCATCTACGTCTCAAACACCGTAGGAATGTCTGCAGCATATCGCCCAGGCAAGGACATCAGTCTGCATCCCAGAGACTTAAAAAACTTAATCAGGAGACAAAATGAAGCTGACTTTTCTACTTGAGGGGAACAGAAACTGTTTTCCGAAGGGCTACTGAAGACTCAGCAACAATCATCTCTTCAGATTCTAATATTTTCAAGTGGTATATGAAGAGAATGTGAGCAGGTAGACGATTTTGAAAGCAAGGAAAATCCGCTGATTTCTAAAACCTGTGTTTTTTTTTTGCTTTCCGCTGTACTAAAAAAAAATTGCAATATATTTATTCCACTCAAATATCACTTGCCTTCTGTAGGACGAGTAGTTTCACCGCATCAGAGGATAGATTATGCTGAAACTTTTCATTTTTTACCACAAAGGTTTGGATCTACAAGGAGTTCCCGCAGAAGATGTCGGATTGTTTTCATTAAGACAATCATTTTGCTGCTACGAAGTATATACGAAAGCAGAAAATGTCCTATGCCAACCGAATTCCTTGTTTTATTATTCGCGATTAATCTATACAACAGCAGAGGATGCCACATGCAGAGAGAATTCCTTCTGTTGGCCTTTACGAAGCATCTACCGCAGCAGAGAGTGCCGCATACTGAGAGAATTTCTTGTTTTAGTATCTACGAAGAATCTTCCTCAGCAGAAGATGCCACATGCCGACAGAATTCCTTGTTTTGGAATCTACGAAGAATCTACCGCAGCAGAGGATGCCACATGCCGACAGGTTTCCTTAAGGCGGTCATCATTTGGTTCCAGTGAGACAGAGCTTTACCAGCGGCCTGCGTGGCAGTGATGACGTGGCCCACTGAGATACCCCGACCATCCGGAACGTGTTCTGCCACCGTGACACGCAGCTGGATCGTCTGAAAAAACAGCGGATATTAAACTTCGAAATTGCAGGAGTGATTTGCCGCAATGACACGCAGTAAGAAGGTCTGAAAATAACAAAGGATATTAGACTATTCAGTCGATGTTTACTGTAAATATAGAACCGTAGTGGACCCAATGCAATATGATGATAAATGTTGCCAAAAATGTGATGTGGAGATCGCAAGTTCAGCAGTTTACGTACGTGCAAGGCAGGGGCCGGGATGTTGAAGATCATAGCCTCGTTGAACACAGGGGACCGAGCGTCTTTCTTGACGCTAGTCTTCTTCTTCATGATTTTTTTGCCATTTTGGATGATATAGACCTGAAAATTCGGCAGGCTAGAATGTCGGATAAACCGCAACAGTACTTGACTCATAGGTCTGACGCTGGCGGCCAAAAGTCAGTAACGGAAAAATGGGATTTTCAATTCCAAGGTAACCAACATTTTACTTGCGGAGAAGGTATTTTGGATACGGCGGGGACGTTGGGCGCTTGCCTGCATGACCGTGTCTGGACATGTTCATAACAGCTCCTGAGAAAATCCCATTCTTCCCATTTTGACCGCCAGCGTCAGAGGCCTCTTGGACCTAAGAGTCAAGTACTGTTGCGGTCTATGGTAAGCATATTCCACATTCTCACAATCTGCTCTGTAGAGGGAAGGAATGCAAATCTTATGATAGCGGGAGAGGGTACAGGATTGGACGCACAATTTGATTACTTAGCCTTGCTAATATTGTATGAAAATACTACTTAATTAATAACTGAAAATTTAATAGGGAGACGGAGCTGTGATCATCTGAAGCTAGATATAATTTTAATAATAACTGCATTGGTAAACCTAAAATACTGGTAAAAATACTGTGAAAATTATGGTATAGTACAGAATATGTGCATACATACATATATATATATATGCAGAGAAATCTATCATGGAAAGCCAACTGCTAAGCACTCTAAGTACGGTATAGTACTAAATGCCATGTGCAGTCTACGAAATGCGCAAGCATATACTACTAACTGCCTTAAGTACGCTACTGAATACCTTAGGCTGACTGCTGAATATGAGACTTTATGTAGTTCACTAATACCACAAGCAGACTGCTATGTAAGTACCATTAATATAGAATGCCATACGTAATCCTCTCAATACCTTAACGAAGGGGTCAGCAGAGGGCTTGTCGTCGATCCATTGCAAACTTCTTGCTTTCACCACGACGACGGTGAGGCGCTCTGCGGTAGGCAGATAGGACAAGGAGAAGAGAATGTCCCCGTGGCCAACGCCCTTTTGCTGCTGGTTCAAGGAACACCAAATTACATTTTATTGTGCCGAACTTACCTATTCGTAGGCTTTTAAATGCATGGTAGGGTGACTGAGCGGGCTGAATCTTAAACTACGTCTCTTCTAAGGGACTGGGTGTTTTGGTCCATCCATTGTGCCCTATGACATATTCTTCCCGCAGCAGTAACGATGTAAAGGGGAGTCTAACCCGAAATTGTCTGGGCCTGGGTAAAATCGAACTTCTAATGGCAACTGCTCAAAGGTAAGAATAATTCTTATTGCCAGCATTTATTCTGATTTTTGTTTTGAAATACGGATGGAAGTTGAAAGCTTGAGCGAAACGTTGCAATATTTTAAAAGTTCGCTGGTGGGTAGATAGACCAAAAGATATCTTGGGTAAAATAAAGGGGTTATTTATAACAATTCATTATTAACAAATAGGTGCCTCGAAGTTCATTTTTTGTATATGTTTTCGCACGCACAGAGTTTGGCAGTTTCTTAGCACGTCATAGAAAGTAGATCTAAGGACATTTTCCATTATCCACATACGCTACATCTCAGTAGATTTTTTGCACATCGCCGCAAGGTAGATCTGAATAACCCTTCAGCACATTCCATTACGGTAGAGCTATTTACACCTTTCAGCAACGGTCCATATGATAGGTATATATTGGTAGACTCTTCAGTTCATCACCCCACGATTGATCTAGGTGGACTTTTCTACACAACCCCACAAAATAAGTCTGGGTAGACTTACCTGCCCAGTGTCGGTGAGCGGGATAGATATGGTAGATGGACAGGTAGATAAGGCCATGTCGCTCAACTTCAATTCACCTTCCCCAATGAGATTATTGGAATATTTGTCAGAGGAATAAAGATAAAACGCTAATGACCGGGACAACGTCTCTTCTTCGTCCAGGGCAAACAGGAAACGCTCTCTGAACGTGGGGTTCATGCTCTTGTGGAATACCTGCAAACAGAAGCATTTGTAAGAATTCGCTAAAAAAAACAAGCCGGAAGATGCAATGTTTTCCATAATTAATGGGGAACACAATTTCTTAGGAAGTGATATTCAATCCATTATAGAACGCCTGCAAGGTAATAAATTTTCAAGAATCCATTGAGAGCAACTAGGAAAAATATCCATATTTTTCACATAAAAAGGGTATCTAGAGCTCTCGAGATAAGAGGCTTAATTTTTTTCGCACGCCTACCAAATACTAAATTTGTTTGAATTCACTATGTCAAGTGAAACTATCAACATTTTCCGTTAGAGCAAATACAAAATGTTTCGAACTTGGGAGTAAAGGTTCATTGTAGAACTTATCTGCTGTACAACACAAAAATGACAAGACTCCAAGCTAAGCTTCAGGAAGAAAATCATCTCTTATCTGATGGGTAAGTTGGAAACGTTCTCGGAACACAATGTTCCAGCTCTTTTATGAACTCAGCGTACTACGTAATACCTTTAAACAAAATTGGAGGCTAACATATATATATATGTGTGTATTTACATACGTGCGGTGCGGTAACTAGTTAGGTATAATCTAAGACGTGACTGCCCTTCTCATATTAGCCCATAGATTACTTATTTCTAGTGGCTAAATCGGAAGCATTCTCAGCACCTGATAGCCAGACACAGGTGTAAAAGCAGTACACGATGATGCTATGAATTAAAAGAAAATAATAACAATAATAGAGCTTAAGACACTGAAAAGTTTTCTCACCGATGGGCAAACAAGAAGCATTCTCTGAACGTTGAGTTCGTACTCTAATAGGATACTTGAAAAATTTAATGCTGCAAGAAATATTGTCGCCTATGATCTCTGTTTGTCAGACGGAAAATGTCAATACGAGTCTCGGTGCCATAAAATATTAAGCACCTATCCGAGTCTGCATGTTAGTGCTCTTGTTAGGCGAATAATCTCAGTACTGAATAGTTGTGGCACCGTCAAAAACGCGGCATTTCCCGAGTTGGCATGTTAGTACTTTCTGTACTAAAATAGTAGTATCATGTAAAAATATTAAGCACCTACCCGAGTTTACATGTTAGTACTCTTGTCAGGTGAATAATGCCAGTGGTAAAATTTATAGTCGTGGCACCGTAAGATATTAAGCACTTACCCGAGTCTATTTGTTAGTGCTCTTGTCACGCAAATAATCTCAGTACTAAACTAGTCGTGATACCGTAAAATATTAAGCACTTACCCGAGTCTGCATGTTCGTGCTCTTGTCAGGCAGCAGGAAGACCCTGACGTAAGTATCAGGCACTTGGCTGCTGTCAGTCCCCAGCACAAGTTCAGTGGCCTCCTCCACCAGCACCTCCAGGTCACATGACTCGCTGTAGTAGAATGTGAGGTGGTGCAAGATTTACTTATAAATTGCGCATTGATTCTTTTCTTAGAGGAGCAAAAGTCTTGCATGCATGAGTTCCAACCACAGAAGTGCATATAGTCGGAAAGTGATGTTCATTAGTAATTCAGTGAAGTTATATGTTAAACACCATGACAGATATAGGCCAGATATGCTTTTACACTTTGTACGTTGTATGCTGTAGCAAACCCGGAGGTGGCCTTGTATTAATTTTTATTAACCTGAGCTCCCCTACATGTACCCGTTCAACCCTGCAAAGTTGATTGGTGATCAGAGGCTGCTTTATTACCCTGGAATTTTTGCCGGTCCAGCAACGTGAGGTCACAGAGTTTGAAAGAATTGCTTATTTTTATTTGACCAGTCCATGACTACGAGGGTCACTAGTGTATAAGAAAATACTGTATATAAAGGCACAATGGTCTTTATTGTCTTGGTGCGATAAACATATGCAATATATGCGAGACGCTTGTATGACATACCTGCCCCTCGTGTAAGGAATGCGTGGATTCCGTAGTGTTTTCTACATATATTCGATACTTGTATTTGTCTTGCATGCACCACGTAAATTGGAATACGTGGAATTCATATACACATCAAGAGTAAGATATGGAACTATGTTTCACCTCGCATAAATATCTGAAGGAAATATCGATGATTAGACACTGTGGCCTAATGATATATGCCTCAATGGCCACAGCCGCTGGCATATGATACATAATTATATAAGCATAGACCACAACAGTACTTAACTCTTAGGTCCAAGTGGCCTCTGACGCTGGCGGCCAAAATGGAAAAATGGGATTTTCTCAAGAGCTATTATGAACATGTCCAAATACGGTCATGCAGGCAAGCGCCCAAGTGCGTCCCCGCCGTATCCAAGATACCTTCTCCGCAAGAAAAATGTTGGGTACCTAGAAATTGAAAATCCCGTGTTTCCGTTGCCGCCAGCGGGATTTTGGCCGCCAGCGTCAGACCTAAGAGTCAAGTACTGTTGCGGTCTATGATATAAGTATCGACGGTAGAGAGATCAAAATCTCAGCTATCACATTGAGAAAAACTAAACTTCAATATTGCCAAAATTGCAAAATAAGCAATGATTGACACTTCATTTTCTTCAAGTCTGCTAAGTTAAATAAAATTTATGGAGCTTTCGATATCAGCCGAAATCATTTTCACGAGAATTTAAAAGTTAGATAACATAACATAGAGCGGCATGGATAAGATGCCCATTAGCTCGTTTAAGTAATGAAAAAAATTAAGACTTCAAGACTTGACTTGTTTAGAATTTCAGATCGTGTTGCAAGTGGTAGATACTACGAGCTCACATAACACCGGTTGGTAATACAACTTTATTGAGCAAAATTGAGTTCTTGGAAGTTTGAAGGGTAATCGATTAAATGTCTACTCCTGAAACCCCATTCACCGAGTACAAGCCAATGAACCTAACTTAATATCCGGACAAAGTCAAGCATCGAAGGCCTAACTTCGCTGACCAATCGATTCTACCATACCTGTTTAGATGTGATGTTATACATAAGTAACCACAGTAGGGGGAGATGTACGTTACCTGTCATAGATGAGCGTCACTGAGAGTTGTGCGGTCACCTGCCCGCCTGCCTCCTCCAATTCTCCCAGGGTCACCGAGGTGTCCGAATTAATGGAGTCGCAACTGGAAGATCTCTGTAGAAGACCACTTCCGACACCACTACCTCCACCTCCTCCTTCGGCAGCGGATCCCAAGGCATCGCTGTTTGCGTTACCGCTAGAGTTGGGTCCAGCAGAGAGTGGTGGAGTTGGGGCAAAGAACGCTGGGGATGTCGGCGTGTCTGCCAAAGAAGGTCTGGCACCAGGAGTACCTGCCACTGCATCTGCAGAACTTGGTGGAGTCTCCGAAGATGACAGCGACATGGGGCAGGCTGACGATGGCGGAGTTTCTGACGACGAATAGGACATTAGGCGAGCTGATGTAGGCGGTGTCTCCGACGAGGACATCGAGACCAACCTCGATGACGCACCCGTTGAAGAAGAGTTATGAGACTCAGACGAAGGTGAGTATGGGATTTGCTGTTTTATTCTTGCACTCAGTGATTCCAAATACGCCCGTACTCGCTTGGCGCTTTCCAATTCCATGTCGCTTCTGGAACTTGACGTACTCATGGAAGATTTGTCCGAGTCTTTACTGTCCCTGCTCTCAGATCTGGCATCTCGATTACTGGATTCCATGCCAGCCCATGATTTTCTGTTTTCGTTTGATGACAGATACGAATGGCTTGAATCACTTCCGGACGCATCAACAGTTAAAACGTTCTCATTGCACTCGCCGCCAAGAACTTTCGGTCTTTCTTTCAATGGCTTCGACGATGGTTGCTCAGAAGCAACAGCGGCAGCAGCTTCGGCGTTCTTGTCATTTTCCTCAAAAACATTGTCCGTGAGTCTAGTAAGGCTGTCCATTTCGGTCTGGACCCCCTTCAGCGTTTTGGAAAATTCGCTTCCCTCCCGCAGGAGTTCGGTAGAGACAGCAACTTCGGTAACCTCCTCATCGGCAGACTTCTCGTCCTCAACTCGAGGCCTGATGATGCACTCTTCCACCATAGCTCCCCCGCCCACAGGAGATCCCCCTTCCCCGCTACCTTTACGTGCTCTCTTAAACGAACCCAGCGACTCTCTAGAAAGAGGGGGCGTGTCTCCCCTACTGCTACCCCGCCTCCCCCCGCCATCGCTTCCTCTTCTACCCTCCCTAACGCTTTTCTTAAAGGTAGCCTCTTCAATTGTTGCACCCTTATTTTTATTTTCTTCCTCTTTTGCTTCCTGTGAGATATTAGGTGCCACATGAGGCGCCACTTTCTCAGCATTCTTATTGGAATTCTCGTCCTTGCAGTCAGCCATTATAGAACTAATAAGCGTATTTTTGGAATTGTTTTCCCCTAAAGCTTCATTTTCTGCAGTTTGCATACGATTGCGTGTATTTTCAAGCCAGTCGGTATTTGATTTCATGGTTTGCGCGACCTCTTCATCAAGCATTTTTATCTCAAGTTCGGCGCTCAATTTATCTTCTAAAACGCCTTGATTTGGAGGCACGATTCGCGCAGGGTCACCCGTCTTCATTAAATCAAGACCCGCAATGTCCTCTTTGGCATGGGAGGGTTCGTTGAATGGCCAATTTCTCTTGGCGGCTAAATCCTCCGAAACTTTGTTTTTATCCGTGAAATAAGACCACCAGTCACCTGAGAGTGGACTTGTTTTTAATTTATCGTCGAGGCAAGCTTCTTTTGATGAATCGTCCATCTCTCTTTGCTTCACAAAGTCGGAGATGGCGTTCCTCTTAATATCATCAAATATACTCTTTACTCTGTTACTTATGCTGGTGTCACTTTCTTTCTGCATGAAGTCCATTGTGACTTTTGGAGTAGTAATATTCAGGAAACTTTTGGTAATTTCTGGTTCAGTAATTATTGGACTTGTCTCATACTTAGAAGCAGTCTCATCCGTGGTTTTAAAGGCTTGGGTTTCAGGTATTTTCATTTCTGGGATCTTTGTTTCAGGCGTGTATTTAAATGAAGAATATTCTTCAGAATTTGGTTTCTCAAGCACGACCTTTTCCTGTTGAACAGCATTCGCCATCCAGTCTATTGGTTTCCTTTCCTCGGTCTCCACGCTTTTGTCGTTCTTGACTGGGTAATTACTTGGGGCTGCTGGCACGTTCTTCTCCGGCGCCACAAGTCCTGGAGAGAGAGACTTGGCTGGAGTCGTCAGAATGTCGTTTTCTTCCATCCAAGAATTGCGACGAGCGGCGACAACTTCAGCCAAGCGCGTCTGCAGAAGTTGCGAGTGCCGTAATGCGTCTGTTGAAAGAACAGCGCCTCTTTCCGATCCAAGAACAAGATATGAAGAAGCTGGAGGCGTTGACGGGAAGTATTCGGCCGATGGAGGAGGTGTTGAGGGCACATATGAGGTCGATACGGGAGGTGTAGAATTGGGCAAGTACGAAGCAAGAGAGCTCGACGATGGTAAAAAAGTGGCCGACGGAGGAGGTGTAGAAGGGAAATAAGCCGAAGGCGGAGTAGATGGAAGTCGAGAATGAATCGGGGAGGATGAGAAGTGATTTATACCAATGTGAGAAGACGCAAAAAATGCAGACGATAACGGGGAACTTGAAGGAAGCTGGGCAACAGAGAACGGAGGAGTGAGGGAGAGTTGGGAATCTGTCAGAGGAGGGGTGGAGGATAAATGAGAATCTGTCAAAGGCGGCGTGGAGGACAAATGGGAAGTCAGGGGAGGAGTGGATGACAAATTTGAGGGAAAGCCGAGACCGGAAGGGAATTGTACACTTTGGGGTATTTTTACAGCTGATACCAAGGCAGCAGCTTCTCCTAACCACTTTCGGATATAGCTCGAGTCTTCCGGATGGCTAGCCCCTCGGATGGAAGGTATGTCACTCGTAGATCGGCTGTGCGGGCTTAGTGACACGCTCCTCCCAAAGGGCGGAGGGGCCAAATGCTGCGGGGTGCTGTTCCGAATAATTTGGCTATGGTGGTGCGTGGGAGTAAGCAAGCTGCGTATTGATTGAGAAGTTGAGGTCAGATGATGGATCGGCGAGAGAACTCGGGCGGCAGGTCGGTCACCGATCGTTAAGTTTGCTGAAGAGCTCAAAATTCTTTCTGAACTTATACGACTCCCACTCCAGCCGCTTTGTGATTCCACCTGAAGAAGAAAAAAATCGGGTAATAAATGAGCAAGATTTAGAAAAATGAATGTTAAAATCGACAGCCTGAATTAGAGACACAAACAGATGTAGCCAATCAAAAACTACATTAAAACACAAACTGTGTTAAGACCAGATTAATAAGTTCACTGACCGACCAATAATATACCCGCACTAAGTAAAATGCCGACCCCTTGTAAGCATGGCAGTGTTTGACACGTCATATACGAATTGCATAGGTTGAATTAAATATCGCTACTAAAATATCCTAGTCCTTACGGAGTTGAACGCGGATTCAATTTTATATACCTAAATCGAGTCTGTGAAGCTGGACGGAGCCGTTAATAGGCCAACAAGCACTACAATAATAGAAGGTAATTTATATTGAAGTTTCCGTTTACCATGTGTCTCCAAAACTAGACTGGAAAATAAGACTGACTATGCTTATATTAACGGCAGGTAATTGTATTATGCCTACCATTGACTGAGTGCTCAAAGTTGGATTGCAATATTAATAGAATGGCCGAGATTCCCTTACATAATGCAATCCTTCATGTGATGTTTAAAGATAGTTGCGGTCAATAAACCTCTTTCGTAACCGCTTCAGTGTCTTACACGAGTTTATACGGCAGTCTACAAGTGCCCTTACATATGGGGCTCGAAAGTTTAGTTCCGTCCTCGAAAACATAGCCCTGTGTCTGGTAAATTATTATTAAAATGCTACCCGTCATCGTGACTCCGCACACGTGGGGTGATGTGAAAAACGTCATCCGGACTTCTTCCGAAAACCCACAAAGTACAAAGTCACCTCGTCTGGCTTAGCAAGTGTCATGCTGTTTCAAAGCTTCCAGCTTTCGATATTCTCTGCAAATTTGGAATACGTTATACTTTTGAAAACAGTAATTTTCTGTTACTGAGACCAACACAGTAGTGAACAGCAACGCACAGCAAGACTGAGCACCACGTATGGGAAGCAAAAAGCTGTGGAGTGAACAGCTTTTAGACAGGGGAGAGAGCTTAGAAACAATTCCGAGATAGCGCTTGGTAGGTGTGATCTAGGAGGCACTTTGATTTGATTATATTAAATTAGATAGGCGGCAGTAGACGGACCAAGAGGCCCAATCCTAAGAGACGCCGGAACTTATGACCCGGCCCTCTATGAGCTATTGCCAACTGATGTTGTCTCCCAGCTTTTATCGGATGAGCTGTAACTTAAATGGTAGTTACTAAATGTAATTTAACTGAAATTTCAATTCTATTTCTTCATCGTTGAAGCAAACCTTCAGGGACAGGAGTATCTTGTCACTCAAATCACCACCCGAAGTTGTAGAAACTAATTTTGAAGTTGTAGTTATACACAACCACTAAATTAACGCAGATTATTCAGCTCAGTTTTAATGCAGTCAAATATCTACTTCCGGCGTTAAAGGGTTAGTTGGTCATCGAGAAGCCGGACAAGTTATTTAACCCAGCAACCCTCAAAGCGAACGTTTATATCCCGTTGGAGCAGCACAGACTTGTAGTGTGGACAGTGCACGTTAAAGGGTTAACTTTGGCTATAATTCTGCACTAGCGAAATTAGTATTGCAACTAGTGAACCCATCCGTGGAAAAATTCACCCAATAATCAATATGTTTGCTTTCTTCTCTGACCTGCCGTTTTCACATCTTTTCGCTCACGCTTATTAGCTGCTCATATACTCTTCTGTAATGTATCTGCTTCAAGCCTTCCTTGTCACTGTGTCGCATTGCCGCTCTATCTCTCTCTCCATTGGTATAGCACGTCTTCGTTCTTGAGACTGTAGTAGTCTCGTTCTTCTTATACTTGAGTGCCCACGCTGTCAATAGTAACAGAGAAGATTTGTAATGACTCGTCTTGTGTTGCCCGAAGTATCATCAAGAAAATATAAAGGCAGAGCATTTTATGTAGAGAAGGGAGCTAGCTCACTGCCTGGGTAGTACCGAGTGTTGACGGGAGATGCACTATATGATTTCTCAGGTTATTAACTATTTAGGGTAGACGGATAAGCTCCTTTCTATGAATAAAAGGCTCTATAGTTAACTTCCTTCTGTAGGATGCAATGCAACTGTCAAATCGAATTAGGGAACCGTACAGATAAGCGTGCAAGGTTGAACAACACCAAGCGTTCTTTCGGTGATATCCTAAAAAGCCATGCTTTTTTTTGCCCTCAGTCAATATTGCTTCTCTGTGTCCAAAATACTCGAGGGTGTCGTATAACTCGGACTCTGAAAAATTTTCCTCAAGAGAAAACTTGTTCTGTTGAAAAAGAACTCCAATGGAGAAAATAATTTGCTGCCAGAAAACTTCGTGGGCTTTACGAGCCTGCTGACCGCTGAAGAATATCTTACCAGCCGCGTCGATAATTATGCAGCCATCAACTAGAGTATCAGTGTAAACTAAGGGCAGCTGAAGTTTGGATGAAGGAAACTCCAGAAGAGAGTACACATCAGGATGTAAGAGATTGTTTAAAGAAGCTGTATGCATCTGCATCGAGTGGACTTGAACGTTATCAAAGAAAGACCGGAATCAGATATACTGTCAGAGTGCCATCATCTGCAACCTGGAATATTTTCTTTCTATCAGTTTTCAATGAAGCTTAGCAGGATGACCACAGTCTTCAAGCAGATGAATACACTGATGAAACCAAGAAGGCCAGAGCTAATTTTTGCCTATCTACATATTTCGTTAAGAGCGTGACACGAAACATATAAATAAATCTATAAACACACGATGGTCATTCTTAGTATTAGATTGTTTAGAAGAAATAGACTAAAATCAGTTGAGATATCGCTGCGAAATATCTAGCAACGATGCTGAAATGTGCAACTTTTATCCATGTTAAACCGTTTGCAAAGGCTTTGTGAAAATATTCAGCGAAACCTCGTCTGTAGAAATTGAATCAAACCCGAAATAAATAATATAATCATACGCTTAGTACAGATCAGAGTTGGTACGCATAAATACCGCTTCAGGATACTAGCAGCTCATCATCATCACTAAGAAGTAAAATACGAAACATCGTCAGCACATATAAGTACTGCCCTCGGGTCGTTTTTAAGCTGGCATCCTATAACCATCCAAACGATGAGGATTACCAGCCGGGGGTATACAGATGCACTAGTAAGAGTGTTGCTGCCGGGAAATTTAAGCCATGAATAACCAACAAAACTCAGTGGATAAGCCGTCGTTGCTACAAGGACACAAACACACTCCGAGGTATTTAAGGCTGAACTAAATATTTATAACCCCCATGACTGGGGATCATGTACCATTGATACATACAAATACTTCTCAGGGACATTTGAAGTAAAATAACTGATACATCGCGACCAAAACGCTAAGAATAAATCCCCGCTGATACAGGAAACGTCTTGCGTGCAGCAAAGCGTAAGCTTGGGTTAATGAACTTTGATTTTGAAGATGTAACATAATTTCCAAAACAAATATACAAGGTCAAGATAGTATCACTTAGGCATTTAGAGCATGTTCAATTGGGCGCCAAAATTGAGCCTTCCAGGCTTAACTTGTCGAATACATCAGACAGAAGCTTTGGATTTGTCAGTTTGGACAGTTTTGTGAGTGTTAGAAGAAACGCAAATACGTTGAGCAAGCTAAAAAGTGTATTTTACTTAGCAAAATTGAGATTCTAAAAGTGTCAGGGTTAACATATTCAGCGGCAATGCCAGAAACTCAATTACTCAGTGAGTCGAAGCCAGCGTACCTGCGTGAAGTTTCGAACAAGTCAAACCTCCAAGGCTTAATTTTGGTACCCAAATCAACCATGCCTCGAAACTGTAATCTCATAACCACAAAATGCTATGGCTTAACCATCGTTGGAGCGTACAAGTAAGCATTTCTCTAAAATATTGATCCCAAAACTACAGCTATACTCTGACCACTTTATCAAGGCAGCGCGGTCGTAGTCAAATCCATCTATTGCGGTGCCAATTCTATGGATATTTCTAAGATTTTTCAATAATACAGGTAGTGGGTGGGGCTAAGATATGGGCCAAATAAGATCTCAGAAATACCCATAGAAATGGCAACGCTATATAGGCGAATTTAACCACGACCGAACTGCCTTGATGAAGTGGTCAGAGTATAGTACTTACTCCAAAACCAACACGCAGAGAATAAACCATAAACCATCGTCGACACAAGTACATAAGCGCAAGGCAATATTACTGCCTCTGAGACATTTAAGCTTAAGGTTAAACATAGCAAGAAGCTTCATAACCTCGGCCGCTTGGTAAGGCCGAAGACGTCATTGGCTTTTGACCTTTTGCCTGTGTTTTTCTAGCTGCAATTTCGACAGAGGCCCGGCAACGTCAATATTCCCCTTGATATTATTGTGGCAATTTTGTCAGAGGCCTTGACAATGTCGATATTCCTGTAGATATCTTCGGAGCAGTTTCACCATACCTGGGTGTACTTAGTGTGCTTCTTGCAGTATTTTCGTTACAAGTGGTGTAACTGTTCTTGGTTAATTTCGTTACAGCCCTGTTCAATAAGCAACGCACATGCCGCAAAAAGACGATTAGGCGCCGAAAAACGCCTAAAAGTCGTTTTGGCACAAAAAAAATCGTTTAGAGGCCTCAAAAAAGTAGTCCCAAGACGACACGATTGGAGTTGGTGCACTTGCAGCTGGAAGTAATGAGTAGGTGTAGCGCCTAGTTTTACCGAAGTTGCCGACTAGTTAGAGAACTCAATTCAGTCTAAATTGTTGGCCGGGAAGACATAGTACGTTAATGGGTATTCTTTCTAGCAATTTTCACGGCCTTCGCAAAACTATAAAACTAATCTATTCCAGTCATCCATCCTTCCATTTTTATATGTTACGCTTACAACATTAGATAGGGGAAAATAGTGTATATCCGTTCACACGGTTTGGGAGAAAATGACAGGAGTAGGTTTTAACCTCCTACTGCTCACGGGTCAAAGATGTGATTTTCGACTGCGAATGTATTGATCACCCGCGAGTGAAGCGAAGAGTGCTGTTAATGTTTCGGTTGAAGTTCTATTTCTGTTTATTTGCCTGGCCTAAACTGCTTGGCATCATATATGTGACCATGCGATATATTGCGAGCAATCAATTACAACCGTCATCGTTGGCACTAATTTTCGCGCAAAGATACTGAAGACATGCCTCCCAAGGAACTTCAATAGAAGGAAGTGTGTAGCAACGGCTAAAAAGCTCGGAAGCTGAAAGTTCCGGCAAGGCTAAGGCCTGGCAGACTCACTGATTAGCTGCACGAATGACTGGGAGCCTTCGACGGGTGGGAAGTGACTGCTGAGAGCTAGTGATTGATAGGAATGGAGCAGCCATCGAAAAACGAAAAAAAAAACAATAGTTCATACCGTTGCGCAATTAACAGTCTGTTCATATTATGAAGTGCTTGATAGATCAAGCCCAGAGGGTTGCCAAACAAGAGAGCCGAACTCTGAAACTATGCACAGGCAGTGTTCGCCTTATATCGTATGTGTGCTATGGCGTACGTTATTTATGTTCATCATTTGTAATTTCGTGTATAGCCACTGTTCTGTAAGCCGGCCTTGCGATGATGAATTGCCCGATTTGTAAAGGTAAAGTCAACTTTGACTGCACTCTCTGTGTGGAACCTCACACACACGCTGGTTCGTGCTGCAGATATAGACCAACTTTCCCCAGAGCAGTAAGTTAAGCTGCAGCCGACCACGGGTCGATACGAACTATGGTGTCGTAGAAAAGGGTTCAACGAACCGCGCCCTTCTACCCACTCATTCCTGGAAAAGTAAGTGCCCCCACGTTGCTGTGCACACCAAGAAAGTTTGCTGATTCAGCTCGCGGGGCAGCACAAAGACCTCTCGGCTGGCTCGTCACTCAATCCCGGTACCTTTAGTATACCAGTCAAGCACGCATGGCCTGCTGCTACAGCGTAGGAGTCCGAGATTGCGGTCCTGCATTTCCATGATATTAGTCGCGTGGTACACGATAAGCAATTCTTTGGGGGCGCAAGTGTTCTTCATTTGTATCATACAGAAGTTTATGTTTCATATAATAGAAGAAATCAGTTATTTAACGATGAAATCCATTCCTTATTTTTTATAGAGAATTTTAAAATATTTGCAACCAGTTTTACTGGGCCATGTTGCTACAGCTTCACGTAATTAGTGAAGATTAGAGCTGTTCTACACCAACTTCATGCAATAGTTCACCAGTTGTTTTGATAAACATCTTCAGTGTCCCACCTTTTAAGTTTACTGCCGTGGATCAAAACGCTACTAGTGATGACTTCATAATGATCTGCAATAAACTGTGATACTCGTATTACAATACTTCTCCATCATCCATTTCTGTCAGTATTTGGTGAAGGACGACGAGTGGCTACAACACAGGGACTTACTTAGCACCGACCTGTGTATTCGATCGATATACGCGAGCATTATTTTAGCCTACTATTCAGAGGCATAACTGAATGCTATGTATTTCAATGGAAACAATGTAAATTATACGTGAGAAATTAATTTTTCAAGCCTCATTTATGAAATTATTTTCAACTTCATTAGATTTGCTTACCTAAAATATTGTCAGTGTTAATCTTTACACATAATTTTCATTAATTTTTTTTCTTTAATCCCAATTAATGATTATGGTAGTGTTTCTTATAACCGTTCCGCTTTCTTTTTGTAGCATTTCATGATCACGGACTTGCGAAACAATTTCAGATATGAAGAAACACAATGCAATCGCCATGTAATGGCAAACTAGTGAACCAATTCTCGGGCTGCGAGGGTTATTACATGATTGCAAACTTCTGAAATAAAGTATGACCCCAAATAACAAAACATAATTATACAGACGACGAAGAGGTACCCACCTGCGCAGGAGCAAGAGGAGCAGGTGGAGGAGGCGGGTCCCTCGGAGGCTCCCGTAGCCTTCTCTCATACTCGATTGCTCGATCAATCTCTTTCTGTTGTTGCTTCTCCTGCTCAACTTGTTGCTTCTGTTGAATCTGCTTCTGCTGAAGCTCTTTCTGCTGCTGCTGAAGCTGTTTCTCCCGTTCCTGAAGCTGGTGCTCGCGAATTTGCTTGGCCTCGTAGTCGAGATATGAGGCGTGGGTAGAAGCAGGGGTGGGATAGTTCCGAACACCTCTGCCTGGGATGGTGTGGTACATCCTCAGGTTATTCACCGTCGTCGAGGGTGAATGCACCGGAGAAGTTCTCTGGTCTATTTGGTGATTATAACTATTTAGCCGATTTAGGTTGCCCAAATGAGGATCGTATATTCCGTTTAAATCTTCCCTGCGACGTCGAGGATCATTGTGATCTATCCTCGGATCGTAGAGAGAATAAGCAGAACCCAAAGGCTGGTGCGGTTTCAGCCCTTCATACTTATCAATTTCATATTTATTTCTGCTATCATATAGCTCAGTCTGATACTTTCCACGATCAAATTTGGAAGAAGGTTCATACCTACTCGTAGAATCGTACTTATGAGGCTCGTACCTCTCCTGGTACGATAATCTGTGCTGCTCGTACCGAGCTCGTTGATCAAGCATCTGGTGACTGAGATAGGCATTGGATCTGTAAGGAATTTGTCCTCCAAGGGCCATCTCGTGATCAGCAGAGCTGTATGGAACCAAAGCAGATTCTGAGGTACGACTGAATGGGTCGATGGGAATATGGGTGGTGTCATACTTTGGTTCGTAACTGGGACTGTATTTTGATTCATAAGGGTTTTTGTTTGCTCCCAAGTAGGTTGATGTTGGGTGGTTGTGGAAGGGATTGATGTAGCGACCATCGTCAACCCCAGGCATCGGCTGCCAGGATGGGTTAAAAGGGTTTGTAGACCTCGGCATCATTTCTTCACAAATGTCCTGGTAAAAAGTAAAAATATGCATTACCGAAATTGTTTGAGATATACTGCAGGTAATACGTAGTCACCCTGGCAGCACACCCTATGCTAGAAAACCACATGCACTGGTATGTGCTTCCAACAAAATCTGCACTAGGGCCCAAAGATGTGCATGGCTGCAGACGACAGCAAGTTGCCCGATCCATGGCGTCATAGACGTAAGGCTCTATCGAGAACTGCCCCTCCCACAGTAAGGCCAGTAACATTGTGTGACTTTGATAGGCAGAAATGTTGACACTACACCCCTGGCATGAGATAGAACGTCTGACATACAGATAACGGGAAATAATCCACCTTGACCAATCCAACACTGGGGTAAACTGAAAGTACTACGGCGTTTTGAAATCAATTTGGCGGATACGTTGAGTACCACAACGTTTTAGGAATATGTGATATCCTATATGCGTGTAAATTTGTTGTTTTAAAACTAATTTGGCATGGGCATTGAGTACTGCAATGTTTTTAGATTTGAGAATATACTGTGCAGTACTCATCACGAACCATTGATAGGAATCTGTCATAATACTTTAAGTCTCACGTCATTCTATGAGATTGAGTTGCATTGCACTGCACTTATACTCTACGTTTGAAAGGTGATTTGACTCGTTACTTGCTCACTACAACGTTTCTAAAAGATGTGTGTAGCATTGTTGTGTAATGAATAGTTCACTGTGAATTAAAAGGAACTTGGAATTTAAATTACAATGGCTACCACGACGAGTTAAGAATTTGTAAAACACTAAATGAATAATAATTGATACCTCAAAGTAAATTTGGTTTGCCCACTGAATGCTGCAACCTATTGGCAGTTCGTGATATACTACATGTATCCTAGACTTATTATTAGAAATTTTTAATGCAAGTTTAAAGAGAGGAACAAATGCATTTATGACTCACAGGCTGAATGACTAACACAACTTACCCGAGTAACTCCACGTCTGTAGTCCAGGTAGTGGTGCGGTTTGGAGTACGGAGCGTCTGGAGATGGCGAACCGTCGCCGCTGCTCCTACGACCAGGTAATCTAGTCGGGAATGAATCGATAATGAGTAAGTTATTTTAAAGTTTACAGACAGTCAGGCTTTTTATAAGTACTAAGTATATGAATAAAGAATTGTTGTACCGCATATATGTATTTACATATCTTGTTTATGTAATCAGAGTTTTGGGACCATTACGCATTATTGTGGGAATGAACTCTCAACCTTGGATAAGCTAAAGAAAAATAGGAACATAAAAGTTGTGTCTGGCTTCCGACTAAGAGAAAAAATAAGCGTCTGTTTATTTTCCGGAATGCGTAGGAAAATATTGAAAATATTTAGCTTCGTTTTTTCCATACTCTTCTTCACCTAACCAACATCTTTCACTGGACAGCGGTTAACAACAGGACTTTCAACGAATCAAAATTTGAACTTTTACGATACGGAAAAAACTTCTCCTTTACTGAATCCACGTCCTACACGACGAGAGATGGGAGNTTTAAGGGATCTTGGGGTGAGAATACAAGATAATGCCACTTTTGAAGATCATGTGGCTCGAGTTGTTACCGTAGGCAAGAAGTGGAGCGGATGGGTGCTTCGAACTTTCTCTTCACGAGAGGCAAACACAATGCTCAACATATGGAAACATTTGATACTGCCAAGGATTGAATACTGTTCACCTCTTTGGATGCCAAGCAAACTCAAAGACTAGAGCGCCTCGAGGCTATCCAGAGATCGTTCACTGCCAAAATCCGAGGCATGAAAGATTTAAACTACCACGAAAGACTGGTTCAACTTCAAATGTACTCAATTCAAAGGAGATTCGAGCGCTTAACGATGATATATATTTGGAAAATTCTAGAAGGAATTACTGTCAATGTCAATGGGCGAATCCAGGCCAGGCACTCAAACTGTATTGGTTGCACTTGTGAGGTGCGCATTCCGATCAAAACTGGTGGTGATGCGATAGCCACAAAGTATTCTAATAGTTTTGTGGTCCGAAGGGCGAGATTATTCAACAAAATGCCTCGTCACTTTCGAAATGTCACCGGTACAGAGACTGCGAAATTTAAACACTTACTGAATGCATGCTTACTGAAAGTGCCAGATAAACCTGCTGTAAGCGGCTACGTGAACTGTGGGGATAACTCGCTGTTAGCCACCCCGCTGGTCACGGACAGCAGCATCACCTCTGCACAAGATGGGCGGCGTGTGTTACGTCACCTGGACCTCGTCCGAAGTATCATCAAAGGTATCAAAGGTAAGGTAACCCTTTACTGACTGACTGATGTTGATTCCCGTGCCATACAACCTCTCCGTCTGGCTTACAGATTTCTACTTTTTAATGTTTGACAATATTCGTAACAGGGCGAAATTATTATTTGTAATATCGAGACAAAACATTGTAATATTTAAACCATAAAAATACCTATAAGCTAGCAAGGTAATGTTTACAAACGGTTTAAGAATTCTGGAAGGTTGGTATATGGTACATTCGTAACGTTAAAGGCTAATTTTCAGTAGTTAAAAAGTACTTATAAAAAAATTAAACTAAGACAATGATCAATTTTGTTGCATTTTGTATTTAGTATTTGAGTGTTTATAAAAGTGAAGTTTAAATATGAGCAGATAGAAATTTAAACCAAACGTCAAATGAATTTTTGTACGAGGAGTTAACACTCATGTCACTATATTAAATTACAGTTTGTTTGTTGCTTAGTTGCAAGCTCTCTCTCTTTCCCGATTCAGAGTATTAGACTGGAGAAAATTCAACAGTTAAAATTAAAGGACGAGACAGGAGAAAATTTGAGACTGAAATACAGAAAACTAGAGCATTCTGAGAGCGCGTGCCTCCGCCAAGTAATGCAACGGTTACGAAAAGTTTAAATCGGGTCTGAAACTATTATTTTCTTTGTACCAACTCCAAAATCTAATCCTTTGTGGCTTTGACAGTAATAACAGCTTCTGTTATGTTCATGAAGATCCGTTTATAATATTTTGAGTTGTCTTGGTGACAGACAGAGGGATAGATAGACTTGACGATAACATAACCTCCTTGGCGAAAGTAATGTTTCTTGAATGTACTCGAGATATTGCAGGTGTTTCTTGACGTTTATCCATTGAGATTTGGAGATTGAATTCCCTTATTCCGTAGATTGCTCTCTCCTGAAAGTATGGATTGCTTAAGTAATGGACTCTTTTTGAATTGGTTTCAGGGCAGATCAGCAGTCACGTATAATTTAAAGAATCCAAGACAATCAACAAAATTTATCACCATCATTATTGATGGCCAGGTAATTATAGTTTTTTGGCATTGGGCACATCTAGGTCAACCCACCAGACTCCCTACAAAAAATATGGACGTTGCTCACCTCCTTCTACCTCTTTTTGTGTGGACAGACTTACAGATATATATATATTGAAGAATACGATGAGAAGCTTTCGATAAGGCGGTATCATAACTACATCTTGTAGTGATATCCAACCAAAATTTTCGGAAAATTTGAACACCTTCAAATTCGACCATCTTCGATCCTCCCACCTGATGAGCCGAGCTACGGCGAAACGCGTCGTGGGTAACGAAATTTCTAATTGTGCTTCTCATCGTATTCTTCAGTATTTAAAATCATGCCATCTCAAGAAAATAATATATATATATATACAAGCTTAAATTTTCAACATAGGAACGTGAGTCCCCCTCTCACTTCGTTCGCTGTTGATAATAACAAAAAGAAAAGAAAAACTAATAATGTTGACAGACTTGCTGATAATCAACAAAATTTAGATTAGATTAGATTAGAGAGGCGGCAGTAGACGAACCAAAAGGCCCATTCCCAAATAGACACCGGGACTTACACCCCGGCCCTCTATGAGCTATTGCCATTATGTTAGTAGGATGTAGAGGACTGGAGAAACGAGAGGAGAAAA
>LQNS02278070.1:22208474-22219870 GCA_001587735.2 Parhyale hawaiensis
CAGCGGTGCATCCCAAAACCAGTACGCCAGCGGTGAATCCCGAAACCAGTATGCCATCGGTGCATCCTGAAACCAGTACGCCATCGGTGCATCCCGAAACCACTATGCCAGCGGTGCATCCCAAAACCAGTAAGCCCTCGGTGCATCCCAAAATCAGTATGCCATCGTTGCATCCCAAAACCAGTATGCCATCGTTGCATCCCAAAACCAGTATGCCATCGGTGCATCCCAAAACCACTATGCCAGCGGTGCATCCCAAAACCAGTATGCCATCGGTGCATCCCAAAACCAGTATGCCATCGTTGCATCCCAAAACCAGTATGCTAGTGGTGCATCCCAAAACCAGTATGCCAGCGGTGCATCCTAACACCAGTATGCCAGCGGTGCATCCCAAAACCAGTATGCCAGCGGTGCGTCCCAAAACCAGCATGCCAGCGGTGCATCCCAAAACCAGTATGCCAGCGGTGCGTCCCAAAACCAGCATGCCAGCGGTGCATCCCAAAACCAGTATGCCAGCGGTGCATCCCAAAACCAGCATGCCAGCGGTGCATCACAAAATCAGTATGCCTTCCGGTGCATCCCGGAAGCAGTATTCCATGCGGTGCATCCCGGAAGCAGCACGCCTTTCAGGGCTTTGACAGAAAACCTCTACCCCGACATACTTGCGCAGCATGAAAATTGTGGTACCTGTGCCACACCAGCACGCTACACCCGAACTCTTCAACTTCAAGCGCCAGGAAACAGAGAAAGGTCCTGAAACGGAAACTTTCCGATATGGAGAAAATTTGAAGAGGTAGACTGTACACAGCGCCTTCTACAGGTTAGTGTGGCGCTACAGCTAACGTCGTATAGAGCGATTAGCGGAATGGTATGGGTCAACGTAATTGCTAGTATTTACTACGCTACAACTTCCGGATTAGCTACAGTGTTGACTGAAAGAAGCGTTTGATGAACGTAGGGGAAACATTTGCTGTAGAACTTGTCGTTTTGGAAAAGAGACATCTCTAAAACCGGAGACAATGCTTCCGTCTATGTTTTAGGCGTTCTGCCGTATACCTTGTCAGTGTGCGGGCCGGCACACAGGACTTGGGTACAGTGTACCAAAGCCTTAGACTAAGACAAATAAAAGAATAGATTAGATAGCTGGCAGTAGAGAGACCACCGTCCATTCCCAGAAGCAGCCGGAACTTACGCTTCGGTCTGCTATGAGCTATTGGTATTATGACTGAATCATTTAGATATCTGAGGAAGAAAAAAGAAGAAGTGAATAAACTCAGCAAATGAGATGATGGTGCAAGTACGATGAAATTGCTGCAGATCTATGTACGGAGCTCGGACAAAATCAGAAAATGGTTTCTGAAGTTTGACCGTTAAGAGTCTGTGATTCCTGGAGAAGATGTCCATAGTTGTGGAGGGTGTTGCGCTCAAAGTTTCTTAAGACGATATTTAAACGCATTGACCGTCTCTGCACCGACAAGTTAGGAGGAGAGTCTATTCCAGACAGCACAGTATCCAATCGAGCACAAACCACGAAGTGCTCAAAGTTTCGACAGTTGAATGCTTAACGCAATAAGGTCCATTGTCCTTCCTGAATCACATTTTAAATAATGCCATACCGATAAAAACGATGTTTTAGTTTGTCCATATAGGGTCAAGAAGTTTCAGAGAGGCTGAAGACCATTCATTTTTCTTTGTAATAGCTCAGTTATAGCCATAACTTGGAGCTCCGACAGAACACTAAATTGTAAGCTGCATGCCTATTAAAACGAGCAATAAAATGCAAAGTGACTCCCAAGACGTTAGATAGATATGACGGTGTCAATTCAAAAACGCTTCGTATGTTAAATAAACAGGAATGAATTCCAAGAAATAGGTGTTTTTGGTTCGACTTTTTTAGAAGATAAAAGAAATCAGTGCAAAGTGAGTAACGCTTGGATAAACTAGAACGCCTCGCGGCGTAAGATCATCACCCGCTTTGGGGCAAATTCAACGAAGTCATTTTTGATGGCCAGCTAAAGACGGTCTGCTGCGGTGGAGGAAAATTTAGCGCTATCATTTTTTATAGCCAGCTAAGTCTAGTTTTTTTGGCATGAATCACATCTAGGTCAACCCACCAAACTCCCTACAAAAACTATGAACATTGCTCAACTCCTTCGACCACTTTTTCGGTGACAGACATATATATATATATATAGGTATATACTTAAATCTTCAATGAAAACATTATCACCTCTCTCACTTCGTTCGCTTGTAATAATAACTTACTTGTCGTGCATTATTATAGAAGAAATAAAAATAAATTTTGCCTAAATTCCGAACGGTGCAGTCGAGAACGTTAGCTACACCATTTTACTCAAAATAATTTTTTTTTTTTTTTTGCACTGGCAGAAGATTTATTACTTAAGTGGATATCAGTTTAAATTAGTTATTCACGACAAACCAGAATTACCGACACCAGTGAGTAAACTTGGCTCCACTGTAAAAATTTCTCATCGATAGGAGTCTTCATAATAGTATTTTATTTGTGACTCTATGATTGAAATGAGAAATAAAACTGTTTAGCTTATGCGATCGCGATAAGAGCGAAGACGTCCACGGCCTCGACAACAACAAAAAAATGTTTACCGTCATAATCAGGCCAGTATTTTCGTTCGTTTTTTCCATCGTGTGTGGATGTTTGGAATGGTCTTGATGGCTCTGTCTTTGCTGGTGCGGGTACTGGCAGCTTTAAACGATCTGTACACAGAGCTATTGTGTGATCTCGGATCTTCTCTTTCTTTTATCTTCGCTCGCTGGGCTGGTTACGGGGGGGGGGGTTGGTCAACCTCATGAAGTTTCTCCGTTCTCACGTCGCCAGCTTAGTGTAATTTAAAAGTAATAATAATAATAATACATGTCCTAATTTACGGTATCCCTATTTTCAAGTATCACTCACTGAGCAAACTGACATGGCGACTGTTGTATATATTAGTAATTCATTTCACACGCGTACAGTTGTGCTAGGCAAGGACATAACAAAACAGTCGGATGTGGTGAAGTGTAGCAAAGTCGCTAAAGCAGGAGGTGCAATCCGCGCTGTAAATAGATTGCTAACACGACAGTCACAGTTAATGTTGTATTTTACGCTGGTGTATCCTCATCTTATTTTTTGAATAACTGTTTGGGGTGGAGCATTGGCGCATGTATATACTTCAGCCTCTGGTTGTTGCAGTGAATAACGTCCTTAGAACTATGCTAAAGGTGAAAAGGGACTATAACAATGCTCCAACGATGCGAGTTAACGCCACATACCTTGAGTTGCAACTACTCAAGTTACCCGATGTGCATAAATATTTTTATTGAAATTTTTGCGAAAAGCTATGTTTAGTGATACTGACTTGTTTGAACAGCACTATAGAGCATTGGTTCCTACCCATTACTATAATATCCGTCACAATACATTTAATCTACCTCAAGTAAGACTAGAGGTACAAAAGCGCCTCACAATTTACCAGAGCGTTATGAGCTATAATAAACTGTCTGAAGATCTCAGGGAACCAATGTCTGATAAGACTTTTCAAGCAAAACATAAGATCTATACACTAGCTCAATATATGGATTAGGAATGAAATGTAGGAACGATGTGAAATGGTTTTCATATGCGGAGTAGGGTATTAACTCTGCTCGAATGGGTATTTCTGTAATCGACAATGACATGCTACATGTTAGAGTGCCTCATGAGTAGATACTTTTAGTACTCTGGTAAGAATATTGTTTTATTAATTTTAACTCAGAAGACTGTTAAGAGAGTACAATAAAGGTGTAAAGAATTTATTCTTCAATATAGGGCCACAGACTATCGCATGAGCCCACCTGAATTTTAACTCAGAAGACTGTTAAGAGAGTACAATAATGGTGTAAAGAATTTATTCTTCAATATAGGGCCACAGACTATCGCATGAGCCCACCTTAAATATTGTGCCCGTGAATATTTACGTCTGGATATCACACTACATAAAATTGGGTGTTACAATTAACAATTAGCTAGTTAGAAGTGTTTTATGTATATGGAAACCACACTACAGTTTTGGTTTTGTAATTGGTTAGTTAGATGTATTTTTTTATTTTTTCTATATTTCTTTCTGGAAACCACACTGTGTGTTATAATTAGTTAGTTGGATGTATTTTTTCGATATTTACTTCCGGAACCACACAACAGATTGGGTGTTATAGTGAATTGCATGTATTTTCTGTAGCCATCAAAAAATGTGCTTCTGCCAGATTATGGATTCCACAGCCACTTAGTAACTCAGGCATACGTACGTTGGCTTACGTGTAGGTTAGGTACCTTAGCTTTAGCAAGGCCTTCGGGACTTCTTTCCGCCATGCTTACTTTGCTTTCTTCTACTCTCATACTCCTATACTGATGATGCCTTCTGTCATACAGTAATAAATAATATTTTATACAACCATAGACCACACGAAGCTAGACTTTCTACTCCTCAAAAGTGGGGCTGTTGGCAAATTGATAATAAAAACTTTATAAATTCTTTTCCTGTCAACCTGAGGCAAACAATAAACTGTTCTTGGCAATGCAATGAATGCATAAGTTGGCAAGAAGCACCCGTACATGAGCATTGACCATTGGTAATTTGCAAAATTTATATCAGTCACTCTTATATATATTCTATGTCCTAAGTTTCAATTATCGTCATTCACAGTTGAGATCTAACAACGAATTTGAGCTTCTTGCTGATAACAAAATTTTTTGCACCACCGAGAACAGTTTTTTTTATTATTTTATTTTAATATTTTTTTAGGTTGCTGTGTGGACCGGAAGTTTAATCAATTTTCCTAACGCCTCACAGGCAAATTTGAATGGACAGTCCAGTGTAGTGTGGTTTGTTATATAATGTATAGTAATCACTGAATAAATAATTCATAGATTAATAATGAGTGTTAGTAATAGTTCTGCGTTTGTAGAGCCAGGGAACGCTCCTAAGCTGCGCCGCAAGTGTGGGTGCGGTGGCCATATAAATTTATTAACATATATTACATAAAATTACGATACAAAGAGAAAAGCATTGCGATTCATACTTTTTTCATAATACACATTTTGTAATGGGGAAAAATCTAGCAAGTAAAGACGAGAGTGGCTGCAAGAAGATCACCATTAGCAGCAGGAAGAAACCACGAAAAATGGGAGGTGGGTTTGACAGCTTTCTCTGCTGGTGTATCATCCCGTGTATACATCTTTCTCCATAGTGTCATTCCTACTACATAATTATAGAGCAGCAAGATGACACTTAGAGTAGTCGTTTACGTCATATCATTACTATACCATTAGGGCTGCAGCACAGAAGCCTGTTGCCGCTGGGTGCTGCCAGTACAAGACAGCGATACGCTTCAAGTTTATTTTTCTGCTTCTGCAAGATAACTATGTGCGTAATTACCTAACACTGTGACAACAAAATTGCATAAGTTTTTGGGAACCAGTACGAAAAAGTAACTAATACAGTGAATTAATCTCTTGTTATACCATTTTTGTATAGGTCAACCGATATACGACCTGTTCTTTTTTGTGCTGTGGTGTTGTGTTCAGAAGAACACGCGCTTGTAAACATGGCACAACGTTCCGCTACATCTTCACGCACGTATGTATATAGCACTGGAAAAAGAATCGCAGCAACAAGAGGCAAGTAGGAGACATAACTATAATTGTTATTGCGTTAACGTTCAGTAAGCTTCCATAGAACCTTGTTCGTCCTGCCCCTGTGGTCATGAACAGTCACTCAACTTATTCACAGTACAATTTTTTTCTGACGTAGCAGAAATTTACGGTACCGTCCCCCAAAACGAGAAAAAAATCACCCTCCCCAAAACCCATGCACCAGCGACAGCACAAACGCTTGCAAAGTAGGAAGTAGAATTCACTCGATTCAATGGCACATTAAAGTAGCAGCAGCAACAACTACTGGGAACATAAGAGCACCAGTCATTTTGACCTGAGGAAGCAGACAGCTAGGCACTAGGGCACAAGCAAGCTGTACGACACACACAACAGAGCGTCTACCGGTGTACACAACACGAAGGTTTCCAGTGTAGACTGTCGGANGTAGCAGCAACAACAACTACTGGGAACATAAGAGCACCAGTCATTTTGACCTGAGGAAGCAGACAGCTAGGCACTAGGGCACAAGCAAGCTGTACGACACACACAACAGAGCGTCTACCGGTGTACACAACACGGAGGTTTCCAGTGTAGACTGTCGGAACGCTACAGAGGATGGTGACAACTTGCCTATTGATTGAAGCGGTGCGCATGCGCGGGCCTACCTCTCCAGCACTCTCTTCAGCTCTCTTCCCTTTCCTATCTATTTCTCTCTTTATGCCTTGCCATTATTTAGGTGCCGCCTATGGCACGTGTTTTTTTGTAGTGGGCGAGCTTGCGTCGAAAACGCAGAAACTCTATCGAGACTGAAAAGAATATTTTTTGTCATTTATTTCACTCGCCCTCATTATGCTCTGCCGTCATTGAGGTGCTGTCGTATGGCACGTTGTTTATTATTATTGCTATTGTTATTATTATTAGTAGTAGTAATAGTCGTGGTGGTCGTAGTTTTACTATTAGTATTATAACTTAATATTATCAGTATCTATATGTGTTTGTCTGTGCTTCTGTATTTCCCTATCCGGGTAATGGTGCTTGCCCTAGCGAGCTGTGTCTGGACGGATAGGCTGTTATTTCTCCTTTATTTTTAAGGAAAAAATTCATGTAAGCTCAGAGCAGACTCTTAAATTCAACTAATTTAGTTAACAGTGAATACAATCAGCAATGAATTTTGAAGAAAAGAAATCGTGCATGTGCAAGATTTGCCGACACTTTTGGCGGTGCAGTACTAATAATGTTCAGAATTCCCGTAAAGCATCCTGGAAATTATTTAGTTTATGTAACATTAATGCGGTTCCTAATCCAGGTATATCTCAGAAAAAAGGCTTACTGGTGTATAAATCCTATTAAATTTACCATATGTCGTTAAAAACAATGAAATGGTATATAAATCCTGTTGTTAATATCCGTATAACGTTAAAAACAAGACACACTGTGTATAATTCCTGTTAGGATCTGCCGTATGTCAATAACAATAATGCTTACTAGAATAAATCCCCTTAGAATTATCCGTACGGTACATCCTTAGGAACCATAGTAAGTTGCCCATAAATCATGTTATAATTATCCATATGTGAGTATCAATATTATTTTGTTGATTCCTCTCGCATCAAGAAAAGGAATGGCATTTTCAATATGACTTATGCCTGGTCACGCTATACATTCGCACCCTCAACTTATGGACGGTTGTTCAACTCGCACTTCTCCCGGGTTTCACACTGAAAGTCTTCAGTTAAGATACCTCTGGAAAGTACTGAAATTGAGAGACGTGCGAGCTGAAGGTCCGCTCGGAAATTGAGCGTGTGATTGGACAGTGTGGGCCCGGCATTAGTTATTGTTATGCGAATGTTCTACAAAGTGTTCATACGTTCTGCAAACTAATAGCATATCTCTAGTTACGCTGAGCTATCACTAGTTACAATAGTATATCTCTAGTTACAATGGGCTATCACTAGTTACACTGGACTATGACTAGTTACAACGGCATAGTTCTAGTTAGAATGAGCTATCACTAATTAGAATAGCAGATCTCTACTTACTATGCTCTATCACAAATTATAATGGGCTATCACTAGGTACAATGCGTTGTCACTAGTTACAATGGGCTATCACAAGTTGCAATGGTCTATTTATAGTCAACATGGGCTATCACTAGTTACAATGGGATATCTCTAGTTACAATAATATACTATCTCTAGTTACAATGGGATATATCTAGTTTCAAAGGGTTTATAATCTAGTCACAATGGGATATCTCCAGTTACACTGGGCAATCTCCATTTACAATTGGATATATCTAGTTGCAATGGGATATCCGCTATCCTTGGTTACGAAGTGGCAGTCTTGCGTTCTCTTGAAGTGGCAACTAGCTTTTCTAGTACGCATTTCTCTTTACTGCGATTTTCTTCCTCTTTAAAATCTATCGACGCCCTGAGGACTGACGCTTTCCCTCCCCTTGCAGCCGGGGCTCATTTATTCATGACATTTAGCATCATTAAAGGTCATACTCGCCCGCAGCTGTAGCGTAAGTAATTATGGCCACAGTCATGGAACTTTCATCATTATATGTCAGCCTAACTCGCAGCTGTAGTGTGAGTAATTATGTCGTCCATTTAAAAAAACTTTCATCGTCAGAGGTTATACTCGCCCACAGCTGCAGTGTTAGTAATTATGGCGTCAATTTTAAGGAAATTTCTCTATCATAGGTCATACTCGCCAATAGATGTAGCGTAATTTTGCCGTCTATTTAAGGAAATATCATTATCATTGGTTACACTCGTCTAAAGCCGTAATGAGAGTAATTATGGAGTCCATTCAATGCAGTTTCTTCACCTCAGATTATATTCTCCCGCAGTTGTAGCTGTACGATACACACACTACAGCAAGCCACGAATTAAGCAGCTTCCATCAGAGTACACAAATACCCCATTTAGTAATCGCGTGCGTAATCATTGAAACACGCGTAACGTACGTCATCAATACTAGGAACAATCGTCTTCTGCCGAGCGTCATAGTCAGGCACAGAAAAGCGGTGCAGAAACTTCATCGCCACAAAGCCCATCAGGTTTTAGCCTATTCTCTGCTAACACGATGGGATTTTTGAGCGGCATTGTGGTAGTCATTGGTACTACCTTCGAAACGTAATTAAAACTTGCTTTATATATCAACTTTGTTGTTCAATCTTGCAAGATGCATTTTTCCAAATTTTTATAGTCCTGTGAAAGCTACTTTCATAACTAGTGGACCCGTGAGTTAAAATATTCACGCAATAATCTATCTCTGACTTACTGTTTCCACATTTTCCCGCCCACGCTTATTAGCAGCTCTTATTCCTTTCTGTAATCTTTCTGCTTCAAGTATTTCTTGTCACTGTGTCGCATAGGCGCTTCATCTCTCGGCTTTGGTAGCAAATCCTCCTTCTTGAGACTATAGTAGTCTCGTTCTTCTTTTACGTTCCCTATCCCTTTCTTAATTAAATGTACGTCTTCTAAAGTAAAATCTTCAGTAAAGCACTGCAATAAACTTGAATGCCACTCCAGTCAGCTTATATATAATGTGAGTGCACCGTATTCTTGATACTGCCTTCCATACTCACATATCTGATTAACTGAAGTGCTGAAATTTTGGCCTCTGAAGCGAAATATGCTCTCTGAGAGAAAGATAGTAAGCTAGAAAAATTAACTGTCTATAGCCCGTGAAATAGTATTGTCTACTGCCCGTCGTGAGTGCTCCGTTGATTACCTGCCGAATTTATCCGTCGTGACCATGGAGAAAAAAAAAGTTATTATCATCCTCGCATCTTCAGCGCTCCGTTGAACATCTGCCGAATTTATGCGTCGTGACCTGCGAGAAAAAGGTTACAGAATCGGACTGGAGAAGCTGCATATATATTGATCCGACTTCAAGAAGTGTTCCAAGAAAGAAGTGCATTCAGATAAAGGGTTTCACCAGCTTCTGCAGCCTGGTCATCGATCTCTATGAAAACGTAATTCAGTTGCAAAATCTACAGCCTGGCCTATTTTACGCCAATTTATATCCTTAAGAGCGGACACGAAATAAATAAATATGTACACGAAGCGTTTTATTATGCAAGGATTGAGCGCAACTTAAGCGCCACTAGCAGCAGAATGTGGCAAACACAATGTAGGATTATACCGACGGTTAGACGTTAGAGCGAAATCGTTTTATTTCGCCTAGTAACTAATAAGGTTCAAAAGAAACATCTTAGCTTCATCGCATGAAATCACACTAGCAAGTAATTTTTGCTCCACCTAACAGTGGCGCCTATGCAGACTAGACTAGGCTGCTGTTCAACCTTGAAAAAATTACTGGAGGGAGAATTTTAATTGTATGGAATATCCACGAAAATAAAACAATACCCTGATGTATGAAGTAAATAAAATATTCTGTGTTTAGTCCGTGGATTTTATTTTCCTCTAGGTTTTAGAGAATGGTAACCAGGAAGCAAAGAATGCAACGGGAGGACTCAATAGGACTAAAATAAAGCTTAGCCGTGACCGCACGTAGCAAATTTAGATCACATTGACGAGTCGAAGTGTTTGAGTGTGGGACCTCAGGCCTTCGTATGTTGTTTTCTTGAACATATCGCCGAATTTTTTTTATTTATTTCATTTAGTCTCCCGCTCATGACTGGTCAGCTACTTGAGCTGCAAAATATCGTAAAATGTTGTCGCCAAGTACACAAAGTTCGAACTTACTGTAACTGTGGTTTCTTTTGCGTACAGAATTGGCTTTAATGGTGCTTATATTTGTTGGTAAAGAATAAATATGTTCGGTGAAGAGCACTGTAAACTGAATAGGAAGTGTAAATTAGGCTTCAATCAAGAAAAAGAAGTTCAATTGAGTCGCCATAGGGGAACAAATTCGGCGCTAGTGTTGTGAAAGTTTCCACCAACATGCACTGCAATTTTCTATTGATAATTGCTAAATTAGTATATATATTATCTTCATTTATTTAAACGCTGAAGATGAATTTCTCAGTTTAAGACGATTTTTCTGGTTAAATTAGTTCAAATACTCCTAGGCTACTCAGCCATAGATTCGTCGATGATAACGTCACTTTTTAGTGCTAATTTTTCATGAGTCCTCCCGTTACGCTCTTTGCTTCGTGATGGTGACAATCCTTATTTTGAAAGGGCAAGGAAAGAACTACTATGAATTAGTGTGAAGTTTACTAAAAGGAAGCGGTTCAATGGCAGACACCGAAGTTTAGGGGGAGATACACTATGGAAACTAAAAAGCAAAGAATTTCATCTGCGGAGGTATTCTGTATTTTCTTTTTAACTTTAGATATGCCTGCTCATTTTTAAGTATTATACCTAGCTTAGCCATATAAACAACAGTGGTCTGTATAATTTTTTAGGTTTAAGGTTTCTCAGGTGTTTCTGTGTGGCTTTTCCATTCTAAATTCAGTAATGTGAGCAGTTTTCCCAATCATGTCAGGTTTTCGTTCTATTTCACTTTTAAGAACATAAATTACTGCAAATAACGTGTTTTCTGATGAATTTTATGTAAACTAAATTTCAATTTTCTGCTAAAGAAATTCACAAAAGGGATTATAGACAGTGTGCATTAGTATTTTATACATTTTTTTTTTTGCATCCTCCACATCCTCCACAGCTAAGAACTCCTTCTCCACGAGTCGCTAGCACTTAAAGGTCAAAGCTTCCCAGGCCATTTTAAGCTGACTTCTTCTCACTTCCGCTCCATCTCTATATTTAAACTC
>LQNS02278070.1:22228390-22247934 GCA_001587735.2 Parhyale hawaiensis
AAGTCTTCAGTCAAGATACCTCTGGAAAGTACTGAAATTTCACACTGAAAGTCTTCAGTCAAGATACCTCTGGAAAGTACTGAAATTTCACACTGAAAGTCTTCAGTCAAGATACCTCTGGTAAGTACTGAAATTTCACACTGAAAGTCTTCAGTCAAGACACCTCTGGAAAGTACTGAAATTTCGCACTGAAAGTCTTCAGTCAAGATACCTCTGGAAAGTACTTAAATTGAGCGACGTGTGAGATGAAGGTCGGCTCGGAAATTCAGCGTGTGAATGGACAGTGTGGGCCCGGCATTATTTAATGTTGTGCGAATGTTCTACAAAGTGTTCATACGTCCTGCAAACTAATAGAATATCTCTAGTTACGCTGAGCTATCACTAGTTACAGTTGCATATCTCTAGTTACAATGGGCTATCACTAGTTACTCTGGACTATGACTAGTTACAACGGCATAGTTCTAGTTACAATGGGCTATCACTAATTAGAATAGCAGATCTCTACTTACGTTGCTCTATCACAAATTATAATGGGCTACCACTAAGTGCAATGCATTGTCACTAGTTACATTGGGCTATCACTAGTTACAATGGTCTATTTCTAGTCAACATGGGCTATCAGTAGTTGCACTGGGACATCTCTAGTTACAATAATATACTATCTCTAGTTAAAATGGGATATATCTAGTTTCAAAGGGTTTATAATCTAGTCACAATGGGATATCTCCAGTTACACTGGGCCATCTCCATTTACAATTGGATATATCTAGTTGCGATGGGATATCCGCTATCCTTGGTTACGAAATGGCAGTCTTGCGTTCTCTTGAAGTGGCAACTAGCTTTTCTAGTACGCATTTCTCTTTACTGCGATTTTCTTCCTCTTTAAAATCTATCGATGCCCTGAGGACTGACGCTTTCCCTCCCCCTGCAGCCGGGGCTCATTTATTCATGACATTTAGCATCATTAAAGGTCATACTCGCCCGCAGCTGTAGCGTAAGTAATTATGGCCACAGTTATGGAACTTCCATCATTATATGTCAGCCTAACTCGCAGCTGTAGTGTGAGTAATTATGTCGTCCATTTAAAAAACTTTCGTCGTCAGAGGTTATACTCGCCCACAGCTGCAGTGTGAGTTATTATAACGTCCATTTTAAGGAAATTTCTCTATCATAGGTCATACTCGCCAATAGATGTAGCGTAATTTTTTCGTCTATTTAAGGAAATATCATTATCATTGGTTTCACTCGTCCACAGCCGTAGTGAGAGTAATTAGGGAGTCTATTCAATGCAGTTTCTTCATCTCAAATTATGTTCTCCCGCAACTGTAGCTGAACGATGCACTCACTACAGCAAGCCACGAATTAAACTGCTTCCATCAGTGCACACAAATACCCCAATCGCGTGCGTAATCATTGAAACACGCGTAACGCAAGTCGTCTATATTAGGAACAATCGTCTTCTGCCGAGCGTCATAGTCAGCCACAGAAAAGGGGTGCAGAAATTTTATCGCCACAAAGCCCATCAGGTTTTACCCTATTCTCTGCCAAAACGATGGGGTATTTGAGCGACATGGTTGTAGTCATTGGTACTACCTTCGAAACGTAATTAAAACTTGCTTTACATATCACCTTTGTTGTTCAATCTTGCCCGATGCCTTTTTCCAAATTTTTATAGTCCTGTGCAAGCTACTTTCATAACTAGTGGACCCATGCGTGAAAATATTCACGCAATAATCGATATATTTACTCTCATCTCTGACTTACTGTTTCCACATATTCCCGCTCACGCTTATTAGCAGCTCTTATTCCTTTCTGTAATCCTTTCTACTTCAAGTATTTCTTGTCACTGTGTTGCACAGGCGCTTCATCTCTCGGCTTTGGTAGCAAAATCTTCCTTTTTGAGACTATAGTAGTCTCGTTCTTCTTTTACGTTCCCTCTCCCTATCTTAATTAAATGTACGTCTTCTAAAGCAAAATCTTCAGTAAGAGCACTGCAATAAACTTGAATGCCACTCCAGTCAGCTTATATATAATGTGAGTGCACTGTATCCTTGATACTGCCTTCCATACTCAAATATCTCATTTACTGAAGTGCTGAAATTTTGGCCTCTGAAGCGAAATATGCTCTCTGAGAGAAAGACAGTAAGCTAGAAAAATCAACTGTCTATAGCCCGTGAAATAGTATTGTCTACTGCCCGCCGTGAGTGCTACGTTAATCACCTGCCGAATTTATACGTCGTGACCATGGAGAAAAAGGTTACAGAATCGGACTGGTGAAGCTGCATATATATTGATCCGATTTCAAGAAGTGTTCCAAGAAAGAAGTGTATTCAGATAAAGGGTTTTACCAGCTTCTGCAGCCTGGTCATCAATCTCTATGATAACGTAATTCAGTTGCAAAATCTACAGCCTGGCCTGTTTTACGTCAATCTATATCCTTATGAGCGGAAACGAAATAAATAAATACACGAAGCGTTTTAATATACAAGGATTGAGCGCAACTTAAGTGTCACTAGCAACAGAATGTGGCAAAAACAATGTAGGATTATACTGACGGTTAGACGTTAGAGCGAAATCGTTTTATTTCGCCTAGTAACTAATAAGGTTCAAAAGAAACACCTTAGCCTCATCGCATGACATCACACTAGCAAGTAACTTTTGCTCCACCTAACAATGGCGCCTATGCAGAATAGACTAGGCTGCTGTTCAACTTTGAAAAAATTACAGGAGGTAGAATTTTAATTGAACGGAATATCAACGAAAATAAAACAATACGCTGATGTACGAAGTAAATAAAATATTCTTTGTTCAGTCCGTGGATTTTATTTTCCTCTAGGTTTTAGAGAAGGTAACCAGGAAGCAAAGAATGCTACGGAAGGACTCAATAGGACTAAAATAAAGCTTAGCCGTGACCGCACGTAGCGAATTTAGATCACATCGACGAGTCGAAGTGTTTGAGTGTGGGTCCTCAGGCCTTCGTATGTTCTTTTCTTGAACATATCGCCGTATTTTTTCGATTTATTTCAGTTAATCTCCCGCTATTAACTGGCCAGCTACTTGAGCTGCAAAATATCGCAAATGTTGTCCCCAAGTACACGAAGTTCGAACTTACTATAACTGTGGTTCCTTTTGCGTGCAGAATTGGCTTTAATGGTGCTTATATTTGTTGGTAAAGAATAAATATGTTCGGTGAAGAGCACTGTAAATTGAATAGGAAGTGTAAATTAGTCTTCAATCAAGAAAAAGAAGTTAAATGGAGTCGCCATAAGGGAACAAATTCGGCGCTAGTGTTGTGAAAGTTTCCACCAACAGCACTGCAATTTTCAATAGATCATTGCTAAATTAGTATATATTATCTTCATTTATTTATACGCTGAAGATGAATTTCGAAATTTAAGACGAATTTTCTGGTTAAATTAGTTCAAATACTCCTAGGCTGCTCAGCCATAGATTTGTCGATGATGACGTCACTTTTTAGTGCTAATTTCTCGTGAGTCCTCCCGTTACGCTCTTTGCTTCCTAATGGTGACAATCCTTATTTTGAAAGGGCAAGGAAAAACTACTATGAATTAGTGTAAGGTTTACTAAAAGAAAGCGGTTCAATGGCAGACAACGAAGTTTAGGGGGAGATACATTATGGAAAATAAAAAGCAAAGAATTTCATCTGCGGAGGTATACTGTATTTTCTTTTTAACTTTAGACATGCCTGCACATTTTTAAGTATTACACCTAGCTTAGCCATATAAAGCAACAGTGATCTGTATCATTTTTTCAGTTTACGGTTTCTCAGGTGTTTCTGTGTGGCTTTTCCATTCTAAATTCAAAAATGTAAGCAGTTTTCCCAATCATGTCAGGTTTTCGTTCTATTTCAATTTTAAGAACATAAATTACTGCAAATAACGTGTTTTCTGATGAATTTTATGTAAACTAAATTTCAATTTTCTGCAGAAATTCACATAAGGGATTATAGACAGTGTGCATCAGTATTTTATACATATTTTTTTTTGCAAATTTATGAAATATTGATTGAGTACCAGCCAAAATGGCAACACCGTAGGCCGAGACAATGAGTTATCAGTTATTGTATGTATGAATCTATTATAATTAACTTTCTAGGCAACCACCAAAATCGAGAATATAAACGCGTTATTAATTAGCTCCCGAAAAACTATTAAGCTCTAGATACATGCATGTCCATTAAAATGCATTTACTTGGTTCGCATTTACACTATTTCCGGACAACTGTGGCGATTTGAGCCAAGAAATATGTGAGCGTTATGTCAAGGATATTCGAGTAATGGAGGAGATGCACCAGGGCCGTTGGCAGGGATGCAAGAGGGATGCTCCAAATGTACAGCGCAGACAAGAAACTGGGCGAAAACTAATTTTACCGCAATATTTTCATCACTTCCTTATTTTTTAACTACATAAAATTGTGAATTTATTTACTTACTATTGTCATTTTTCATTTTGAAATTTACATGATTTCTAGTTGTGTGCTATTTCATGCATAGGTTACATATTTTCCACTATTTATGCGGTATTTGTAGAATATAAATATTTTTGTTTAAAGCTGAAAAAGCAAAAAAAATCTAACCTGATTGGACAAAACGAGTTACATTTCCAAACTCAGCATGTAAAATGCATGTAAGATCTACGTAGAAACATTTAACCTCTGAAAAAAAAAAATTAAATGAAGCCCAGTGTTGTGTAATAAATTCAGAAATAAAATTAAGGGATGGAAAACAATTTCTTCCAGCTGAAACTTTAGAATTTATTTCTTAATTTAGGAAACAACTTGTAGATCATTTGGAGGGCAATAACCTGCTTACATCAAATCGACACGGCTTGCACCATAAACGTTCAACCACCTCGCAGTTGCTTGAGCATCATGACTCTATTCTAGACCTACTATGCCAAGGCAAAAATGTGGACATGGGCATCCGTGGAAAATGTCTAAGATGGATCGAAGCTTTCCTGATAAACCGAACCCAAAATGTAATTAGAAATAATAAAGTGTCCAAACGACAGCCGGTACTGAGTGGAGTCCCATAAGGCACCGTGCTTGGTCCAATACTCTTCCTCATCATGATAAATGATATGGGGCACCAATGAAAGTTTGCCGTTCCGTCATCGTTCGCTGATGACACGCGGATTTTAGCAGCGGTACAATCAACGGCAGACGTACGGAATGTACAACTAGATCTAACCACATCTTTTACTGGACATCGGTTAACAACATGACCTTCAATGAATAAAAATTTGAACTATTACTGTACGGAAAAAAACTCTCCCTTATTGAATCTACGTTCTACAAGACGAGAGATGGGACCGAAATCGATAGAAAGCAAATTTAAGAGATCTCGGGGTGAGAATACAAGATAATGCCACTTTTGAAGATCACGGGGCTCGAGTTGATTCTATAGGCAAGAAGTGGAGCCGATGGGTGCTTCAAACTTTCTCTTCACGAGAGGCAGACACTATGCTCAGCTTATGGAAACAACTAATACTACCGAGGATTGAATACTGTTCACCTCTTTGGATGCCAAGCAAACGGAAAGACTTAGAGCGCCTTCAGGCTATCCAGCGATCGTTTACTGCCAATATCCGGGGCATGCAAGATTTAAACTATCAAGAAAGACTAGCTCAACTTCAAATGTGCTCAATTCAAAGGAGATTCGAGCGCTTTACGATCATATATATTTGAAAAATTCTAGAAGGAATTACTGTCATTGTCAATTTGCGAATCCAGGTCAGACACTCAGACCGTATTGGTCGCACTTGTTACGTGCGAATTCCGATCAAAACTGGTGGTGATGCAATGGCCACAAAGTATTATAATAGTTTCGCGATTCGGGGGATGAGATTATTCAACAAAATGCCACGTCACATCCGAAATGTCACCGTACAGAGACTGTGAAATTTAAAAACTTACTGGACGCATACTTACTGAAAGTGCCAGATAAACTTGTTGTAAACGGCTACGTGAACTGTAGGGATAACTCGCTGTTAGCCATCTCGCTGGTCACGGACTGCAGCATCACCTCTGCGCAAGATGGGTTGCGTGCATAACGCCACCTGGACCTCATCCGAAGTATCATCATCAAGGTAAAAATAAAAGAAAATCACGAGGCTAATTTCGTTCAAAATGGTCTCCTTTTTCTAACCACACAGAGCTTTAATCTGTCTGGATATTCGCCTGGCTATTTTACCCACAACATTATTTGGAAATTTGGCCCCTGCATCAACTTGGGAGCGCTTAAGAGCTTCGAGATATCTGTGTGCCTTAGACCAACAACTGTTTTTAAGCTAAGGGATTCAACTCTGGACACCCAGATGGCCAGTCAGTCTTGATAAAGACAAGACTGCGCTTTATGTGCAGGGGCCGAATCCTGCTGAAAGCTACATTCTTTTCCACTGACCAAGGAACTGGTTGAGCACTTAACCTTATCTTCAAGAATGTCATCCCCGTGCACACGGTCTGTGGTTCCAATCCCTTTACAGAGAAACTGATACGCCTTGACCCCACGATAATTAAGACACACCCCACCAACCCATCACATTGGTGAAATGGTGGCATCTTTGAACCCTGTGAAATTCTTCGGAAGCTTTTTTAGCACTATGAAGATATTACCTTATTATTTTGTCAGGAAATTTTCTCATCCGTGAAAATACATACAGTATAGTTCGTCAACTGTGTGCATCTTTAGCACTCCATTCCATTATTAAATCTTAGAAGTAATGAAATTTGCATCTAAAAATTTATACACTGTATAGCAATTTTCCCTTCACAAGAGATACTCTTGCTACTCACCCGTAAAACCGCATATATTTAATTGACTGCCAAATAATCTTAATTGCAAGAAAACTCCTTATTGAATTATGGTCTTCAGCAACACAACGTTATGTACATGCGTTGCAACAAGGTTACTGCCATTTGACAAAAAGGAAAAATAACGTTACTATAGGCATCATTACAGTTACTTAATATCCATTGATTATAAAGGTATCACAGCGACGTTACATCACAGCGAGCTTACACCACAGATTAAATTAGGTGTCACAGCTACCTCATATCTATTGATTATATTAGGTATCACAGCGATTTTAAATCCACTGATTTTAATGGGCATCACAGCGACCTTATATCTTCTAATTTCACTTCCGCGTGACGAAAAGTAGCTTCCAGTTATTTAGAGAAATACAGGCTAAAATAATTATGATGGTTGAATAGCAGAAGTGCAATGACCCTCGAAAAATTTCTTTATATTAACCCATAAAATTTATGAGGTTACCATAGTTGACACATTTCAACCGACGTCCGGTTCCTTTAGGTAGCTTTGTTCATCCACACTTTAGACTTCCCTCTGTAGGACCTTCACTCTCATTCCATAATTGTAATAAAGGAAGGAAAATAAATACATGTTTATTCTTTTATTCATTACTGATAGGCTTAGATTTCATACTCTGAAGATGGGAAGTAACGCATTCCCGAAACGTTACGTTTACTTTTGATGATAGTCGACACATTTTATAGTTTGTAGTTCACACATAGTGCACTCTGCCGTAGCGAAGCGAAAGCGTGGCTGTATTAGGGATACTGCTTGACTTTATTCTGTGTGTGTGTGCGGCCCGCGAGTAATATTCTAAAACAATCAAGAACTAGAGCACTCTGAGAGCGCATACCTCCGCCAAGTGAAGCAACGGTAGCAAGAAATTGAAATTGACTCTGAAACCACAATTTTCTTTGTATAAACTCCAAAATCTAATCATTTGTGCCTTTTTATATTATTAACAGCTTTTTCAATTTTCTTGAAGATCCGTTCATAACTTTTTGAGTTATACTGTGAACAAACGTTATGACAAACATGAGTCAAACATACAAAAGAACAAACCGATCTGCACCAAAATTTGATCATTTATGTCTTTTAACGATACTAACAACTCCTATAATTTTCATAAAGATCCATTAATTATTTTTTGAGTTATTGTGCTAACAAGCATGAAATTAAAAACAGTGATAAACGAACGAACGAACGAACAAGCGAATCATTACCAAAATTTGGTCATTTACTCTTTGTTATATACCTAACAACTCATGTTCGTTTCATCAAAATCTATCCATACTTTTTTGAGTTATAGCATCGAGAAAAATGAGGCAGACAAACAAAAAAACAAACGGATTTACATATCTTCACCAAAAGTTAATCATCTGTTCCTCCTAACATACCTAACAATACCTGAAAATTTCATCCAAATCGGTTCCTAACTTTTTGAGTTATCTTGGTGACAGACAAACGGACAGACAGACAGACAGCCAGACAAACACGACGAAAACATAACCTCCTTGGCGGAAGTAATCAAACTCTTGTAGCTTGAGCTTGTGTTATGCAACGTTCTATAGTTTTAATTCTAGCTAGCTTAATAAGCCCCCCTACCTTCTGAGTACGTTGGCGTCCACAGTGATCGAGAAAAAAAGAATTTATATTATCAAGCAAAAACACCAAACTGAGGAGATAACAAGGATATCGAGCATTTTATAGGACAAAAATGTACCCCACAGCTCGAAGTAGCATAGTAAAACCTTACAAAAATCTGACTCGCTCTGGACCTCCAGCATACCCGGGTAGCGCAGTAACACCCGACACTTGACGTTAGTTGTCAAGTGTCGCATTCTGGGTACCATGAGGTGCTGGAAAGAGTGTTGAAGCCCTGGATGGACAAAACAGCGGTCGGACGTTCCTACATCTTCCAGCGAGACTCAGCTCCCACACACAAGGCCAAAACGACCCAAGCTCGGCTGCTCAACAATGTACCGCACCATTGGTGGCCAGACTTGTGGCCACCCTCCTCACCAGATTGCAACCCTCCTGATTATTTCTTCTGGGGCGTGATTCAGACCAAGACCAACAAATACTCACGCAAAATAGTTGTGCTTCTGAAGGTTGCTATCGTGGAGGCATTTGCCTCCATTGACAAGGACAAGTGACTAGAGCATGTACAACATTTCGTGCCCGCCTTAAGATGGTTGTAGCTGCTGGGGCAATTACATTGAAAAATATAGTATTTGACTTAAATTTCTTGCTAAAAAAATTCCCGCTACCTGCATATACAACTTTGGTTTCTATAATTTTTTATGAAGTGTCGGATTTGACTGCAACATCAAGTAGAACTCGACAAGAAGCAGTTGAAAAATTTCTGTACTCACGAAGCGCGGTTCGCTGTTCTCCAGCTCATCAAGTGGGAGGGTCAAAGTAGGTAAATTCAGTTCCCGAAATCTTGCTAAATTTAGAGAGGTAATAACAGGAGGTGTAACTATGATACCGTACTATCCGAAAGTATAAATGCAATTTGAAACAAGCAAATGTTTCGTCAACGTTAAACTATGGTCCGCTGCGAAGACTCCTATTCCAGCATGGTGTACAGACACACACATGTACCGAAGGCGACAGTTTACAATCTGTCGAGGTTAGTAGGTTGGCACAACAGCATGATAAACTTTGTAGCAATGACAAATTCCACAATCGGCGAAGTTACACCACTCAATCGCTAGAAGTTGACATAGAAACGCAGCTACAAACGAAGACCGTTCCAATCCCACAACGTTGAATAATCATGAAGTACACAAAGCTGTAGTCCGAAGGCATAAGCAATTCATCCTCAGGAATTAACACATCGCTGTTGAGTAGAGCGAAATTTCTTCTCGTAGTTACGATCTGTGCAATCGGACAATCCGGTGTCATAGTTACACCTCCCTGTTATTACCTGTCTAAATTTCGCAAGACTTCAAGAATTAAATTTACCGACTTTGACCCTCCAACCTGATGAGCTGGAGAACAGCGAAACGCGCGTCGTGGGTACCGAAATTTATTCAAGTGCTTCGTTTTGAGTTCTACAATTAATTATACCATTTCAAGAAAATAAACATAGATATATAATATTACCCGCGAGGCCTGGATGTACGCTATGCCTTTACTTATACATCCTCGCAACAAATAAGACAGTATCGTCTGCCAGTTTATTTCTTTTCGAGGAGAACAACTCAATATCCATCGTCAGGACGACAGACAACTCCTTTTAGAAAGAAATAGTTTACCATAGTCCACAGCGCGGGCACTAACTTAACAAGCTGCACATTCGGAAGCAGTTATCGTACGCATCTTTCGTCATTGACACTCTGTGGTCGACTGCAGCCTTGAGCAGCTCTGAGCCCTGACGAGAGTTTGCTTGCAGCATGAACAAGTGGATCCGGTATTCCTCGTTGCTTTGTGTGTGACAGGCGACTATGCCTTTACCTGTACTTTGCTAAGAAATTTACCTTTTGAAATTAGATTATATCAATTCTAACTTTATTGCAGACCATATCACTGAAGCAACTATAGAATCATACTGCTGCTTGCAATATTCTTTTTTTTTAGTCATTTTTAATTGTTAATCTAGCACAATATATGTAAACGAGCGTAGTGTTTCCAGACACACAGAACGAACTAGACGTAGTTGTCAGAGGAGTACATATACATTATGGAGCTGCAGGAGAAGCAGCGGCAATAAAAGTACATAGAGTGATGCGAGACCGGCAACGATATTTTTTTTTACCAAGCGAGAAGTAATGGTTGGTTCACCCGATGTTTAAAAGCCAAAGAAAGTCACAAATTTGTAACAGGTTGAACAGAAAGACAGAAATAAATATACACTCAGAAAAATGGTTGTTTGCCATTAAGCAAAATTAGTTAACTGTAAACTAGCTTGTCGTTTGAATTTGCGTCAATGCACATTGTCGTTTGTGATGAACAACAGATGAACAACAGCATTGTGATGAACAACAGTTTCATTTACGATTAATTATAATTGCTGTGTAGATAAAATATTACGTCGTTAGTGATAAGTATCCCGGTGTTTTTTATCGTAAAGAACATACTTTTCTGCGTGTACTGTACTGATAACTATTCACATCACAGTTAACATTAACTAGTAGTTTGGGATGAAATAACGCAAAAAAAAATCAGCTATCGCGAATACGGGAGCATATTCAAGGCCAGCCCTGATGCTGCTGGAGGTTTGTTTACAATAATAATAATAATAATAATTAACTTTTATTAAGAACACAATGGGTTCACAAAATATGCTTACAAGCTTACAAGTACAAACAGAGTAGCCAAAATTCAACCTAGTAATTAGACCCAGTCACAAATATTGGTGGCCACGTACAATGAGNGGCGCGCCTAGGCCTGCATGCTCACTGCCACAGACTCGTGCGTCCTTCCCAACATTCTTTACATTTACAGTTGGAGCGAGGGTTGGCCGGTGCGAAAAGACAGATAGAGAGAGAAAAATTACGTATAAAATATCGATTTTATACAATACATCCTCGCAACAAATGAGACAGTATCGTCTGCCAGTTTATTTCTTTTCGGGGAGAACAACTCAATATCCATCGTCAGGACGACAGACAACTCCTTTTAGAAAGAAGTAGTTTACCATAGTCCTCAGCGCGGGCACTTACTTAACAAGCTGCACACTGGGAAGCAGTTATTGTACGCATCTTTCGTATTGACACTCTGTGGTCGACTGCAGCCTTGCGAAGCTCTGAGCCCTGACGAGAGTTTGCTTGCAGCATGATCAAGTGGATGCGGTATTCCTCGTTGCTGTGTGTGTGATCAGGCGATTATACCTTTACCTGTACTTTGCTAAGAAATTTACCTTTAGAAATTAGATTATATCAATTCTAACTTTATTCTAGACCATATCACTGAAGCAACTATAGAATCATATTGCTGCTTGTCATATTCTTTTTTTTTAGTCATCTACAATATAATAATAACCGATGTGTATTTATCGGCTTGTTTGTTTATTTATTTATCAGTTTATCCATTTTTTGTCACGATTTAACAAAACAGATTGGCGGAAATTAGCCCAGATTGGAGGCTCGAGATCTGGACGTCCTCTCAAGCTCTATTGAAAATTGATCGGTAGATGATAGGCCGGGTTGCAGAAGATGGCAAACGTATCTTAATCAGGGTCAGTTGAAATTCAAACAATGAAGACATCGCAGACTTAGTCTGATTTGTACGAGTATTAGTTCCCCCATACATCGAATCTACGGCAAAGTATCGGACGACCATATGTCTGAATGCACATCTTGCACTGGAGATATCTGAAGCTTCCATTGGCACTCTCATGCATCTTGATTCGTAGTTTCTTCCCACAGATGATTTCGTTACTTCAGCTATTCTCCCAAATTTAATTCAATGGTCGACGCAACAGCTTTCTCTGAACAATGACCACTGGACCTGTATAAGCTAGCCTACCGTATCCACAACACCAAATCTGAGCTATTACTTTGAGCGTTGCAATAAGCCATGAATTTTCTCCATTTCAGAGAGTGAAAAAAAATTTCGATACTGAGCGGCTGTGAAGCCGTAAACGCTCTTCTCAGGGTGCTTAGGTTAGCAGTTGTAATAACGAATGTGTTATCAATGAAGAAGGTCATCACAAATTCTACGCTGTCATTTTATGACAGCGCAGGCGCTCTAGTTGTTAATGTATCACAATATACGTAAATGAGCGTCGTGTTGCCAGACACATAGAACGAACTAGACGTAGTTGCCAGAAGAGTACATATACATTATTGAGCTGCAGGAGAAGCAGCGACAATAAAAGTAGATAGAGTGACGCGAAACGATGTTTTATTTACCAAGTGAAGAGTAATAGATGATTCACCCGATGTTTAAAAGCCAAAGAAACTCACAAATTCGCGGGGAACTTTTTGCGAGAAAAAAAGGCCGCCATATTTACAAGCCGAAATGGTCCGATGGTCAAATGACTTCGAACTCCATTCAAAGAAAACTTCGCTATCAATGTGACAGGTTGAACAGAAAGACAGAAATAAATATACTGAAAGCAATTCACATCACAGTTAACATTAACGAGTAGTTGGGATGAAATGACGCAAAAGAACATCAGCTATCGCGAATACGGGAGCATATTCAAGGCCGGCCCTTCATGATGCTGCTGGAGGTTTGTTTACAATGATCAGCGCAGTTGAGTAATGAATCGATTCAAAACGCAACATGCTGCACCCCCTGAAATTCTGTGCAACTACGTGAATTCACCGATTTTCTGACGTCGATTCCAGAGCGAAGATTCCAAACTCATGCATTTTACTATCGCATGAACCCCTTTCAAAGTGTTCAACGAAATGACGTTGCGTATCCTATACGCTATTGATGCGAAAGCTAGAAACCTACATGACACCTTTAATAGAGACTGTTTACAGATAAGTCGTCTGCCAGTGCATGGTTACGTACACTGTGGGGATAATTCGGTATTGGCGCTGCCGCTGAACCTCAGGCGGCTAAAGCAAACACATGTTCTGCACATGTGGAGCGGCGTGCATAACATCACCTGGACTGTCTCCGAAATCTTTGAGGTACAAAGGTGCATCGCAGGGATCATAGTTTAATTACTCGTGCATAAAATCAACAAGGCATGGGTAAAAGATACGACGGCAATGTAAACAACTTTCACCTTTATTGAAAAACAAGGTATTGTCTTAACAAAGTCATAACGTCAATAAAATATGACAAATTATTCATTGCCTACTATGGTAACAGCTGATCACCGTGAGGAATAAGCTTCATAACAAGGGCTGAACAGTCGGAGTCGGAGATTTAGGGGTAAAGAACGAGAGTCGGAATAAAACTTCACCAACCGACTTCATATCCCTGTAGATAACAGCATATTTCATTGAACATTGCCTGTCATATACAGAATAGTTTGTATATTAAGTTTAAATATCAACGTTAACTTATTATTGGTAGTAATTTCAAAATCATAGCTAGTATTTATTATTAACAATTCTAGTACTGTACTGAATGCTATTCAGTTAATATCAACGTCAATTTAAGTATTATATAAAATAAGCATTATTTTATTTACATTTATTGAAATACGTTTCAAACTCTTCAGAATAACTATATTCCCTTCTCAAGTGTTCGATGAAATCCGAAAGTGAATTGAAAAAAGGGACAAGTATCATGGGAAGCCCACAGAGGAACAAATGAATGGAGAAGCAACAAGAAAGAAGTGGAAAAGCAGCAAGAAAATCATCAGTAAGAGCAAGAAGAACGAGAGATGGGAAGTCGACTAGTCACTGTATAACTGAGTTAACCCGCTCTCCAATTATGTTTTGAAGATACAACCACAGAATAAGAAAGCCAAGGGATAAAAAATTAGCAGAATAATTGACCTGTGGTATGAGGGTGGGGGGGGCGCGAAGTCATTCCTAAAGTAAAGCTAAAGTCGTCTTAGCATCAAACTTCAACTAGGAATCTCACATGCACTGGTGTGTGCTGTAGGTAAGTGCCCACTTGGGCCAAGTAGAGTGCACGGCTGCAGGCGACTACAGCCTATCCGAGCTATGGCGTCATACTGGCGGAATACCCGACAGATGACTGCGTCCACTGACCCTAAGGCTAGTGCCCTTCCAGTGACTACGAGTGAAAGAATTGCTGACGCTGCACATTCCTAAGCGTCAACATTTTTCTTCTCGGGTGTGGGTTCGAACAACCGACGTCGTGATTATGAATAATCAGTAAAGTCAGCAACTTTGACACTGCGCCACTGGGGTGTAACGCAACTGTATACAGTGCACTGCCAGAAATTTCACATGAAGCGAACTTCTCGTAGCAGGCTGTGAACAAATGCTCCAACTAATTTTAGCTTCTCCCTAATGTATTTGATTGTAATATCGTATAGGAATTACCCAATTGCCGAACTAACTCTATTTCCGAACAAACAGTTATATTTGATAGGCGAAAATATTAATCCCATCAAACAACAACTGTTTGTTTGGAAATGCAGGTAGTTCGGCAATTGGGTAATTCCACTATTTGCGAAGTTGTACAGTACATAGAAACAGTGAATGACCCGATTTAACACTAGGCTATTGCAACGTCCCAACACTGGCCAATGATTTACCAGTCAAATCTTGTATCAGCAACTCTCCAGCAGCTCTTACATTTACATCCAGAAGACGTATCCAATAACCAGATACCACACAAGACGGTCCTGTAGAGCTAACTCTCTAAACATTCGTTGTAAATGGTGCAGAGACATAAGTACAGAGGTATAGGAACGGCAGCTGTCCCGTCAACGCAAGGAGATTAAATTTAAACCTCCTTGCGTCGACGCTGGAGAGATAGCGGTAAACATTTTCAACACATTTTTTTATAATTATTGCTGCTACAATTTCGCTCCATCTCTCACAATCTTCAAGTTATTTATGTCTAACAAGTTAAGGTTATATAAGTGTGTTTAACAATTGAAAATTGTTATAAACACGTATATGATATTATTTTTTTCCCTGGAGATCCCGGCTACGTCATAAGTCGATGCAGGATGTTATTTTTCTCAACACACACATAATTATTGCCTGTGATTTATGGCCTGTAGACAAGGTTTCTAGGAAGAAGCAAAGACCCAGAACCCGGGGTTTTCTGAGCTATTGCTGCTATGTAATGCTAAAAGAATCAAATGCGTAATTGCAACTTGCCATCGATGAGATGGATGACTGACAAGCGTGATCAGTTATAACACATCGGCGAGAATTATTAATGCTAAGCTATGTTGTTGATACAAGAATCTGCTACCTCGATGTAGGTTCTTTTCCCGCAGAAATAAAATAGCACTAAGAAACATTGTAAAATAGCACATCTAGACAGCAAGCAAATTAAATTATTAATTTTCAGCGGTAAATATATCGGAAGGAATTAAAATCGGCAGGAATCTAAGCTGCCAGTGGAAATAATTGGCTATTGACTCATCGGTTGGTCATCACCGACTGCAGTCGAATAGAAATGAATCAGTATCGTGGACTTACGCACAAGGGGTGACGTGAATAACAGCACCTGAACCTTGTCTGAATGCACGTGAGATGTGCTGCAAAAAGTGTGGTATTAGAGATAACTCGTGGAAGCTTCGAAACTTGTAGCATATGGAAGGTAAGGTCTACGTCTCGAGTTTGCACCCTAAGGGATAAAAGATAGAAACCGCATCTGAAAAACGCCCATAAGGAATATTTATTTTCTGTAGTTATTTGATTATTCTGGCAATTGTATGATAACATGTGGCACGCTTTATGTCCATAATAAATTACAATGCAAATGCAGACACATAATGTTTTCGTTCGGTCGCATCACCACGGATAAATTAGACGGGGACAACACTGCTCCCGAATTTCAATGCCGGGAAATAAATTTTTCGCTTGATAACAATGAGAACACTGGCAGAAATTCCAATACAATACGGTAATTATGTATATTGTTAGTGGCCTGAATGTGGCTGAATTAAACAGTGAGGACGGTACTGAATTCCAGGACAAACACTAACATAATCGCTTTAATAGCAAAAATCGTGTTAAATTTCACAGTGTGTTACTTAGCACTGAAACTTTAAGCTCTAATACAAGAAAATGGTTTACACGCTTCGTTATCCCAAATACGGATAAATTTAGCTGTGAAAATGTAAATGCTAACTTCCACTAAACCAATCTACAACTGCGAAACATTATACAGCACGTACATATTAGAGGTAAAGGAGTCATTAGTCGTCAGTATTATGAAGTTCTATCGGCCAAGCTTTGTAAGGTAAAACTTTTTTTTCCCTTTGTAGTCGAAAGTTATAAAACTAATAAAGCCCTCTCTGAAACCCACAGCAGGCAGCATGGCATAAGCTCTGCGACATGGATGCGAGAGGCCCTGAAACCAGAACAGACATTGTTAGCTGTTCCCGCGGATAAACACGTAGAGCTCCCTTACTGTCGCCAGTTGAGCGCAGCTTTCGCTTCTCTTCAGCGGGCTGTGAAAGCGTAAGAGGCAGAAGCCATTGGTACCTCCCCTTCTGCTATATCTTGATGATTTTTCAACTTTGCATCAGTATGCTATTCATGGATTTTGTATGCAGCTCTTATTTGTTGACATTGACATACATCATAAAGACGAGTCGCTTAGACCTTCGAAAACTTGAATTACAGCAATTTATCTAGCTGAAGTAACACCTCGGAGTAAATATAGATGGAGGCGATATGGCCGCCTGACCGCGGGACCAAAAATTTTGCAGCGACTGGCTAAGCTGTGCCTGCTACCGCTCCGTCATCTAAGTCCCGTGAAAAGTATACATGGAGACGCCATATCTACGACCAGTTAACTTTTTCGTATAGTAACTAACTGGTGGCACGTGCTGGCTGAAAAGGCTTACTCAGGAAACCATTAAGTGCTACATTTCAGCCTGCGCAAGTCGCCAGCCAGCTGATAGTAGTAATAGTAGAAGTAGTAGTAGTCGTGGTAGTAGTAGTAGTACAAAATTTTACTAGCGCATCAGGGACACAATGTCTATATCGCGCCGAACTATTCCCGTGGTTTAACGCAGTCTCGTGCGCCACTAGGGCGCGAAGTACGTCTCGTTTAAAATTATGAATGATTTTTGTCTCGGCTTTTCTACCGGGAGGTCTCAGAGTGGTCAGTACCCTACAGACAGGAAAAAGGAGCAAGTTGTGCATCTCCAACCTCCAGGCACGGCTGAACGCTTTCGCTCAGCTACACAGCGCAGGGGAAGAAAACGAAATATAAGAAGGTAGAATTCTAGCGGGAATAGGTCGGGCACCTCGATCAGCGGCCCACCTCCCGAAACAGAAGGGGAAGTATTGAGAGCCTACCTAACTTTGCAAAACTAACCTCGTCAGAAGAAACTGAGACAAGTTGCAACATCCCCTACGGAGAAGGCCCTAGGGACCCTTGGGGTTGTGGGACCCAAATATATTGTGGCAGGGAAAGGGCCAGCCGGAATATACCCATGAAGGCTCCAACTAGCCGGTGCAGGGAAAAGTGGTCGCAGGCTTGTGCAGCAAAGGTCCTTTGGGTCTCCCCCATCCATACTTACTCCAAGGTTCATACGTTCGTCTCTTGCCCTACGTTCATACTGCAAGGCGTCCGAATACTGTTTTACATTGGTTTCAACTATATGGAAGGACAGAGCTTCCATGGCTCTAATGCAGCTGCTCAGCAAAATGTGTTAACGGCTCACATTTTAGCAAATCTTTTAGGGTACACACAGCTGATCTTGCAGGGACACGATGAAATAGTCAAGTTTTGCAGTATGAACGAAGGGCAAAAGACTTACGTGTGAACCTGTCTTATCAACTTCCCTGGAAAAGGAAACCCGAGCGGTTGAAGTCTAACAATTTCTCTCCTAAAATATGGAGCCTGAGTATCTCCAATGCAGGAAATAAATAGATAACTAGGTAAGCTACCACTCTTGAGACACACTAAAGCACACTGCATTGATAGGACATTATTGCGCGTTCATGTTAATACAGCTTTACATGAGAATCCGTTCACCTAACAGGGCTGTTTCTATCTGTTCAGAAGCTAAGCCGTAGGTCCTCATCGATAGGCATATATCCATATTAATAAGCTAACCTCTGTAGCTTTAGCTTTGCCGAAATTGTGTCAAGAAGGCTGGTGTCGCTACAATGGCTTGAATAGCAGGAGCTTTGCCCAAACCGATTACCCTGGAGACGGTTTGGAATTTACACTCCTGATGAACGATCCAAATAGCGAAACCAACACTTATATCTGAACTTTTGGAATATGTTTAAGCTAATAAGATTACCTTATCTCGCTGGAACACTCCAAATCGGTTACACCTGTATTGACGATAACAGGACATACAGCCTAATAATTGAAGCACTTCTACCATACTAGTGAAAGTTAACTAGAGTAATTATATCCGAAGTGCTATACAACATGTATAAAATATACTCGTAAGTTGGAGAACTGAGCAACTTCTGGACACCGTTGGAAGGCCTGCCTCCCAAGGAACAATCCTGCAAGACGAATCTGTGAAAAAGAAATTTCTGAAGTCACTGCCACGGCTACAATTTCAGTTACATATTTCACCCTAAGTACATTATTGTCCTACCATCCAGCTACGTAATAATACATAGCTTGCTGGCTTACTGGTTGGTTAGGTGATTAGTTGGATTGTTAATTTGTGGGATGTTTACTTGCCTGGGTGCTTGCTATTTTTTTAACTAAAGACTTCTGAAGTTCTTCTAAATAGTAGCAGTGGTACTCAATTGTGCTCCCTTCATACTGCATAGCTATTACCACTGCTACTATACAGTATGGAAGGAGCATAATCTAGTACCACTGCTACTATGCAGTATGAAGGGAGCACAATTTAGTACCACTGCTACTACGCAGTATGAAGAGAGCACAATCTAGTACCACTGCTACTACGCAGTATGAAGAGAGCACAATCTAGTACCACTGCTACTACGCAGTATGAAAGGAGCACAATCTAGTACCACTGCTACTACGCAGTATGAAGGGAGCACAATCTAGTACCACTGCTACTACGCAGTATGAAGAGAGCACAATCTAGTACCACTGCTACTACGCAGTATGAAGGGAGCACAATCTAGTACCACTGCTACTACGCAGTATGAAGAGAGCACAATCTAGTACCACTGCTACTACGCAGTA
>LQNS02278070.1:22248189-22273794 GCA_001587735.2 Parhyale hawaiensis
CACAATCTAGTACCACTGCTACTACGCAGTATGAAGGGAGCACAATCTAGTACCACTGCTACTACGCAGTATAAAGGGAGCACAATCTAGTACCACTGCTACTACGCAGTATGAAGGGAGCACAATCTAGTATCACTGCTACTATGCATAGTAGCAGTGATACTACATAGATTGTTCTCCCTTCATAGTGCGTAATTTATTCTGGCATCATCATGCAGAATTCGAGGGAGAGGAACAAACGGAACGAGAATTTATTCCTGTGACCATGACGACGGAGAAGAATGAATAAAACGGGGACTTGGCTGAAGCTGAAATGATTGTTTTATGCTGCATTTATTAATGACGGAGAAGGATAGAAGTTACTACATACAATAAGGTAAACATTGCTTTGCCAAAGTTTTAGCAATTTCTCAAAAAAATGTTAATAATAATGAAATTCATGATGTAAACAAGAAATTCTAATAAAAAATACCAATTTCTACTGGTGAATACTTTAGTATCTATAATAGGTGCTTATCATCAATGTTATCCAAGCTACTAACTTGATGGGAAACCGAGAGACCAACCAATCAAGCAGCTATCCAACATACTTTATATTTTTGTATGCCGGGCTTACACTCATATTGGAAACCTTTCTACTAACAACGTCTCCTGGGATTCAAGGAGAGAAGCGATGAATCGATACGTAGTATGGCAAGCAGGATGAGGATTTATTGTAGGTACGAGAAAAACGGCCGACCAGGAAACAAGAGGAAGGGAAGCAAATAAGAGCATCGGTGGGAGTACAATGAAGAAAGGCAACATAGTGGGCCAAGGAAAAGGTTCCGACTGCTAAGCTAGGGTTAACAGAACCTATGTGGTCCCTTGGAGAGTGACTCCTCATAGCACGCACACTATGAACAAATCTGATACGCAGATGCATCATACCCAATGCCGTATACAGAGGACTCTTATAACTATGGCAAACAATGCCTAGAACAATAGTATTGTTACGAGCAGCCTAAGTACATTTGATAATTATATAACACATTACTTAAGTGGGGCACGCCGAAATACAGCCTTCGAAACTTTGCAGGTCCGTAACTCCAGTCAGAAGCTTTAGCTTTTGACTCTTTGAAACGTGTTGCACATATTAGAACCAACACGATAACCTCGAGCCTGCTAAAAACTCCATTTTATGAAGGAAGATTAAGTTTCTGGAAATCTGAGGAAAACCGATTAAAGGTCACTGCCTGAAATTCAGTTCAACGGGTCAAAACCAGGGTACCTGCTTGCAGGCTCGAACATGTTAAGCCTCAAATGCTTACTGCTGGTGCCCAACCGAAAATAGCATTAATCGTGAAGTTACTATCTAACAAGGGCCCGGTACGGTACATCTTTCTTTGAAGATCTAATCAGCACTATATAATAATTCACGTCGTGTTTTTATTTATTTATTTATTTGTTTATTTATTTATTTATTTATTTATTTATTTATTTATTTATTTATTTATTTATTTATTTATTTATTTATTTATTTATTTATTTATTTATTTATTTATTNTTTTCCCCTATCTAATACTGAAGAAAAAGATTGCAAGGTACCCCACTTTTTTTTTTCGCCGAAAAAAAATTGCAAGGTACCCACTTTTTTTTTACATTTTGAAATCTGAATTTTCTCCTATCTTATTCCCACAGAGCGTGACAGGAAAGATATAAATATATAAATAAATAAATAAATAAAAACACGACGTGAATTATTATATAGTAGATTACTTAAGTAGGGCACGCCAAAATACTGCCTTCAAAACTTTGCAGGTCCGTAACTCCAGTCAGAAGCTTTAGCTTTGACACTTTGAAACGTGTTGCACTTATTAGAACCAACGCGATAACCTGCTAAAAACTCCATTTTATGAAGGAAGATTAAGTTTCTAGATATCTGAGGAAAACCGATTAAGGGTCACTGCCTGAAATTCAATTCAACGGTTCGAAACCAGGGTACCTGCTTGCAGGCTCGAACATGTTAAGCCTCAAAGGCTTACTGTTGGTGCCCAACCGAAAATGGCCTTAATCGTGAAGTTACTATCTAACAAGGGACCGGTATGGTACATCTTTCTTTGAAGATCTAATTTCTAATAATAATTTTGTCCCCTAAAAGTGTTATTTTTTCTTGGCATGGATATGCCCATAACTTCTGATTTATTAATTTTGAACTCTACTGTGTTATGTGATTTATTTTATAGTAGATTTCTACAATAAAGAGAATCTGAAGAGATTTGCTTAGATAGCCCGCAGTAGATGGACCTTGATGATTCTTTGGACAAGGCCCAGGTGGTGATACTCACACAGCCTATCTTGTGCTGAAGTGAAGCTGGATTCTGCGACCATCGGGAGGGCAGTGGCAAGCTATCCCCACATTGTGCATAATCACTTACGGCTCGTTTATTTTTTACTTTCGGTATATATACAGCAGGCTCATTCATAGAAAAGAGCACGAGACTCAAGCTCCGGTCCTCTATGAGCTATTGCCGTCATGTCAAGATCAAATATCTAAAGCCCGCTAGAGGCGATCGTCTTTTGTCCTGCTTTTTTACTTCTCAGAGGACAAATGTTCAGCTGTGTCTGTGTACACAACAAAAGTACGCTACTTCCTGAGTCGCCTTTCACCAATAAATTTTAAGACAAGAAACTATACTAGTGATACTTGCAAAGCCAGTAGGTAAGACAGCTAACGCCTGATCTGATTTTTTGTCAAACACACAGTTGCGTTTGCATGGACACAACGAAGTATTCAAACACAGTGAAGTGAAAAACATAAGACAAAAGATTATCGTCTGCACGTAGCATAAAAGGGAATCTGCAGCCAAGAAGATGATGATGCAGTCATGAGATTTTGAGACATTAGGTTAGATTAGTAGCGAAAAAAGGAGCAAAGCTGCCTCTAAAGGAGTTAGTTAATGAGTCTTGGATGAGGGGTTGGAAGTTGTGAATGGTGCTGCTCCCAGTGCTTGTCCAGACGATTTCTGGACGTGTTGACTGTCAGTGCTTTCACAACATCCGCTTGTAGTCTAAATCCAAGTGTTCACAATTATATTATTGTGTTGCAACATAAATAATAATCAACATAAAAAAACAATAAAATGCAAAAGACCTGCGTTGGCTGCAAGAAAAGATACCCTAATAAACTTTCGCGAGCTGTAAAATTATGAAATGTATCAAGAACACGACAAAAATCACATTTGAGTTGTTTCTGAATCAGAATCTTCTTCATAGGCCTAATGCCACAGAATGAATCCACAAGGGTCGGCAAAAATAATGATAGTTATAACATATTCAATAATGGTAGTTAGACATTTCAAATGAAAATAATGCTTGCAGTTTTTACCGTCTACGTTTATTTTGCATACATATATAGAAAACCTAAGATTTATGATGAAAACCAATATTGTAAGAAAATTTGCTAAGTAGGCTGTGCCATACTTTCATTGAAATAGATTAGCATACAAATAATATGCCTTTCAAAAGGTAAACATTAGTGATGTCAGAACGTATGAAATGAAAAATTCATGAGTGCATATACATTAAAATATTAAGCAAAAATTAAATATTGCATAACAAGCACGACATATAAAGGCTGCATGCATTTTACCTACTATTATATAAACACTAAAGCGTATATGCTGAGGGTGAAATTTTCACGTACTTTAACTCATCGCTCAGACTCTCACTGCCATTTGGTACTAAGAAATTAAGCAGCACAGAAGTCCACGGGTATTAGGAACATGATTTCGACGGCTTATTTTTTTTTGCAGAATTCAGGGGCTTTACTTCATGTAGCTACCAAATGAACTGAGAGTCCACTGAGAACACTCAAATCCATAATGCTTCAGTCACAGATTGAGACTCGCTCGTGAAACTCGCTAAGTACACATTGATTATTTATTACCCTAGCAAAATTTGGAGTCGCCTCGCTGAAGATGAACTACGGTTTTAGCTAAATGCATTAGGGGCAGGCACTAACCACTCTTAGTACCCAAAGATAGTGTATGTAATTACGCTATACACGGTCCGTTTGGTCAAGGCAGTTTGGGCGTGGTCAAGTTCTTCTACAGCTTTGCCAATTTTATGGGTATTGCTGAGATTTCTCGATATGCAGGTAGTGGGCGGGATATGATATGGGCCGAACAGAATCTCAGAAATGCCCGTAGAATTGGCAACGCTGTAGAGGAATCTGACCACGCCCAAACTGCCTTCATAAAATGGACAGAGTACATATAGCTAAATGCATTATCGAAGGGCACTTACCTGTCATAGTGCCCAAAGGTATTTCATGTATTACGCAAACTAAATGCATTATATGGTATCGTTATTACCTCGTTTCAATTTCATGTTTCCTTCACTTCGCCTTCTTTTCCTTGTCTCTCATTTCTTCCTCCCGTATGAGTTTCCTCATCTCCATGGGGTACGTGACACACCGCCATGCCAGTCGGATGAAGACCCAAAACACAGCGCACAGCAGCAAATACGGGACCGCGCTCAGCACCATCTGGACGATCTGAAAATTAGTGGCAGATTAGTGACATATTTTAGAAAGATTAGTGGCAGATTAGTGGCAGATTAGTGACAGATTAGTGGCGGTTTAGTGACAGATTTGAGACAGATTAGCGTTAGCATTGAACAGACTTCCCAGTCTATATTTTGTGATGAGGTGCTACATTGAGTCGCATATATTAATCTGTTGTTATTACGCGATTGGCATTCATGTGCTCATTGTTTAATTCAAGCTTAACCTAAATAAATATCTTAAGAGGTGTAAAGTCAGCCTACACAGATGTTCTTATTGAAGTAAAGTCAAACTAAGCAGACTTTTCAAACGGCCTAATATCACCCTGAACAGACGATCTATTTGATCTAAAGTCAATCTAATATAAAGGATATAATGTTCGATTGGGCCCAGTAATAAGGCTTTGGAGACTCGACTTGTTCGACACTTCTATCGGGGGGGGGGCTGCTTTCGACCCGCCTTGTTGCATTTCAGGCACTAACTCTGTATCGGTTAACCCGTGAGAGCTCCTGAAACTCAAAAAGGCTCCTTAAAATGAAGTTTTCAACACGATTAACGTAATTGCGTTGCTTCTAATAGGTAAGTGCAACACGACTCAAAGTGCCAAAACTAAAAAGGTTTTTTCCGGAGTTTCAAACTAGTCAAGCCTCCGAGGCTTAGTGTTGGTCCCCAAATTGAAGGTCTGTCTCTAACTTTTTGAGGTGAGGTACACCCGGACGAACAAAAAGACGAACACAGAGACAACTAGACAACCGAATGAAAAATTGTCACCAATATTTGGTCATTTGTGTCTCTTAACAATCCTATTAATTGTTTCAAATTTCATAAATATCTGTTCGTAACGTTTTGGATGATACTGGTGACAAAAAGTAATTAATAAATGTATAGTCAAACAAATACAGGGAGAAGCAGATCATCATATAAAGTTAGTCATTAGCTCTTCATAACATATTTAACACTGCTTGCAAATTTCAGGAAAACCCTTTAATAAATTTCTGAGTTAGGTTGCAAAGAAACAACAAACAAGCAAATAAACGGCTGAATGAACGGTTGCATTATCTGTTCCTCCTAACATACCTGGCAATTCTTGTAAATTTCATTAAGATCCGTTCATAACTTTTTTAACCATTTTGGTGAGAAACAAACCAATCGACAAACAGTCATACAGACCGACTGAATTTGTGCATCTACGAATCTCGCAAAATGCAATTTATAACGCGTTTATGAAAATAACAGATACGCTCGAAATGATAATATTAAAAGCTAAAAAGTGCTAGACATACTTGATATGTTTCATAATGAAAGATACATTCTGAACAAAAGGTAAAGAAAGCACTATATAAGTACATAATTTTATATCAAGACAACAATGTTATCGTGAGAATTTTGCATATACTTTCAACAAAAGTTTTATGATCGTACATAAAAAAAGTAACTGAGAGTCAGTCATAATAACTAAAGCGTGACGTAAATGTCAGGCAGGTCCAACTTGCGTTTACTGACGTAGCACCAAGTCATCAATTTCACCCTCAAGAAAATTTATAGCCAACAAATATCAGCCATAAAGCACATAAAGTTAACTTCTCTTGTAAATCTTACTTGGTCTCCATCCATAAACGCAACAGGGTTCATTATTTTACTTGCAAAAATATGGAATGCGAAAACTTATCAAAAATAAATTGCGTTTCCGTTTACAACAAGTGCAGATGTCACGCGTATCCTACCACGGCAGGATGGCAACTGGACGTAACTCTACGGTAGCTGAGTGCCAGGTTTCACTATCTTGCACACACTCGCAACAACTCCCTCTTGTGTTAGATACTTAAGTTTACTTCTTTACGTCTAAATCCAAAATATTACTTAGCCTAGTTACACTGAAACTAAATATTACATAAGATATCGATTCCTACCTTTCGTTCGCTGGTAAGGTTTGATGCGCGTGTTTAAATCAAGTAAAATACACCGCACTAATTCGAAATGAGATATCTTCTGTTAGGTTGCTCCTGGTAGCAATGGTGCTTGTCATTTTTTTATAGTGAGTTGAGAAACATGTATTTTCTGTTTATTGAACCAGTTCTTATCCAATCTCAGTAAGAAGCAATGCTTAATATTACAAAGAGTGTTGAATGACATTCCTAGTTCAATGCTATTCTTGCCAGCCTGCATTATTTTGCTACATGGTAGCTTTTCTTATTGTATTTCTACTGCAGAAAGGTAGATTTTATAGCGAGTTAGCATATCCTGCTGCAGATTATAGGATTAAGGCTCACTAGCTACACTGAAAACAGCATTACTTCAAAATCAGCAAGTCTCTTCGTGAACTGATGGAAGTGCCTGTCTTAGTGAGCTGTGCAGCACACAAACTGTTCTCATATCAGACCGCGCACGAAAAGACGTGCCGGTTCTGGGATAAGACTTTTTAGCGTACAGAATTCACTGAAATTAAAACAGTGAAAAGAAGACCACTATTATGTTAGGTAAAAATGAACAACTATGCTTGGAAAAGTAATAGAGGACATCAAATAAAAATTATCAGTGTGAGTATGAAGAACGAACTAAACAATCTGAGATGAAGGGTAGGTCGTCCCTGAGTCTAAGGTAACTTAATATGATGAAGGTTCTCTAGGTTAGCACTACGATGTTAAGAGTAAAGCTACAAATTTTTAAAAACATAGTTAATACACCAGCGAAAAGTTTATCTCTCGGCAAACCAATTCATAATAACAAAAGGATAGTTTTAGGAAGGCAATAAAGTTCTTGCTTATCCCCACTCTACCATAAGGTAAGCACGAACTTTTTCGGTCACTAGTGCGGTAATAAGAAAATATGATAGAAAAAAGGCAGTCAAGCAACTGGGTGGGACTGTATGATATATATGACACAGGTCCTCCAGTGGCGGCAGAATGCAACTATGACGCCTTTTAAAAGCATCTGAAGAAAGTTGAATTTTCTAAGTGTATCTATGACTGATGCAGTTTTTTCTAACAGACAGTGTACGAATGTATCATTAAATATGAAACATGTTTTTACATCAATAGTTCAGGTCAATGCAAATATCTGTCAGCAAATCTTTAAAATGCCCACGAATAAATGACTGTATGCATATGAAATGAGAACCTGTTCTGCATGTTCACCTGAAGCATATAATTCGTTGTGGAACTCTTTTGGTTTAATTTCAGCTAGAAACTTATTAATTTTACACACTAAGGTGAGGGGTATTGTAATCAGAATTTTAACGCTACCGGTGCAGCGCCGGTAACCCAACCGCTCGCATATTGGGTCGCAATCACTATCAGAGAAGCGGTAACGATGATTATGACACGGGTTGCCGTACCGAAAGCAATAGCTTAATGGCACCAATTACAAATAAAGGGAAAGTAATAACTATGAAAATGAACAATAAGTAATTTCTATTACCCGAAATAAGTAAATAAGTTTACTTACTTCGAGCTAGGTAGACTAGTAACAATTAATACGGAACTTCGGTATAGTGAGACACCGTTCATAAAGAGAGGGCACTTTCATGACCATATATCGGGTTACGGTTACCATTTCCAGGTTGCGGTTGCCCAACTGGGTCATGATTACAACCCGTCTCTGTATATCACGAATGAATATTGAATAGACAAAATTAATCCGATTGACATAAATGCGCGTGAAAATTTCAATCAATCTGATATAAAGTATTTCGTTTCTATTAACTCCATGAGACACTCACAGTGCGTAGGTAACTTTTTTTGCAGACTCCAATAAACGTTTTATCTGTGTGCCCAATGGGTCACGGGCAATGCCACCTAGACAATTGTTTTCTAGGTGGCCTTGTCACGGGCCGTCCGGTGTAATCAATCTATATTATACTAAAAGTCTGTGAACCGTCTTTGCTGCTTGTTTATTTGCTTGTGTTTTGTTTGACACAGCTTCTTCGGTTTTAGACGGGACAAAATTCGAGGGATGAATGTAATAACAGATACCTAGGCGGCAATAGTCTAACTGTAACTGTAACGGAATTTAAACCTGATCTCGCCTGTAAGAACGGGTACTCTGGAAATATAACGTAACATATAATTTGACTTTACTTCCAGCCTGAGTATTGAATATTCGTTGAAGAAGCAAAGAATCTGTAGATAGTGAGCCGTATGGGCAGCAGCTCCATTGAATAATATACTTAGGCGAATACTACGTGTTAGACGTAACAAAAACAATGTGCCTGTTATGCATTGCAGTGAAATGTACGTGTCTTTACAAATGTTCCAATTTCAGGATGTTTACAACTATTCTTTCATTAATTTTTTTTCGATTTCTGTTCTATAATCATCTTGTAGTATTTCCAAAGTATATCAGTCCCCTTATTCCCCAGTAATATTACGAACTCAGACGTTCTGTTCTCAATCTCCCTACTGTGCGTGTAGACGTTGAAAAACGCGCTACAGTATTTCAAATTGCAACTCTTCTCAATAAACTTCTTGAGTATTTATTAGACCAAATTTCTGATAATGTCTTAATAGACTGTGTAACGGTGTTTACTTTCGGTATCAGATTTTTTATGTTAATTCAGTGGCAGTCTAGCATACTTGCACAACTCTGATAATCTTGCGTATCTGCTTGGCTGTCATCGTGTGACAAGCTTCGCCACTATACCAGGGGAATAAACTGAGAAGAGTTCGGAGATTTGAGAATAATAGTTCTTCGACTTATTTTTTTAATTAAATCGCAAAGCTCAGTGACCACTGCGTACGGCTCGGCAGTAGCTGTATTTCAGAAACATATTCGTCTCTCCATATTTTACTGCTTTAAAAATTGACATAACCTGCTCCAAGTCCACGAATCGAACATAAGATATTGAAATACCTTACCTAGGATGGGTTGTAGTGACCCAATGAGTCACCGGCGATCTAGTACGTAATAATTTTATATCATGTATAGCTTCAAGAACCTGTAGAGTTATTTGCTTAATACTTTTACTGTTAATTTCATGAAACATAATATTGAAGGAACCAGAGGTTTCATTGATGTATAGTAATTATTTTTTTGTTTATTTGGTGACGGTGCTATAACATTATGTAGTTTCTCATTGATAGCCCAGGTTATTGCTTGCATACCTACGCTAATTAACAACCACACAATATGACTAATCACTCGCGTCAGAAATAATTTTATTTCTGTCAAAAATTATGTTTAACCATATAATGCCGGTATTATACAATGCTTTTTATAGGAGAATCACTATTTCTAATAACTCCAATAGTGTATAATAAACACTAAGGGAATAATAGAGACAGTGAAAGTGTCACGCGAATATGGTGACATTTGGAAACTGCCCAGCAGCTGCCAGCCGTACGGCCCAGAGATCCGACTGAATAGTTCATAACTAGCTCCGGAGAATAGGTCAGTAGCTCCTGCCCTGCTACTGGATCAGCTGACTCGGTGTCGCTCATCGACTACCGGATTTGTCCTTTCGTTCTTCGGTTGCATCATTATAATTATTTTATACAAAGCTAGAAGTATTCCTTTTTGAATATGTTCCTTTCGTTCTCTACTTTCGGGTGCATTTTGTCTTTTCTATAGAAACTACAAAAATTATTTTAAGAATATGTTTCTTTTGTTCTGCGTTCTCTACTTTCGGTTGCATTATTTTTCTTTTTCTGCAGATGCTAAAAAATTACTTTAAGAATATATTTCTATCGTCCTCAACTCTCGGTTGCATAACTTTTTTTCTATAGAAGCTAGAAATATTACTTTCTGATATTTTATTTTCGTTCTCCACTTTCGGTTGCATAATTCTCTTTTTCTAGAAAAGTTAGGAAAATTACTTTAATTAACCATGCATGTATAATTCGAAATAAGCCCCCTTGTTCGAAATATTATTAGTATTTATGTTCAAAAATTTTAAACCTAAATAAAAAAAACTGTATGGAACAAGAGAGGTATACCTGTATGAACCATCTTCCCTCAGTTAATATCCGAAGTGGACAATTTTAGTAAGACTTTTCTCTGGACCTGTTTGGCTTGTGTCTTCTGATTTATACAAATGGACGAAAAAGACTACAGAACTCCAAGGAATATTTATCTGAACACTTTTACTGTGCGATGTAAAAAATCGTAGCCATACTAGCATTAAAATAAAACTTCATCATGCGTCAACGTTGGACTCTCTCTTTTTAGGTCAGTTCACACGACAGTCAAAGGAACGTCTTCTCGCTGCTAATCGTCACTTCACGCTGGAGAAAAGTGTTTAGCTATCTGAGTTCTGATTCACTTCAGATTTAGAGATATGTCCACAACTTTTCGTATGAAGCTCGCTATAAAGAAAAAGTGGATTGAAGACTAATATTTTTAGTCTCTTTCTCTCGGGAGACACTCAGCTAAGCCCAACAGAACGTAGTAAAGTATTTGAATTTGTTATTAATTAACACAAAACTTTCGTTTCATTTGCATCATGACTAGTTTTCATTATCGTATATAATAGGAAACAGACACGCTATAATGTTCATAAGTAAAGCATTAAAATATGTTTTTTCAATGTATCAAAGAAACTTCAATGACATTTTCTAGCGAGGTTTCTTCCTGGTGTCGGCAAAGCTATGGTTTAACGAGCTACGTAGTTATGCCATGTGCAAAGCCATTATTTTTTTTTTTCAGCCAGAAAACAATGTCAAAAGTAAGCAGACTTTAATCCCACTTTTCATAGTTATATGAATTACGAGAGAAGCAAAATTCTGTCATATATTTCTCTGAACATTCTGTAACGTTCCTGTAACTGTAATGTAGATCCGTTTAGGGCATTTTGAGTTATCTTCCTGTCAAATCAAACAAATAACAAATATAAGGCAACCATACAAGCGGACATAAAGATCATCCCCAAAATTTGGTCATTTGCTCCTCGTAACGTCCTAACACATTCTGCAAATTTCATGAAAATCTGGTCATAACTTTTTGAATAATATTGCCAAGAAAAATAGCAGGACAAAAATGCAATCGTTTGAACGGATCTTCACCGGAAGTTACTCATTTGTTCCTCCAAACATACCTAACAATCTCTGTAACGTTCACAGAGATTCGTCCATAACTTTTTAAGTTATATTGGTGACTGGCTGATAAACTTCGTCAAAAAATGTACCACCCTTGGCAGAGGTAATGATATATATTCAGTGAGCGGTAATGTGGCCAAATGCTGACGTCTGTTAATGTCGAAAGCACAGGTACTAAAAGAGCTAGAATAGACGTACGTCTGGACTCCCCAGCCCGCAAACTTCCTCAGTGGACTGGTTGCCCTATACACAATAATACACTGAATTACTTGCATGCCCAGTAGTGACGCCGTTAAGGCCTATTGCACAGACGAAAGTCGTCCGGCAAAAACAAGGCCGGCAGAGCATTTTGGCCTCCGTCCGGCAGACGTTCGCTGCTGCCAAATATTAGCGTACTGCTGAACTTTGCCTCCTGGCAGCGGACATTATCAGTTCAACATTCAAGTTCTTTAATTAAAGGCTTTCTTACTCTTGCAAAGGAGTACGAGTAGCTGCAGTACTCCAAGTCTCTCAAAATTTGTTCATTGTGTCATCATCTTCAGATGAAGAGTAGGCCTACCCAACTTTGAGCTACCCGTCTACTTGTCCTTGAGATTTATCCGTTTCGTGTACGTGTAATAGCACCTCAATGTTCGGCGGGCATGTTCCCTGAGATTCTGTCCGCTGTTCGCCGAACGTTTTCCTCCTGTGTAATAGGACTTTTACTGAACAGGCCTTAATGCCACGACCACAACTGGCAATGAAATTTTTGAGAAAACTCAAAATTAGGAAAAAATCCCATGATCTGGCAGCCCTGGTTCTGGATGGACAAATACACAGACACCCTGAAAACTCTACGTACCACTATCATAATGTTACTATGATGTACGTGATCGGCACTTAAATTGTTTAAATCGGTATTTTCTTGAAAGTGAGGTTAGGCACATATTTTATAGCACAGCCAGTACCGGGCTAACATGCGACCTACCTACATAAGAACCGAATAGCATATGTTTGCCTATAAGTTAGATTCGGTACCTATTCTAATACCTGAACTGAACCTACACTATCCTATTCTTAACTCAACCTTACCTTATCAAACATACTAGCTGGAACCTGAGGATATTCCACACAACGAAAACGCTGTTCTTCAGTGATATCTCAGACTCACTTCATCCTAGTCTTCTCTTATTTAATACTTAAGGAAGATGTAGAAATTCTACAGAACAAAAGCATCGTTCCTTAATTATGATGCCCTCGGACCCGTATCATCTATACAAAGTGTGTAAAATGTTCCAAGTCAGGCAGTGAATCTCATACCTTAGACTTAGGCTACTGCAAGTAGTAGCAGTTTAAGTTCGAACTTGACTCCTTCTGCTATTGATCCCTTCCCGCCTCGCATCATGGATACCTACTGAAGTCCCTAGTTTTCTCCCTATCTAACACTGATGTAAGCGTCACGGTCGTACTAAGTAACTAACGAACTAACTAGTGTAAGGAGGGACGAGCAGAATTATTATACAGATACTCTCAGGTAGGTTACATACAATGCCAGACCTCTCAGACACTTCATGCAAGATATATTGCATATCATAAAATTATCTTCATTAATTGATGTTCATTGCCCATAAACTGTTGTAGGCTGTAGCAGAGTGTTGGATCTCAGCTGCGGCAGGAGCAAACTCGACTCTGCTGACCAGGCAGGCGAGTTCTTGAAGCGCTTGGCTTGCTGAGTCAGCATTCAATGTCCGGATGGTGTCTCCAGGGTACTGATTCTAACCAGAAATAGAAATGGTCGGTGGGGGGAAGTAGGTTAGTCCCAGGTTTTCGCATAAGAGCCTTCCTTTCTGACGCCATAGCTTCTGACAATGTTTGGTCGCCTGCAGCTGGGCACTGATACGGTACGGCACTGGCCAGCGGGTGTGAGTTTTCCAGTTGTGGTGTGCCGTCAAGTTAACTTTACTTATACAATATTTTCTTACTCCCAAGGTATTTTCGGAAATTATGATACTAGCCCATTATGAAGCTCTGTTTACGGCGCTGTTACGATGCACACCTCATCTATAATCTTACCGTAACCAAGTGATTAACAGATGCGATACAGTGCGAGTGTGACCACTGCGCGTTCGATCCCACGTGTGTACAGCGCAGCTTTTTCACGGCAACGCTTTCGGGGAATGCGGGAAGTGAGATACAATGGCCATTTAATAAAAAAGAACTACAGAAAAACGAAACTATCATTCGAGTATCCAGAGCTATTTCACTGAGTTATAGCTATTAAGGGAACGGATTTGAGAGGCAGCAGGGCCATTTCCGGCTCCGAAGCTTTGGGCCAGGACCCGCATTTATGTACATTTACAACATTGTAAAACTTACAAAGTTGCACTTTACAACGACGATACAAGGTTGTAGTCAATCTGCCTTGTGATTGTAAGTTACAGCTCACTACTACAGCCAATCAACGGTCGCTTTACGTCTTCCATAGAATGAACAACCAATGGCGTGGGTTTATATATCCGAACAACCAATCCGCAGGCGGATTACATCAGAGTTTGGGCTTTGTTTAAACGTAGAGGCTCTAGTGTTGTAAGCACTTACAAGTATCCCCAAGGTAAAGTAAAAAATATAACATACTTTGGAAGATTCTCTAGCTGGTCTCTTATATTTCTTGCAGGAAAAATAATATTTTTTTTACCTTATCATTGTAAGTCGAGATACAAGGTAAACGAGTTACAATGTCGCAAGTAGCTTAATAAATCTGGCCGGAGGTACAATACAGCAAGTCGAGACACAAGCTGAACTAACGACTTACAACATTGTAAGTTATGTAAGTAGATTGATAAATTTGGGCCCCTCACCTTGCACATAGCGACTTTAGAACTTTAGATTCTATAGACACGTTAGATTGGGCTCCAAAACTAAGCCTTCTAGGCTTGTTTACATTGTTGGTGAGGGTTCCATGTATAAAACAAATGTAATTGGGATGCTGAAACACTGTTTTATTACAATAAATGTACGTTTTCAGGACCTACAATAGAGCGATTGACAGGTAAAATAAGTTCAAAGTGGGGAACTACTCCCAAATTTTAAACTATCGCATGAATTGAAGCAAAATTTGGTTACTCTACGTACTTAAATATGGTTTTCCATGGCACCAGCTTCAGAAATTGTTCACCTGCGATAAAGTAAATTATACAGTTTAGATGGACTGTGTTTGTCGATAACTGATTGACTGAATCTCTGTACACGAAAATGACCTAATATTGGCTAGATTAAGTGTTGCAATTCACCATCGCTCAGTGCTCATGTATGCATACTTCTCTCCAATAGATGCATTTCTTGCGCCTCCAAAAACAGTTTATTCTTGTTTCAGGTCGCTATAATAACTGGAAACGATTTTATCCAGGTTTCATCAATTCGCCCTCAGCCCCACTTGCGAGGAGTGGATTATCAAGTATTTTGTTGCCTTAACTTGTCTACGACTGAGCCTTAACCGTTTATGGCCCGGAGTCTTTCATAGAAGACATTACAAACGTTGCTAATAGTACGACAAACCGAAATTTCAGTTTGCTCGTAAAAGGTTAAATCCTCATCCTTGGGAAGACGAGCAATTCTACACGAAGCGTTTCTACCGCAGATACCTTTTCATGTGGTTTTTCTTTTTACGTTTCTACTTCAAGCACACTGCTAGTAACAAATGTTCATCTCGACCAGTTTTCACACATCAATCCCCCTGTATAGTCACAGCAGTGAGGTAACTTGACCTTTTTTATAGCTGCTATAAAATGTTTGTGTCACTTAGATGTTTCATTCACTGGATCTCCATTCGAGACAGCTAGCTAATATGACTCAAATTTCGGTCCTGTTGCTGTCGAGTTTTATTTTCTACGGGTATTGGGATCGCTAATGAGCGGTACGAGCACTGTGAGGAAATTAGAAATAAGAGGCAAGAAATGGCAAATATTGCAGGCAGGAAGCCGTGTCGTGTCGGTCTGTCGAGAGCAAACACAATCTTGACCATTATCAGGCGGGTAAATACTCTTGTATTTGCGAGGCCAAATGCCTTCGTCCGGAGCTTGGTACACCCACTGAACACTGAGGATTTTTCGATGATTAACGAGCCTAGTAGCTAATCAGATTTTATTACCTCCACTAAGGAGGTGATGTTTTTGCTGGCGTTTCTCTGGCCCTCTATTTACTTGTCTGTCAGATTATCAGCATCGTAACTCATAGAGTTACAAGCGGATCTTCATTAAATTTTCAGGAACTGCTATAGGTTTGTATTGGGAACAGATGATTAAATTTTGGCTATGATCAAAAAGAATTTTTTGATTCAAGATCAATCTGAATTTTTCGTTTGCTTGGCTTTTCTTAACTGAGATATCCGCTGCCGGAGTGCATTTTGTAGTTTACATATGTATGCATACGAGCATACATACGATGACAAGTGAGGACTTTTAGATGATTAATGACCATAGTAACTAATGAAATTTTACTATTTTAATATTGGAACAAAGCGCCTTCACCAAATTTTCATTTCTTTAGTTTTCTAGTAAAGTGGAAATGCAGGTTTCCATTGATTTCCAGGTCAATGTACAACTAATACATTTCCTTCAATTTGTTGCGGGGGAATAAATATTTTTCAAAATTTTTAATACAGTGAGAGGCCGAACATTTTCTTCACATTTCCAGTCAGTGTGAATTCAAAATATTGAGTTCTTTCAAATTTAATTTCAATGTGGCAAGAAAGAAAGGAAAATTTAGCAGGAAATAAATATTTTTCGAATAGTCTGAAATGCTACAGATTTCAATGCAACATACACTTTAATTAGCTTAGGAATGTTGTCAAATTTGTTTCTATATTTTAATTTCAAGTTGATCACCATCATCATCAGAATGTAAAATAAGTCAGAGTATACATCATCTCTCACCAATTTCAAAGTATTATTCACTTTAAATAGCTTAGGAAAACAATGCAAACACACTCCAATTTAAACCCCTTGAAGACTTGGAGCGCACAATATATGATTCGTGTTATTTGTAGGGAAAGGCTGTTTTTAATCAAACACTGAAAGGTTATATAAATAGTATTTTTCGAACTAGAAAGACAGTATTAAAATCAAAAAATGTAGGGTTATATTTCAGGTCAAAATGTGACACAAATTTTGGTAGACACGGAAGCCCAGTAGGGTATAAAGGGCAGCGGAAAATCGAGACGACGTCAGTGTTGCGGCAGAGACCACTGCGGTAGCTAAGGCGAAGTGTAAGCTCCCGTCGACCAAGTCTCTGTCACTGAATTCTGCCAGGCGTGAATTTGGCCGAAAAATGTCCCAGAGACATCGGGGCGAAAAAATTAGAATTAAGTGTTATTATCACGCCACTCTTCAGATTGGGGTTAAGGACATTTGTTCTCGCTGGATTTCAGGAAAGAAGGTCACATTTGGAGCAGCCAAACAAGGACTTGAAGATTTGTGTTTTACGAATATTAACAATGTCTGTAAGCGATGAGTGGCAGCAGATGGATAATGATTGTGATCAATGGTGCAGCATTTATTCTAAAGATATTCAGTATTATTTATATTAAAACAGAGCTAACGTAACTATTGCGAACGATGGTTTAGCATGAATTTTATAGCCATTTATAACCATTTTATCCTGAGTTATAATAATTTTGAGCACTGGTGTAGCATTTATTTTATAGCTATTTATCATTATTTAAAGCGAAATTATAATCGTAAATGATGGTGTAACATTTTTTTAATTTACCTTTATTTAATGAGGAGGCATTTATTCCAGAAGTAAGAGGTTAGAGGTTAGTTAGGAATTACCCCAGTTACGAACGATACAGCTTTTGTTTTAAAATATTCTCTATTAAATGAAGAAAAACAATAGTTGTTAGTAGTGGTTCACCATCAACATATAGATATATGTAGCAGTTCACTGTAAATTATTTTTCATTTAACTAATGTTACGCATGTGTGATGATGAACAAGATGTAAAAATTTGAGGCATGCAAACAATACTATCCAATGCTGTCTTCTACAGATATCGCTGTTTCCCTACAACGTTTTGCAGAACTAACCATAGTTCATGTCTTCAGAGATACTTCTGCACACCTGTAGCTACCATTAAAAAAATTTCTCTTGTCAAACAATGGAGAGTACATAAAAATGCAACGTTCGTCAATGAATGAGTCTGCTTTGTAAGAACTGTAAGGTTTAAGTTTTCAAAAATAAGACGTATTTTTAAGTAACGTATGCTAATGTTTTGCCAGCAAATTTTTATTGGCATACGTATGCTTTGTAAGCTGTTTCATGAACATAAAAGACTTACACAGACGTAGATGCAATGCCTAGCTTCCTTTCGTATCTGTCAAAGGCATATTTTTTTAGATACCGTCAAGTTTTATTGAGTGTGTACGAGTTCAAATCCATTAACATGCGTATAGTTTTTTAATCTAATTACCCTGACTACAATAGGCTTTCTTTCAGATAAAGCATGATCGTATACTTTACACTCACGACACTACTAGTGTCTGCTCTTTGTTTTGAACATGCTGAACTCGAGGGAACAACTGGTGTACCGCAAACAGTGGATACGACAAAAGTGACCAGTGCAGATTCTACCCTTGATGAACCTGGGTACAAGGAAAGAAAAAATCTTTTTAGTACTAATACACATCATGAGTTTGAGAAAAATGATCCGGATGCAACTGTTGGTGTAATGGTGAAGAATTTAGACAGGCCTGATGATTTGTTGAGTAAAAATGAGCATTACGAATTGAAGAAAAGCCGAGTAGAAGGAACAGCTAGCCCAGTAGTAGAAAGTTTATATTCTAATGTAGATGAAAATAAGCACGGTAACATGGAGGAAAAACACGTTTTAAGCAAAAACTATAATGATGAAACTAATAAAAATCAAGAATTTATGAACAGTTATTGGCAATTGAATGAACATTACGTGAACAGCTACCATCATTCGTTATTATACATTACTGATAATGATAAGATTACAAACATATCAATGTCAACACCCAGAGTAGAAATGACTACACCTATAGGAAACAATGTAGCAGCTGGAGAAAAAAAGGTCACACATGGAAGAAAAATAGTAACGTCTGATGCAGAAGCGCCAACATATGGTGGGGAAAAGGTATCGCCTGGAGATAGAAAGGTAACACCTGGAAGAGAAAAGTTAACCCTTGGAATAGGAAAAATAATACCTGGAGGAAACAAGGAAACACTTAGAGCAGAAAAGGTAATGCCTGAAGGAGAAAAGGTAACGCCTAAACAAGAAACGCCGCCACCTGGAGAAGAGAATCTAAAACCTGAAGAAGGCAAAGAAGAAAAGGGAGCGATTGAAGGAAAAGAGTTACCACCTGGAAGAGAAACAGTGACTCCTGGAATAAAAATAGTAACACAAGAAGAAGAAAGTTTAATGGTGGAACTGAAAAAAGTAATGCATGGAAAAACGGAACCTGATAAAAAGAGAACAACTGATCCCAATTCATTGGGAATAGACAGAGAAAAATATCACGCCAACAGTGATGCACAGTCTTTTCATTTGAGTACTGGACTCGTTCCAGAACCAATGACAATAGATCTGATGGCACTGCAATCTAAGCTTGACCAGGTAAGAGAAGGCTTCGTTAAAAGGCAAAGGCAACTACAACGCAGTGCTGATCAGGTTGACGTCAATTTTGTGCATAGAAGAATGGAAGTTCAAACAAATCAACTAAAAATTGAGGGTTTCATCGGAAACAAAACGAAACCACGCTCAAGCGGAACTCGAAGTGATGTAGAAATTCAAGAAAATGAAACTATAATACCGCTCGGTCAAGATATGGATGATGCAGATTTGGCTGCTCATGTAAAACCATCTCAAATTGTTAACGAAAATTTGGTTGAAGAAGAGCATGAAGTACGATCAAAACAAGACACGAGTAAAATCGACTTTATTGAACGTAGAAAGGAAACACAACCAAAGCAAGAGCAGACAGGGAGCTATTTGGCAGGTGAGGAAATCGAAGCACGGCGAAATGGAGTGAAACTTGGAGAAAATGTGATAAAAAAGATAAAAGAAGTACAACCAAATATTGAAACGGTTGACACGAATTTGGTCAAAAAACAAGCAGAAGAATTAACAAATCAAGAAAATGTTGAGAAAGATTTTGTTGATGAGAATGCTGAAGTACAACCAAGTCAAGAGGGTCATCAGAAAGATTTTTTTGAAGAAAAAACGGAATCACAACCGATTCAAGAACAGGTTAAAACTAATTCAACTGGCGTAAGAACAGGAAAAGCAGTAGATGATATTATTAAACTGAGAGATAGACTCAAGTTCGAAATTCAGCCGAACGCTTTGCAAGATGGCAGGGAAGTAGCAAAAACCTTGGAGGAAGAAATGCCATCGGGTCTAAGCCAGCGAATTTCGGAGGAGGTTACGGAAGACCTTCCTTGCCAAGAAAGGTGAGAATTAGCGTAGAATCTTGTCAGGATATTATGTTGTTTAGAAAATTCCTTTTCTAGAGAGGTGAGAATTAGCGTAGAATGTTGTCAAGGTATTATGTTGTTGGAAAACTTTTCTCGCCAAGAGAGGTGAAAATTGAAGTAGAATGCTGTAAAGGTATTATGTAGTTGGAAGCTTCCAAGCCAAGAGAGATGAGAAACAGCGTAAACTGTTTTCAAAATAGTATGTCTATCTATAGAAAGGCTTCCCTGGTCAAGAGAGGTGACAATCATCACTGAATGTTATCAAGATTATTATATTGTTGCCAAAAGACCTGGCAATTGTATACGAGTAGAATATTGTCAATGATTGATGTTGAAAGACTCTGCTTGGCAAAAGAGTTGAAAATTAGAGTAGAATTGATCACGATATGCATTATGGAGGTTAAAAAATTGGTATACGCGCATAAAATTGTCGATATTGGACGTTGTTGGAAGACTTTTCGTACTAAGAGAGGTGTACGTTAGCTTAGTGTGAGCCAGATCATGTTGACAGCGTCGTGGGCATACAGAGGATTTCTCAAAACGCAGACATGCGTAGGGTTTTGAGAGGAGTCCCAGTTTTTCGATATGACCATGCAGTTCTGCAGGATGCGTGTTTCCTCTATCTTAGTAAGAAACTGTTTTTTTCAAACAGCACGGGATATCGTGCAGTTGGACAGTCGCTACCAATTAAGTTTTATTGCACCTATTTTCCGGTCACTCAATAGGACATCGGCTAGTGCTACAACTCACCACAGATGGCGTTATATGCAGTCTACGTACGCTTCTGTGTTCCTCTGTTTCGTCATGGGGATGGTCTCTCTTTCTGGAGTATTCTCTTGTCTTAGGAGTCTCTTGTCTCTGTTTTCTGTATTTATACGAACCTTATCAATGGCGATCAGTGTGGTAAATGCGAGTTCGATTCACTTATTGAATCGAGAAATATATTCAGCTAGTTTTAACTTGTTCGGAAGCTCAATCCTGGTTGTTGGATTTGCCCTGGTTGTTGGATTTCAGGTGTTAGTCAGCTGCAAACCCAACATTGATTCCGGTTCACATGTTAGTCTTTTGAACGTGGTCTTTCAGCAGCTAATATTAATAATGTTCATTTATTATCTCGCAGTACCTAGCCGAATGGTGTGCTGAGTCTTTGTAAACACAACGTTTTGCGTACCAATATATTTGTTAACCCTTTCTTTCCCGGAATAATTTATCTCTCTCGTAGGAATAACATTACAGGAAGTGTACTTTCTATATAACGGAATGAAATTAAGCGTTAAAAGTTACCCGTTAAGTCAGCTGGTATAGGCGAGCGTCACATTAGCGGTCTCTTTTCTATTTCTTCAAATCTACAGCGATTTGCACCTGAGGAAACCTTGAACTTCTCTGTTACATAAATGACGCAACAGCATATGCGGACAACCTGCATCAGAGAACGCATTCAAACGATTAACGCATGCACCGGCCTTCAGACTGACACGTGTTATTTACCGAAGGATTTTCTGCGGGATAAAATTTTTGACTGGTAAGACGTACGTGCTGAACTGGAGTCGACGTCATCGATAAAGCGAGGCCTTCAGGAGCTCAAGAGGTCACAGGCAAGCCAAGACAATGGCCTTACGAGGCCGTCGTCAAAACTGAGGAGACCAAGCAAAATGTTGATAGATACAGACTTCATTAGCGGCGAAATTACCCTTATTTGATCTATATTAAATAACATTGTGTTTGTATTGTCTTTCAGTCCTGTCCCAATTGGAAATTTATCCGATACTATCCGATACCGTTCACAATTCACTTATAGGCAGCTGATAAATGCCTGTAAATTTCCGATTGGGTTGCGAAGCGAAAACAAGGTTATCTAGGCGACAGTATTCACAATATTGCATTTGGTGTGTGTCCGCACTCTAAGGAACGGAGAGTGCAGGATAAGCACGTTGTTTTTTTTCAACACGCCGCGTCATTCAAGTTTAGTAAACAGAACCTATAAATACTTAATAAATCCTCTATACCGTTTTCAAATCCTGAACAAGTCGACAAAAATGTTTTCTACCACCCCCTTAATAATCAAGGTCACTGTATTCCCCTTTTAACTCAAGAAAACTTGGTAAGCTGAAAATGTTGTACTAAGAAAACAGACGCCATCTTTGAGTCGACAAAGAAGCGTATTGCTGCGTGCTGTTTTTACCTTTATCGGTTTATCAAGCTATAAATATTTTGAAAATAGGCTGTTCCTATCAAATTCAGGCAATAAGATCATGGAAGACGAATTTGACTTCAAGCGACGAGAAGTGTAAACGAAAATGTAAAGAAACGAGATCATAACTGAGCGCACGGCGTCAGTCTTTCGAATGAAGGTCGGTACTAGGTGTGGACAGCGACAGTAAAAGTTGTCCCACGTTCATTTTCGGGAGTGAACGCGTTACGATGACGGAAGTGCGAACGGGCCCTTAGATCTGTTAGCAGCAGCAGCAGCAGCTTAAATTTGAACTTGACTCCTTCCCTATGTATACCTTCAATGGTCGTATCAAAGATACCTCAAAGGTGCCCTAATTTTCCTCTATCTTATATTGATGAAAGCGTCACGGTCGCTCTTACTAACAAACGAAGGGACAAGCAGAATTATACTATAGACAGTAAGTTCAATCCAAAGAAATTGAAGCAATATGCTATAATTTTTCACTCAGACATTACCAGATGTAAGTAATTACAGAAATTTGAGGTTCCACTTGACATGACTGGACTAGAGCTGTATTTCATAAAGTGGCTTTGAATAGGATTGCATTAATAAAATATAATGATTGCTTCTGGTATAGTAATTATGTAGTTAGCCTGGAAGTACGTGTTAGATTAGAATAGTTTAGGTCAGTATAATATAGGTTTTATTCGTTAGGAATCGATTTGAATATGCTCTATTCAGCTAGAGTAGGTGCCTACCATATTTTATAGGTACACGCATCGTACTAGAATATATGTAGGAAAAAGAGCCCTATAAGACAGCATGCATCCGCTAAGCAAGGCAACGATAACGAAAAATTCATATTGGTTCTTATACGATGATTTCCTTTGTATGAACCCTAAAATCTAATCATTTAATGGTCCTTTTTGAGAGTGATAACAACTTTTGTAATTTTCTTGAAAATCCGTTCATAATTCTTCGAGTTATGCTGCTAACAAACATTTTGACAAACAGTAGTCAAACACATAAACAGACTAACCGATCATCACTAAAATTTAATCAGTTATGTCGATCAATAAATTTCATAAACATCCGTCCCTAACTTTTTGAGCTAATTTGATAAGCATAAAATCAAACACGGCAATAAACAAATTAACCAACGTACAAACAAACAGTTCTACTGAGACTGAAATTAAATATCTTGGGGTGAACTTGGACTCGAAACTCTCGCTTACCAAGTATCTGGGTGAGGTACGTCTAAACTCTCACTTACCAAGCATCTAGGAGAGGTATGTCTAAACTATCGTTTACCAAGCATCTAAGTGAAGTATGTCTAAACTATCGTTCACCAAGCATCTAGGTGGGGCATGCCTAAAATTGAGCAGAGCCGTTATCGTCGGCCGTTATACTCATTATAGTTTAACCATTTTATGAAGGCGGTTCAGTCGTGGTCAAATTCCTCTATAGCGTTGCCAATTCTATGAGTATATCTGAGATCTTGTTCGGCCAATATCTTAGACACGCCCATATAGAGAAATCTCGAAATATTCATAGGATTCGCCCCGCTGTAGAGGAATTTGACCACGACTGAACTGCCTTCATAAAATGGTCAGACTATAATTGAGATTTATTACGCAACAGTGTATCCCCATTTGACTTACTGCATAGAAATCTGGGGAGGTGTTTCACAATCTGCAAAAATTCTCTAAAAGTTGTAATCAACAAAATTTTACGTGCAATACTAAAAATTCGAACTGTAAATTTTGTACCTGATATACATACTAATGAAATGTTCAAAGCGCTAGGGTTGTTGCAATTTGATGATATACATCGATACTCTTTACTGAAATTAGCAGTACATAAGTTCTTATAGTCTCTCGTATGAAAACTATGTTCTACCTCTTTTGCCTCAACACAGCTATAATACAAGAGGGTTAAAATTCATTCTTCCCTCTGTTAGACTTAACGTTGAGAAGCAAGAGACAATATTTCAATAGTAGTAATAGTATCAACGATGTTTTTTTGACACCAATGCCATGCCATAAACTTAAATTAATCTTCAATAGAGATGCAGTATACAGTATTTGATTTTACCCTTCTCGGCGTTGAATTTTGTGCAAATTCTAAAATGTTTGCAATTTTGCTATTTTTAAAGAATTTCTTACCATGTATTGCTTATAAAGTTCTTCATTGAAGTACCCTTACGTAATTGTCGGGGTCATATTTATATTTAGGTCCTTCAAGCATATTTAGCTTAAGCGACATATTGCCACGTGTAATTTTATGTTTCTGAACAGATTATCTTTTGTACTGATTTAACCCTTTGCCTCCTGACGGCATCATCAGATGCCACTCTCTATTTTTCCCTGTACAAAGGCTATGCATCATATAAATTATCCAAGACCCTGACGGCATATGTAGTAGCCGATGCAAAAAATACTGTTTTTGCAAATAAAACTAGATTATTTCTCAAATATGTGTTTAACTAACCTATTTTTCATAAATTTAACAAAAAAAGTAAAAAAAAAAACGTGTTATCTGAATTTCAGGAGGCAAAGGGTTAACAAATAAAATTTCTATGAAGTTTCAATAATTTGGTCAGTTATTCTTTGTAATGTACCAGGCAACTCATGTAAATTTCATAAAATCCATCCATAATTTTTCAAAAAAAAATTACAGTACTGTGAAAATAATAAGAAAATAAATAAACAAAGGTTGAACTGATCTTCACGAAAAGTTAAACATCTGTCACTGCTAACATGCCTAATAATCCCCCTAAATTTCATAAAGATCCGCCGATAACTTTGGAGGAAGACAGACAAACGCCTACATAAACATATCCTCCTTTTCGGAGGTAAATATGCTGTATGGGCATATACGGACGCATGCCGAACAGCCACAAGACACACCTACGAAGACTGGGCAGCTATATATTTATTATTTTCAGCATTGCGTAGTCTTGTTTCACGTTTATTTGGGCGCCTGCACCTTGCACCTAATCAACCTTCACTACGTCTTCTTTGTTAAGTAGTTCACTAGTGCTCTCAAATAAGCACAGTTCAACTTTAAATTCATAACAACAGTTCACTTCGTTTTCAAAGCCCTTTTGATGAACTTACAACAAAGAGCTGAAATTATTTATTTCTATAGCAACCACAACCATGAATAACTGAAAAATAGTAATCGTGAAATTGAAGAGCAGTATTAAAGGAACAAAATGTCGCTGATCAGCTCAAGATATAGTTTTAAGGTTCGGGTTCTTCTCTTCAATGCGTGCATCCATATATCTTTTGTAATTAAAACCTCGTTACACACGAGAGTCGAAATACCGAAATGTTATTTCGTTGTCACGGGCACATCTTTGGTTTGCCCAACATTAACCTTTCCAAA
>LQNS02278070.1:22273894-22284977 GCA_001587735.2 Parhyale hawaiensis
CAAGCAGACAGTGAGCTAACTACAAATAACCTTTATGCACACGTGGGGTGAATTCGTCACTTCGTTTTAAGAAAGTTGCTCTAGCTGCCCTTAGGCGATACGCTTTTAGATGATTAAAGGTGAAGCGCTAAAAGTATTTAATGCATCAGAGTGACCAAGTTGAAGTCCGTGTGCGTACTCTATATCAGTAAGAAAAATAACTGTGAATAGTCTCAGATGAGTTTAGCATAAATGGTTTTACATCGATTGTCCAGCTTTTCGTTAATGCTTCGTCTTTCCTTTGCCTCGGCCAATACTGGGAAATCTACGAAAGTCCCAGAGAACAGCATACTTCACGGGCTATTCAATTTTCGTGCTGCATTGTACAAAATAATATAAATTTATTAATCAGTAGATTCACTTTATTTCTAGAATTTTGAAGCTCTGCTAGTATGAAGAGCAAGAGAGGCAGTGTTGCGACTTATGAGTCGCTTTAAGAGTAGCTCGCCACCCGTTCCCTGTGTACTATAGCTGAAACATAAGAAGGATAATCAATTTGTAGGGGATACCAGTCCGTTATATCCAGAAACAGGCCCAGTAAACGGGAGACTAATGCCGTATAGTGCCGCTACTCTGGGTTGCCGTACCGAACGGCTTGCACCTGCAGCACCGCATGATATCTCACCACCATAGCAGGAGCGGCACTGAGCCCCAAGCAGATATACCGCGGACACTATCACGATAAAGACCGCCACTGTTAGCTATACATCCCAGCTTCCGCTACACTGCAGCCGGAGAAGGGAGACATAATAACTTTTTTAGGTTCTTTATTTAGTTGCGATATCTCTATACAGGCCAGAAAACAAGACACTAAAGGGGAGCGGGAAAGCCAAATCTGGTGTATCCAATATCGTACCATGGCTATAACACAAGACGGATAATGATTTATTTCGGTGTTATATATCAAGCTGTGAGAATGAGAGATAAAAGACACGGACAGAGACAGAAACACTTGAAAGTGTGACTAAAGTAGAAGCAGTAGTTTAAAAACTGCACCATGAAAGTAATCATTATGACTTATTTTTTACAGCCACTGTAGCAAAATGAAAGAAGAGCTGGCTAGATGACATTTGCAAGGCTCTAAACGGGTGTCTGCGTCGTGCGGGTAGTGTTTGTTTTGGCGTTCAGTGCCTCTCAGGCTCTTATCCTGGGAGCATGTGTAGTGCAGTTAGTCGTGGGTTTCCGAGAACACTCCAGCTTTGCTTATTTTTACTTCAAGCAGCGGAGGTAAAGAATAAGAGGCAGATAGTCTCCGGGGCATCTAAAGCTATGAAAATAATGGCTGTCAATGAAGGCTGTTGAAAAAATTCAGGGGTGCAGGATAATGTGAAAAAGAGAAGTGGAGGGTGCGAGGCGCGGGACCACTAAATTAGTATCAAAATAAGTATGAATAAGTATGGTATATGAGATGGACGGAGAGTAAAAGAAGCTGTAGTAAAGAAAGCGAAGTGCACGCCAGAAGCGTATTGAAATCGAACCCATTTGGGCTACTACAACCTGGCAACCATAACTCGGAATGCATTAATAGTTCCTAAAGGACCCGTGACCCATTGGGTCGTCATTACGATCGTCTATGCTGCCGGAAAAAAACAGGTGTTAATCAGCTCGTCATAGACCACACGCTATTCGGCAGTCGACTCTTGCCCGTACTGGTCGCCATCAACAGCTTCTTTGCTTCTCTAACGAATATTCAACACGCAGTCTGTAAGCAAACTCAATTTATATGTTACGTATTCCAGTTGTATTTTCCGTAGCAACTTTGAAATCATCGTGCCCGTTCTTGCAAACGAGGGACTGGTTCCACGTGCGTATCACAGATACAATCGAATTAAAGAGCTAATCCATGGAAGTATTGGAGACTGTACCCTAATCCCTTGAATTTCTTCCCTTCTATATAAAAGTAAAGAAACCGTGTGCAAACAAGACACAAACAAGCAAGTAAATAAACAAGGTTCATAGAGTTTTGGTACAATACTAGACGACCCGTGACCCGTTGGGTAGTCATTGCGATCGTCTTCGCTTTCACAAAAAAAAGCAGGTGTTATTTAGCTGGGCATAGACCACCCTCTATTCGGGCGTCCTCTTCTGTCCGTCAAGGAGCGGCCCGTTTGGTTCACTATCAATAGATTCTTTGCTTCTCTAACGAATATTCAAGATCCAGGTTGTAAGCAAAGTCAAATTATTACGTATTTGAGTTGCATTGCCCTTGGAACCGCTGTATTGATCATGCCCGTTCTTGAGGCCCAGCTCAGTTTAACTTCCGTATCACAGATACAATCGAATTAAAGAGCTCATCCATGGAAAGAATGCCACTCCCCCCCCCCCATACCTCGAATTTCTTCTCGTGAAAAAGTGAAGAATATGTGTCAAACAAGACACAAATAAATAAACAAGACACAAATAAATAAACAAGACACAAATAAATAAACAAGCAGAACTTGGCATAAGGCACTCACTTACTCCCTGGCTACCTAGTTCACTCTCTGTTCATTTGTATAATTCTTTTGATCCGTGTATTTTAAATAGATGTACTGAGTTGTATAGGTCACCGTAACCCGTGTCGCAACCGTTGTTACGGCTTTTTGGGTTTTCCAAGTTCAATACGTGTAAGGGTTGTTAAAAATACACTTGTATTCATAATGTTTACACGTATTGAACTTGGAAAATTTAGAGCGGTTGAGGCTTTTTGGGTTGTGATTGCAACAAAAGATGTGAGCGACTGGTAACCCAGATGCTGTGATTACAACGTACCTCAGCTTGATCACATTTACATAGGAAAAATTCTCTAAAGCGAGGCCGCGTTCGACGGACTAGTGAAACTAAGATTTTGAGGCGCAACTGCTCCGCAACTGCAGGCAGGTACGTACACCGGCTTCCATCGGCTGAAGCGTGTTTCAACCGTTGACTCGATTACGCTTGCGATCGCCAGAAACTAAATCTTACTCCGTGTAATGGCGTTTTCAATTGTATCAACGTAGCATAACATAATGGCAATAGCTCATAAAGGGCCGGGGCGTAAATCTCGGTATCTCTCTGGGAATAGACCTCATGGTCTGTCTACTGCCGCCTAATCTAATCTAATCGGGTTGCTTCTGTCACTTGCAGCACGAGTCAAAGTAGCAAAACAAACGCTCCTGTTCCGAATAAAGAAAATCTCGCAATCTCAATTTCGGCGACCGTCGAAAGAGGCCTTATAGTCTAGCATTGTGTATTTGCAAGGGTGATGAAGGTCCACCACCAACGCTTTCATTCGTGTTTTTCAGGCTGTGAGAGCTACAGAAGAGCGAGAGAAAGAGAAGCAGCGGTTACGGGTTCCGTCAACTCTGTCTCCCGCATCGACAAATTTTCCCGAGTGCTGTTCCCTCTGTCCTACGGGATACTGAACCTCTGGTACTGGTACTCGTACTACGATACTGAGCTCACTTCCAGCTGGAAGGATGGTAGTTCTAAGCATAAATTTTAAGCAATTCCCATCGGCAAATTTTCCCGAATGCTGTTCCCTCTGTCCTGAAACTTACTTTACTTCTAGTAATGACGTTGGTATTCCTTTTGCAAAACTGAACTCACTTCAAACTGGAGAGATGGCGGTGCTCAACAGGAATTTTAAAACTCTGAAGGCAAAAATATATCGGTAGGATACCTCTTAGTATGAACCGAATCGAATATAAGACGGCACTGAGCGTTGTATTTTCTAACCAGTGATTTAAATTTAACCTAAGTGCACAAATAAGGAACACGAAATCTATCCAGCATGAAGTTTATGCAGTTATCAGGCGAAAACGCATAGCAGTTGTTAATTAATGATACAAACGTGAATTTATAAGGAATGAACTACTTTGCAAGCAATCTTCCAAACCGTAATCCGGAATAATGGTACGATGAAAGTACTGTACAGAGTATTGCAGGCACCGATACGATATGAAAATCAAACAATTTTGAAGCACATGTATTAGATTTAAACCAAACACTAGTGAAAGATAATATACCGAGAAAATATAGGGGAAAAATCTTCCACTCATCAAACCTGAGCACTCTAAAAATAAGTAAATTTGATAGTTCATAAGCAAACTTCCAAGCAGAGAACTTAGACAATATTAACTCATTAATGGACACCGTTCAACTTTTTAGACTTAATTAATAGTGGTGGTCCTACATGAAATGAAGGTTACTTTGTCTGTTGAACGGTTATCATAAAAATGCACAGTAAGGTATCCACTATCCATAGACCCAAAGAAACTTGAATAAAGCTAATGGGAGAACATAATAATAATTCAAAATTCACGAAAATTGTTGAAGAAGTGAATCTGTTTCTTAGTTTGCATCCTGTAAAAGTTCGTCTTAATAAGGATAAGGCCATCACGACTACCTTTTGCGTGAACATTATATAGGTACTCTTCGATGTAGATCCCTCATGTTTGTGAACTTCTATTATAGGCTCAAATTACTTATTGACAAGCACTCGATGCGTGTACTTTAAAGTAAGAGCATATGTATCAAGTACCTGGAAGCAAAAATTTTAACCTAAATCGGTAAAATTGTGTAAGCCCAGAACTGCCGATAATTATTGCTGATGATGTTGTGAACTTTTACTGATACTTTGGTTCAGAGAAACTGCGGAAAAAACGAAGAGAATACTAGCAAAAGCAAGATGAACTAGAGCACCCTGAGAGCGCATACCTCCGCCAAGCGAGGCAACGGTAGCAAAAAATTCAAATTGGCTCTGAAATCATAATTCTCTTTGTATTAACTCAAAAATTGAATCACTTGTGTCTTTTCATAGTAATAACAGCTTGTGCAATTTTCTTGAAGATCCGTTGATAACTTTTTGAGTTATACTGCTAACAAACGTTATGACAAACATGAGTGAAACGTACAGACGAACGTACCGATCTGCACCAAAATTTACTTATTCATGTTTTTTAACATTACTAACAACCCCTATAAATTTCATAAGGATCCATTCATTATTTTTTGAGTTATTGTGCTAACAAGCATAAAATTAAAAAGTGACAAACGAACGAACAACCAAGCGGATCATTATCAAAATTTGGTCATTTACTTTTTCTTATATATTTAATTTCATAGAAATCCATCCATAACTTTTTGAGTTATGGCAGTGAGAAAAAAGAGGCAGACAAACAAACAAACAAACGGATGGCCGTATCTTCACCAAAAGTTAGTCATCTGTTTCTCCTAACATACCTGACAATGCCCGTAAATTTCATCCAAATCGGTTCAGAACTTTTTGAGTTATCTTGGTGACAGACAGACAGACAGACAAACAGAAAGAAAGACAGACAAACACGACGAAAACATAACCTCCTTGGCGGAGGTAATGATATAAAATAGTCACAAGGAGCTGACTTCGGCTAATGTAACTTACAGACTTCCATCGTACGAACTTGGAATGGACGAACTTAGCAAGCCTAAACCTATAGCCTGCGCTCCAGCCTATACAGTATATCAGGCTAGTGCAAAAGTAATGTGCGATTTCCAGTGCAAATTTTTCGGACCGAAATTATTAATTTTTTCAATCTCTTCTTGTGGAAATAAAGTAACTCTGTGTTTAATTCGTGTCAATTTCTATGAGATTATCTAACGTTTGCTCACAATTTTCAAAAGTTTTACCCCACTTTTACACCATTTTCAGACACAATGCAGTAGACTTGAAAGTAAGTATAGTGTAATCATTACAGGTGACTTCAATTTTCCATTCCTAAATGGAATGGATGAAACAGGTGGTTTTATTTTTAACAAAAAGTTGTCGTACGCAGTAGATGAGTGAAAACAAGCACTATCTCTACTACTGGCAATGGAACAACTGTCGTTAGTGCAGCTGATTACTTCGCCAACAAAGAAAAACAACATCTTAGACCTCATCTTTGTACAGAATACCGAATTTGTAAAGAATATCACAAACTCATTGACATCACTACCCAGTTTAGTATCTATGAATCGAGTGACTCAAAGAATAATGAGCAAATAGCATAAATAGCCTTCGAGATTTAATTGCTTGCAATAATCCAATAAATTGGGAAGGTGCACTGGGACGCTCTTCTAAATGACTCTACTCAAAGTAAAACATTGAACGAAATCTTCGGAAACGTTCTGTTGGAATAGGGCTTGAAATACTGACCACCGGCTAGGAGGAAATGTCCTGAAAATTGCCAGCATAAATTCCGCAAAGGCTTACTAAAGAAAAGAACAAGATTGATCAAATGCCAAAAGTCATCGTATGTATTACAGCGACAAATTGAGTGCCGGCAAACACTGGAAGAGATTGAACATAATAAACTGGCAAAATTTCGTGATGAAGAGAAACAGGAAAAAGAACTGCAAGCCATCAAGAAAAAAAAGAAAAGAGTAAGTACTTCTTCTCTTTTTGCATCAAATTACGCGTCTCTCAAAACAAAAATAGGACCATTATTGGAACGAAAATGGATCAATGACTGATAACGATCTGGAGATGAGTGAAATACTGAGCCGTCAATTCCAGAAAGTTTTTAGCAAAAAGACCAGTAACTCTGATGTTCAAGTACTAGAAGCAACTGATAACTACCTAATGGACTTTGAATTCACACAGCTAAGCACTCACTTAGCCATCAATGAAATTAACGGGAACAGTGCTTCAGGGCCAGATGATGTTCCTGCAAAAATCCTCAAAATGTGCAAGCTAAGCATTTCTTACCCGCTCTACCTCATATGGCGCAAATCATTGGACGATGGTGTTATACCAAGCACCTATAAACACGCAATCATTACCCCAATCCCCAAAGCCGGAAATAATACAGATCCAGCTGACTATAGACCTGTCTCAATAACGAGCCACGTTGTGAAAACGTTTGAGAGGGTGTTCCCTAAACACCTAGCGCACCATCTAGAGATTAATGACCTACTCACATCAAAACAACACTGTTTTCGACCTAAACGTTCCACTACTTCACAATTGTTGGAGCATTATGATTCCATCGTAGAGACACTTTGCCAAGGAAAGAATGGGGACGTAATCTACTTCGATTTTGCTAAAGCCTTTGACAAGGTTGACCACGGAATCCTAATGTTGAAACTTTCTCGCATGAGTATCCGTGGAAAATGCTTTCAGTGGCTTGAAGCATTCCCGTCATATAGAACTCAAAGTGTAATTGTCAACAACAAAGTGTCATCCAGACAGCCGGTACTCACTCAGTGGAGTACCACAAGGCACCGTGCTTGGGCCTGATCTTTTCCTCATCATCTCTTCCTCATCATGTATCGTCATTTGCTGACGATACACGAATGCTAGCTGCTGTGCAGTCTGTGGAAGACGTACTGTCTGTGCAGCGAGATTTGGAAAGAATCTATCAATGGTCGGTAAAAAATAATATGACCTTTATGAAACAAAATTTGAACTGCTAAGATACGGAATAAATCAACCAGTCTTTAAATCCACACAATATACCACCAGCAATGGGCTTGAAATTGAGAGAAAAGCAGTTTTAAGAGACCTCGGAGTGAGAATGTAAGACGATGCTACGTTTGAAGAACATATTGCTGGAGTTATCGCTGTGGGAAAAAGATAGAGTGGATGGGTTTTACAAACTTTCTCCTCACGCGAAGTAGATGTAATACTAACACTATGGAAGCAATTAATTCTTCCGAGAATAGAATACTGTTCTCCACTGTGGATGCCGAGTACAAGAAAAAGCTAGAACAACTTGAAGGTATCCAACGATCCTTCACGGCCAGTATTCGAGGCATGCAGGAGTACGATTACCACAAACGACTTAGCTGTCTCCACTTGTATTCAGTACAACGAAGATTCCAGCGATTTACAATCATATATGTTTGGAAAATTATGGAACGTAACACTGTGAATATGAATGAGCGGATTGTCGCCAGACACTCATAAAGAACTGGAAGGACTTGTGATATACGCATCCCAAGCACAGATGGTGGAAAAGCCGTGGCCACAAAATATTCTAATAGCTTCGCTTTCCGGGAGCAAGATTGTTTAACAAAATGCCTCGGCAAATTCGAAACGCCACTGATATCAAAAGGAAGGTTACTCGACGGATTTCATGACGGTATTGATGCAAGTGTGCAGCAAAATCTATTTAGGAACACTCATGAGGTTGATGTAGTGAATGGAAGAAGTTGCAGGAAGTGGTTTTCTCGCTTCCGGAAGGGGTGACTTACTTACGTCTTACTCTGAAAGAAAAGTCAAAAATATAAAAAACATGATTCCGCGTTATTGAAGGCTTTCGTTTCAGAGAACCCTACCATTACCAATAAGGAACTTACAGAACACCTAAATGTAGTCCATTCCCCGTGGTAGGCCAACTAAAATATATATATATATATATTCCTAATATTTTTTCATTTGACATTACTTTCGCACCAACCTGATATGTACGTTACCTGATTGGGCTACGGTAACGAAATATTGAATAGGACAAACTGCATCTACTAGAATCACATCATCCAATAAGTTGTCTCTTTTGCTCCTTGAGTATGTCCGCGTAAAGAAGCATGACAGGGCAAATGGTATCTAATCGAATCGCATCATCCATAATTATAACTGCCAGGGTGTAAACATCAGGTGCATGTATCTTGCGAGATACGAAAGATACAATCTCGGTCAATGATTATATGTCTGCACTTGTGCACTCAGATATGATAACAGCCTGATGACAGAGCTCTTGACCCTTTTAACTATCAGTCAGACGACAATCAAGTGACCTCGAAAATTGTTTTTTCTTTGTGATAGGGGCAACACAGTGGCTGTTGACAGCGAATTTATTGTGTTAGTCTTTTCAACTACTAGATAAAACTAGAGAGTTGCAAAGCATCTGACAAATTTGATTATTTTCGTCTCGTTAAGTGCATGACACAGGCCTAATATGGCGTCTGACGAGTTGATTGTAATGTTTATCACCCGGGAAAGAAGTGAGAGAGGTGATAATGTTTTCCTTGAAAAATTAAGTGCATATATATATATATATATATATGATTGTATATCTGTTTGTATGTCCACCCAAAAATAGGGAGAAGTTGAGCAATGTTCATAATTTTTTACAGGGAGTCTAGTGGGTCGATCTAGATGTGAAAAATGCCAAAACTCTAGAGCAAGCTGGCCATCAAAAACGACGGCGTTAAAATTTATCCTCCCCCACCACGAGTAAGGGTCTTACGCCCTTGGGCGTTCTCGTTACAGATCAGGATTGCACAACAGGCCACTCTTTGCAATAAGTTCTCAGGCTAATTCATTAAGTTACATGCAGACACTTTCCAACTGACGTATAGGGACTTGAAAAAAAAAACAGAACTGTTCGTGAGAGCCGAAGAAAGATCAGAACTGACGGTGTAAACACGTAGGAATCTCCCAGCCCGCAAATCACTAATTCCGTACGGCGGACACGCAGACATGGTGAAAACTATACATCCTCACAGATACTCCGGGTTGTAGTGAAATATAAAGAGATCCGCATGGACCATCGGTAGGTGAAAACATTACTTATGATCTTCTCTCGGTTAATTAGTGCTTTAAAATGGAATTGTTGCCACCCGGTGATGATTTACTTACGTTAACAAAGTTTTGTTTCTTACTGATGAATACGCATCACCGTTACGTTAAACTGTTTACTTCTTATTTGAGGTTCTAATGTCACTTGAAAACAGTTGATCTTTATCCAAATTTCCGCAAATCAGTGGTGTAAGACCCATGGGCTTTTATGAGCGCCGTCAAGGATGGTGCATGCGGTTCATCTTATATGTATATTAAATGGTACTCAAATGCATATATCGAAATTGCATTGTACATATACGATGTTTTTAAACTTAATGGCAGGATTGAATAGTACATCCAAAGCTGCCCACGTAAAAGGTGTTATGTAACTACTTGCTGTTGCGTAAAAAGACATTATGTTAAATGGGTGGTAAGGAGTATACCATGTTATTTTTCTTAGTGCCCACGTGCTTTCCCAATAATATATACCACCCTAATTTTCACGGTATCCAGTAGTACTGTAGTGCTAAGATATCCTTCATCTGCCGAATATGAAACACAGGTAGTAAAGCAAGACTATGGAATAAAGGACTTTTCCTGGTGAAAAGGACTGAAATTGCGTGAAGAATGCTCAGAGCACACTTGATTGAGGAAATGCCCGTTTTATGCGTTATGTTAGATTAGGTATAATAATCATAGGATTGTTTTGAGCCTCTTTGATTGCTGCAACGATAATTTTAGAATGGAATGAAGAAGCTACAAGAATTTCTTTAGGAAAATGCTGCATATGCAACGTGGCACTATTTTACTATGAAAATTGGCTCCCAGAAAACTCAGTCTCACAGAATTGGGTCTCAAGAAACTGGATCTTAGAAATGCATTGATTAGTTAGGTGAAAAATAGTAAAAAGAATTTCATTTGCCTAGCACATTCCCTAAATAAGTCAAGAAAAACGGAAACTTTGCATTGAACATTATTTTGAGCTTGCTTATGTTACCTTAAAAAAGATAAATACAAAGAAATGTAAATTTTAAAGATGAAAAGTTTGTCTCAGAAATATACTGCTATAGATGAAGTAAAAAACTAAAGTCTACAAGTTTCATCTAGAGTTAAAAATTATGCAATTATCGTCTAATAAATTACTACAGCACGTTGGCAAATAAAGAAATTCAAGTATCTTTCCGTAAGACATTGGCATGCAGCTTTCAGGGCAGTGGAACCCTGTGTTCGCTGTGATGTACATGTATTTATCTTTACTCGGTTTAGTTGGTTATAAAGTGGTCTATCAATGTACTAGTGATAGACAATTTGAATTGTAATTGATTGCGCATGGTAACAGTTTACTGTCCTGTAATTGTGTAAGTACCCAACAGTAGTTTTCTAGAAAATACATTGGAATATTCCTTGCTTACATCTTGCTGTTATAGGTCAGTTTAACCTAATTTATTGGGTATAGAATAGATTTCTTTCGCAAATTTCCCCATACAGTATCGAGTAAAGTATTTATTGAAAAATCAATCGTTCTTATTTACCCAAAACAACAAATAGAAAAACGACACA
>LQNS02278070.1:22307043-22352921 GCA_001587735.2 Parhyale hawaiensis
TAGTGAGAGATTAGTGGCAGATTAGCGAAAGATTAGTGGCAGATTAGTGAGAGATTAGTGGCAGATTAGTGAGAGATTAGTGGCAGATTAGTGAGAGATTAGTGGCAGATTAGTGAGAGATTAGTGGCAGATTAGTGAAAGACTGGTGGCAGATTAGTGAGAGATTAGTGGCAGATTAGTGAGAGATTAGTGGCAGATTAGTGAAAGACTAGTGGCAGATTAGTGAGAGATTAGTGGCAGATTAGTGAGAGATTAGTGGCACATTAGTGACAGATTAGTGAGAGATTAGTGGCAGATTAGCGAAAGATTAGTGGCAGATTAGTGAGAGATTAGTGGCAGATTAGCGAAAGATTAGTGGCAGATTAGTGAGAGATTAGTGGCAGATTAGTGAGAGATTAGTGGCAGATTAGTGAAAGATTAGTGGCAGATTAGTGAGATATTAGTGGTAGATTAGTGAGAGGTTAGTGGCAGATTAGTGACAGATTAGTGGCAGATTAATGACAGATTTGAGACAGATTAGCGTTGGCATTAGACAGCCTTCCTAGTCTTTATTTTGTGATGAGGTGCTGGATTGAGTCGTACTATTAATCTGTTGTTATTACGCGATTGGCATTCATGTGCTCCCTACTTAATTTAAGTTCAACCTAAATAAATATCTTAAGAGGTGTAAAGTCAGCGTACACAGATGTTCTTATTAAAGTAAAGTCAGACTATGCAGACTTTTCAAATGACCTAATATCACCCTAAGCAGACGATCTATTTGATCTAAAGTCAACCTAATATTAGGGATATAATGTTCGATTGGGCCCCGAAATAAGGCCTTGGAGACTCGAATTCTTTAACACTCCCAGCGGGGGGGGGGGGGCTGCTTTCGACCCGCCTTGTTGCATTTCTGGCACTGACTCTGCATCGGTTACCCAGTGAGAGTTCATGAAACTCAAAGAGGCTCCTTAAATTGAAGTTTTCAACACGATTAACGTAATTGCGTTGCTTCTACTAGGTAAGTGCAACACTAGTGGAAGTGACACAACTAAAATTTTTTTTCCTGAGTTTCAAACTAGTCAAGCCTCCGAGGCTTAGTGCTGGTCCCCAAATTGAAGGTCTGTCTCTAACTTTTTGAGGTGCGGTACACCCTGACAAACAAAAAGACGAACACAGAGACAACCAGACAACCGAATGAATAAATCGTCACCAATATATGGTCATTTGTGTCTTTTAACATTCCCAACAATTTTGACAAATTTCATAAATATCTGTTCGTAACGCTTTGGATGATATTGCTGATAAAAAGTAATTAATGAATGTATAGTCAAACAAATGCAGGGAGGAGCAGATCATCGCATAAATTTAGTCAATAGCTCCTCGTAACATCTCTAACATTGATCATTTTCGCTAATACTATAGGAAGTTGTGAATGCGTACAGTTGACAACTGGACAACAAACGAGCAATTAATAGGCTGAATGAACGGTTGCATTATCTGTTCCTCCTAACATACCTGGCAATTCTTGTAAATTTCATGAAGATCTGTTCATAACTTTTTGAACTAGTTTGGTGAGAAACAAACAAATATAGACAAACAGTCATGCAGACAGACTGCATTTGTGCATCTATGAATCTCGCAAAATGCAATATACAACGCGTATATGAAAATAACAGATACGCTCGAAATGTTAATATTAAAAGCTAAAAAGTGCTACACATACTTATATGCTTCTTAATGAAAGATACATTTTGAACAAAAGGCAAGGAAAGCACTATAAGTACATAATTTTACATCAAGACAACAATGTTATCGTGATAATTTTGCATATACTTCCATCAAAAGTTTTATGATCGTGCATGAAAAGAAGTAACTGAGAGTCAATCATAATAGCTAAAACATGATGTAAATGCCAGGCAGGTCCACCTTGTGTTTACTGACGTAGCACCAAGTCATCAATTTCACCCTCAAGAAAATTTATAGCCAACAAATATCAGCCATAAAGCACATAAAATTAATTTCTTTAGTAAATCTTACTTGGTCTCCATCCATAAACGCAACAGGGTTCATTATTTTACTTGCAAAAATACGGAAGGCGTAAACTTATCGAAAATAAATTACGTTTCCTTTGACAATAAGTGCAGATGTCACGCGTATCCTACCACGGCAGGATGGCAACTGAACGTAACTCTACGGTAGCTGAGTGCCAGGTTTCACTATCTTGCGCACACACGTAACAGCTCCCTCTTGTGTTAGATACTTAAGCTGACTTCTTTACTTTTAAATCCAAAATATTACTTGGCCTAGTTTACAATGAAACTGAATAATGCACGAGATATCGATTCCTACCTTACGTTTGCTGGTGAGGTTATATGTGTATGTTTAAGTCAAGTAAACTACACCGTACTAATTCGAAATGCTTCTTGGACTCATTTTTATACCAGCTTAGACGGCACATGAGATATCTTCTGTTAGGGTGCTTCTGGTAGCGATGGTCCATGTCATATAGCAAGTTGAGAAGCAGGGATTTTCTGTTTATTGAACTAGTGCTTATGCAATCTGAGCAAGAACCAATACTTAATATTACACCGAGTGTTGAATGACATCCCTAGTTTAATGCTATTCATGCCAGTCTGCATCATTTTGCTACAGAGTACTTTTTTTTATAGTATTTCTGCGGGAGAAATGTAGATTTTGTAGCGAGTTAGCACATTCTGCTACAGATTATAGGATTCAGGCTCACTAGCTACACTGACAGCACTACTTCAAAATCAGCATGTCTTTTCGTGAACTGATCGAAGTGCCTGTCATAGTGAGCTGTGCAGCACATAAACTGTCCACATATCAGACAATGCACGAAAAGATGTGCTGGCTCTAGAATAAGGCTTTTTATTGTGCAGAATTCACTGTAATTAAAACAGAGAAAAGAAGACCACTATTATGTTAGGTAAAAACGAACACCTACGCTTGGAAAAGTAAAAGAGACTTCAATTAAAGATTATCAGTATGAGTGTGAAGGATGAACTAAGTAAACTGAGATGAAGGGTCGGGTGTCCCTGAGGCTAGGATAGCTTAATATCATGACGGTTCTCCAGGTTAGCACTACGATATTAAGAGTAAAGCTACAAATTTTTAAAAGCATAGTTAATATAAAACGACAGGTTTATCTATCGGCGAACCATACATAATAACAAAGGTATAGTGTCAGATAGGCAATAAAGTTCTTGCATATTCCCACTCTACCTAAAGGTAAGCACGAACTTTTTCGGTCACTAGTAAATAATGACTGGTGCCTAAAGTGCCGTAATAAGAAAATATGATAGAAAGAAGGCAGCCAAGCAAATGGGTGGGACGGCCTATCAGACGCTGTTCGATATATATGACACAGGTCCTCCAGTGGCGGCAGAATGCAACCATGAGGCCTTTAGAAGCATCTGAAGAAGTTGAATTTTCTAAATGTATCTATGACTGATGCAGTTCTTTCTAACAGACAGTGTACGAATGTATCATTAAATATGAAACATGTTTTTTCATCACTAGTTGAGATCAATGCTAAATATCTGTCAGCAAATGTTTAAAATGCACACGAATAAATGACTTAATGCACATGAAATGAGAACCTGTTCTGCATGTTCATATGAAGCATTTAATTGATTGTGGAACTATTTTTCTTTTATTTCAGCCAGAAAAGTATTAATTTTACACACTAACGTGAGGCGTATTGCAATCACAATTTTAAAGCTACCGGTGCAGCCCCAGTAGCCCAGCCGGTCACATATTGTGTAGCAATCAAAACAAGACAAGCGGTAACGATGATTATGACACGGGTTGCCGTATCGAAGGCAACAGCTCAAAAGCATCAATTACAAATAAAGGGAAAATGAACAATGAATAATTTCTATTACCCGGAATAAGCAAATAAGTTTCTCTTACTTCGAGCTATGATGACTAGTAACAATTAATACGGAACTTCGGTATAGTGAGACACCGTTCATCAGGAGAGGGTACCTTCATAACCATATATCGGGTTACGGTTGCCATTTTCAAATTACGGTTGCCCAACTGGGTCGTGATTACAACCCGTCTCTGTATATCACGAATAAATATTGAATAGATAAAATCAATACGATTGATATAAATGTGAGTGAAAATTTCAATCGATTTTATATAAAGTATTTTGCTTCTAATTACTCCATGAGGCGCTTTCAGCTGGTAGGTAACTTTTTTTTTCAGACTCCAATAAACTTTTTATCTGTGTGCCCAATGGGTCACGGGCCGTCCAGTGTAATCTATCTATCTATATTATACTAAAAGTCTGTGAACCGATCTTGCTTGCTTGCTTGTTTATTTACTTATGATCTTGTTTGACACATCTTCTTCACTTTTAGATAGGGAATAAATTCCATGGTCCTCTGGGGGTATGGCCTATCCATTCTATGGGGCATGGATTAACTCTTTAATTCGATTGTATCTGTGATACGCACGTGGAACCTGCCCCTTGGCTGCAAAAACGGGCATGATAATTTAAAAGTTGCTCTGGAAAATACAACTGGAAACGTAACATATAAATTGAATTTGCTTTCGTTAGACAAGCATAGAATCTGTTGACAGTGAGCCGTATGGGCAGCTCCTTGACGGGCAGGAGAGGACGGACGAATAGCGTGTGGCTTATGACCAGCTAAATAAATAAGCACAGACGATCGTGACTATTATTATGGTATTCAGAAGTTTAAATCTCCGTTTCCACAACAAAGGCGATGTCACAGAAGAAGAATGAAGGGACACATAGTGTGATAACAGACACGTGGAACCCATACACGAGGGTGTTCCCACACAGGATCAGTGCGCATGGGAACAGCAAGTTGGGAAAGAAGAACAGATGGAAGAAAGATCAGTATGAGTTACAGGTGAGAAGGAAGCAAAATAGGCACGAAAGACAGACAACACGATCGTGATGACGACCCAACGGGTCACGGGTCGTCTAGTATTATACTAAAAGTCTGTGAACCGTATTCGTTTTCTTGTTTATTTACTTGTGTCACGTTTCCTTGCTTGTGTTTTGTTTGACACAGCTTCTTCGGTTTTAGACGGGAAAAAATTCGAGGGATGAATGTAATAAGAGATACCTAGGCGGCAGTAGACTAACTGTATCTGTGATACGGAATTTAAACCTGACTTATTTTTTCAATTAAATCGCAAAGCTCTGTGACCACTGCTTACGGCTCAGCTGTAGCTGTATTTCAGAAACATATTTGTCTCTCCATATTTTACTGCTTTAAAAATTGACATAACCTGCTCCAGGTCCACGCATCGAACATAAGATATTGAAATACCTTACCTAGGATGGGTTGTAGTGACCCAATGAGTCACCGGCGGTCTAGTACGTAATAATTTTATATCATTTATAGCTTCAAGAACCTGTAGAGTTCTTTGCTTAATACTTTTACTGTTAATTTCATGAAACATTATTTTGAAGGTACAAGAGGTTTCATTGAAGTATAGTTATTATTTTTTCTGGTTTATTTGGTGACGGTGCAATGCCATTACGTAGTTTCTCATTCATAGTCCAGGTTATTGCTTGCATACCTACGCTGATTAACAACCACACAATATGACTAATCACTCGCTTCATAAAAAATGTTATCTTTGTCATATTTATCTTTGTTTAACCATATAATGCCGGTGTTATACAATGATTTTTATAGGAGAATCACTATTTTTAATAACTCCAATGGTGTATAATAAACACTTAGGGAATAATAGAGACAGTGAAAGTGTTACGCGAATATGGTGACATTTGGAAACTTCCCAGCAGCTGCCAGCCGTACGGTTCAGAGTTCCGACTGAATAGTTCATAACTAGCGCCGGAGAATAGGTCAGTAGCTCCTGTCCTGCTACTGGATCAGCTGACTCGGCGTCGCTCATCGATTACCGGATTTGTCCTTTCGTTCTTCGGTTGCATTATTATTATTATTTTGTAGATGCTAGAAGTATTCCTTTCCGAATATGTTGCTTTCATTCTCTACTTTCGGGTGCATTTTTTCTTTTCTAAATATGCCACAAAAATTATTTTGAGAATATGTTTCTTTCGTCCCATACTTTCGTTTGCATTATTTTTCTTTTTCTATATATGCTAAAAAATTACTTTAAGAATATATTCCTTTCGTCCTCAACTCTCCGTTTCATAACTTTTTTGCTATAGAAGCTAGAAATATTACTTTCCGAATACTTTTCTTTCGTTCTCTACTTTCGGTTGCATATTTTTCTTTTTCTATAAAAGTTAGAAAAATTACTTTAATTAACCATGCATGTATAATTCGAAATAAGCCCCCTTGTTCAAAAGATTATCAATATTTATGTCCAAAAATTTTAAACCTAGATAATAAAACTGTATGGAACAAGAGAGGCATACCTGTATGAACCATCTTAATTAATATCCGAAGTGGACAATTTTGACAAAGCCTTTCTCTGGACCTGTTTGGTTTGTATTTCTGATTTTTACACACTGAAAGAAAAAGACTGCAGAACTCCAAGGAATATTTATCGAAACACTTTTACTGTGCGATGTAAAAAATTGTAGCCATACCAGCTTAAAAATAAGCTTTCATCGTGCCTCAACGTTAGACTCTCTTTTTAGGTCAGTTCACACGACAGTCAAAGGAACGTGTTCTTGCAGCTAATCGTCACTTCACGCTGGAGAAAAGTGTGCAGCCTTTTGAATTCTGATTCACTTGAGATTTGGAGATATATCAACAACATTTCGAATGAAGCTCGCTAGAAAAGAAAAAGAAGCATGAAGACTAACATTTTTAGTCTCTTTCTCGCGAGAGACACTCAACTATGCCTAACAGAACATAAAAAAAATTGATCATGCTATTCACACAACACGTTCGTTTCAATTGCATCATGGCAAGTTTTCATTATTTTATATAATAGGAAACAGGCACGCTATCATATTCGTATGTAACGCATCAAGGTATATTTCTTCAATGTATCAAAGATACTCAAATAATATTTTCTAGCGAAATTTCTTCCTGGTGTCGGCAAAGCTATGGTTCAACTAGCTACGTAGTTATACCATGTGCAAAGCCATCATCTTCTTGTCAGCACTAAAACAGTGTCAAAAGTAAGCAGACTTCACCGGATCTTCACCGGAAGTTACTCATCTGTTCCTAAAAACATACCTAACAATCTCTGTAACTTTCACAGAGATTCGTCCATAACTTTTTAAGTTCTCTTGGTGACAGGCTGATAAACTTCGACAAAAATGCACCACCCTTGGCGGAAGTAATGATATGCATTCAGTGAGCGGTAATGTGGCCAAATGCTGACGTCTGTTAATGTCGAAAGCACAGGTACTGAAAGCGCTAGAATAGGCGTACGTCTGAACCTCCTAGCCCGCGAACCTCCTCAGTGGACTGGTTGCGGTATACACAATAATACACTGAATTACTTGCATGCCCAGCAGTCAAGCCGCTAAGGCCCTATTACACGGGCGAACGTCGCCCGGCAAACATAAGGCCTTGCCTTGCCGGCAGGGCATTTTGGACCCCGTCCGGCAGACGTTTGCTGCTGCCAGATATTAGCTACTGCCGAACTTTGCCTCCTGAACAGCGTACATTATCAGTTCAACATTCAAGTTCTTTGATTAAAGGCTTTCTTGCTCTTGCAAAGGAGTACTAGTAGCTGCAGTACTGCAAGTCTCACAAAATTTATTCATTGTGTCATCATATTCGGATGAAAAGTAGGCCTACGCAACTTTGAGCTACCCGTCTACTTGACCTTGAGATTTATCCGTTTCGTGTAATCTATACATATATATATATATATAGTATAGCACCTCAATGTCCGGCGGGCGTGTTCCCTGAGATTCTGTCTGCTATTCACCGAACGTTTCCCTCCTGTGTAATAAGGCCTTTACTGAACAGGCCTTAATGCCACTACCACAACTGCCAATGACATTTTTGGGGAAAATCTAAAATGGGAAAAAATCCAATGCTCTGCCAACTCTGGTTTTGGAAGGCCAAATACACAGACACCCTGAAAGCTCTACATACAACTATATATTATGTTACTCTGATGTATGTGATCGGCACCTAAATTGTTTAAATCGGTATTTTCTTGAAAGTGAGTTTAGGCACATATTTTTATAGCTCAGCCAGTACCGGGCAAACATGCGACCTACCTACATAAGAATCGGGTAACATATGTTTGGCTATAAATTAGATTTGGTACCTATTCTAATACCTGAGCTGAACCTACACTATCCTATTCTTAACTCAACCTAAGCTTTTGAAGCATACTAGCTGGAACCAGTGGATATTCCACACAACAAAGCAAAGCACTTACAAGTAGATATAACAGTTGATATAACATACTCTAGAAGATTCTCTAGCTGGTCTCCTATGTTTCTAGAATTTTTTTTACCTCATCGTAGTAAGTTGAGATGGAAGGTAAATGAATTACAAATTCGCAAGTAGCTTAATAAATCTGGCCGGAGTTACAATGCAGCAAGTCGAGATACAAGCTGAATTACAGACAACATTGTAAGTAGCTTGATGAATTTGGGCCCTGGACCTTGCACATAGCGACCTTACAACTTTCGATTTTAAAGACACGTTCGATTGGGCGCCAAAATTGAGTCTTCTAGGCCTGATTATATTGTTGGTGAGGGTTTATTGTATGAAATAAATGTAATTAGGAAGCTGGAACACTGTTTTATTACCCTAAATGTACGTGTTCAGAGACCTACAATAGAGAGATTGACAGTGCGGAATAACACCCAAATTTTTAAATATCGCATGAATTGCAGCAAAATTTGGTTATTTTACGTAGCTAAATATTATGTTTCATGGCACCAGCTTCAGAAATTGTTCACCTGCGATAAAGTGAATTATACAGTTTAGATGGACTGTGCATGACGATTACTGATTGACTGAATCTCTGTACACCAAAATGAGGTAATATTGGCTAAAATCAGGGTTGCAATTCACCATTGCTCAGTGCTCGTGTGTGCATGCTTCTCTCCAATAGATGCACTTCTTGCTTCTCCAAAAACAATTTTTTTTTGTTTCAGGTAGGTATAATAACTGGAAACGATTTTATCCAGGTTTCATAAATAATTCACCCTCCGCCCCATTTGCGAGGAGTGAATTATCAAGTATATTGTTGTCTTAACTTGTCTACGACTGAGCCTTAACCCCTTATGGCTCGGAGTCCTTCATTGATGACATTACAAACGTTGCTAATAGTACGACAAGCTGAAATTTCAGTTTGCTCGTATAGGGTTAAATCCTCATCCTTGGTAAAACGAGCAATTATACACGAAGCGTTTCTTCCGAAGGTACCATTTTTTCATGAGGTTTTTCTTATACATTTCTTCTTCAAATACACAGCTGGTAACGACCGTTCATCTCGACCAGTTTTGACACATCGATCACACTGCATAGACAAGGCAGTGAGGTAACTTGACCTGTTTCATAGCTGTTATAAAATGCTTCTTTCACTTGGATATTTCATTCAATCGTCCTCCACTCGAGACAGCTGGCTAATATGACTCAAATTTCGGTTCATGTCGCTGTCGAGTTTTTATTTTCTGCGGGCATTGGGATCGCTAATGAGCGGTAAGAGCTTTGTGAGCAACTGTGAGCACATGAGAAATAAGAGGCAAGAAATGACAAATATTGCAGGCAGGAGGCCGTGTCGTGTCGGCCTGTCGAGAGCAAACACAATCTTGACCATTATCAGGCGGGTAAATACTCTTGTATTTGCGAGGCCAAATGCCTTCGTCCGGAGCTCGGTACACCCACTGAACGCTGAGGACTTTTCGATGATTAACGAGCCTAGTAACTGATCAGATTTTATTAGCTCCAACAAGGAGGTAATGTTTTTGCCGGCGGTTCTCTGGCCGTCTATTTACTTGTCAGCAGTGTAACTCATAAAGTTACATGCGGATCTTCATTAAATTTTCAAGAACTGCTGTAGGATTGTATAGGGAACAGATGATTACAGTTTGCTATGATCAATAAAACTTCTTGGATTCAGGATCAATCTAAATTTTCCGTTTGTTTGGCCTTTCTTAACTGAGATCTCCGCTTTCGGAGTGTTTCTTTGAAGTTTATATAAGTATGCATACGAGCTCGGTACGATGAGCAGTGGGGACTTTTAGATGATTAATGACCATATTAACTGATGACATTTTACTACATTAATATTGGAATAAAATGTCTTCACCCAATTTTCCTTTCTTTCATTTTCTAGAGAAGTGGAAATGCACGTTTCCATCGATCTCTAGGTCAATGTGCAAGTAATACATTTCCTTCAATTTGCAGGTCGCTGCTAGACCAAATATGTTCAAAAATTTTCAATACAGTGAGAGGCCGAATATTTCCTTCACATTTCCAGTTCGTGTGACTGCAAAATATTAAGTTCTTTCAAATTTAATTTTAATGAGGCACCAAGGAAAGTAAAATTCAGCAGGAAATAAATATTTGTCGTAGAGTCTGAAATGCTACAGATTTCAAAGCAACATACACTTTAATTAGTTTAGGAATGTTGTCAAACTTGTTTCTATCTTTCAATTTCAAATTGATGTAATGTTAAATTTTTCTAGTCACAGATGTTCATCAGAGTGTAAAAGAAGTCTGAGTATACATCATCTCTCACAAATTTCAAAGCATTATTCACTTGTAATACCTTACGAAAATAATGCAAATACACTCCAATTTAAACCCCTTGAAGACTTGAAGTGCTCCATATGATTCGTGTTGTCTGTAGGGGAAAAGTGGTTTTTAATCAAACACTGAAAGGTTATACATTAGTATTTTTTGTACGAACGAAGCAGTACTAAAATCGCACATTGTAGGGTTACATTTCAGGTCAAAATGTGACACAAATTTTTGTAGACACGGAAGCCCAGTAGGGTATAAAAGGCAGCGGAAAATCGAGACGACGTCAGTGTTGCGGCAGATACCACTGCGGTAGCTAAGGCCAAGTGTTGGCTCCCGTCGACCAAGTCTCTGTCACTGAATTCTCCCAGGCGTGAATTTGACCGAAAAAAGTCCCAGAGACATCGGGGCGAAAAAATTAGAATTGAGTGTTATTATCACGCCACTCTTCAGATTGGGGTTAAGGACATTTGTTCTCGCTGGATTTCAGGAAAGAAGGTCACTTTTGGAGCAGCCAAACAAGGACTTGAAGATTTCTGTTTTACGAATAATAACAATGTTTGTAAGCGATGAGCAGCAGCAGATGGATAATGATTGTGATCAATGGTGCAGTATTTATTCTAAAAATATTCAGTATTATTTATATTAAAGCAGAGGTAACGCAATTATTGTGAACGATGGTGTAGCATGTATTTTATAGCCATTTATAACCATTTTATCCTGAATTATAATAATTTTGAGCAATGATGTAGCATTTATTTTATAGCCATTTATCATTATTTAAAGCGAAACTATAATCGTAAATGATGTTGTAACATTGTTTCAAATTTACCCTTATTTAATGAGGAATTACAGTATTTGTGTGTAATGCTGCGGCATTTATTCCAGAAGTAAGAGGTTAGTTAGGAGTTACCCGAATTACTTACGCTACATCATTAAATTTTGTTTTTAAATATTCTCTATTTAGTGAAGAAAAACAATAGTTGTTAGTAGTGGTTCACCATCAACATATAGATATATGTAGCAGTTCACTGAAAATTATTTTTCATTTAACTAATGTTATGCATGTTTGATGATGAATTACGATGTAAAAAATTTTAGGCAAGCAAACAATACTATCCGATGCGGTCTCCTACAGATATCGCTGTTTCCCTCTAACGTTTTGCAGACCTAACCATACATCCTGTCTTCACAGATACTTCTGTTCACCTGTAGCTACCATTAAAAAAAAATTCCCTTGTCTAACAATGGAGAGTTCATATAAATGCAGCGCGTCCTTTCATTTTCGTCAGTGTAAGAACAGTAAAGTTCAAGTTATCAAAAGTCATACGTATTTTTAAGTAACGTATATTAATGTTCTACCAGCAAATTTTTATTAGTATATTTACGCTTCGTAAGCTGTTTCATGAACATAAAAGCTTTACATAGACTTAGATGCGATGTTTCGTTCCCTTTCGTATCTGTCAACGGCATATTTTGTTTTAGCTACCGTTAAGTTTCATTGCGTGTATACGAGTTTAAATCTATTGTCATGCGTATGGTTTTTAATCTAATTACCATGACTACCATACGCTTTGTTTCAGATAAAACATGATTGTGTACTTTACGCTCACGACACTACTAGTGTCTGCGCTTTGTTTTGAACATGCTGAACTTGAGGAAACAAGTAGTGTACCGCAAACAGCGGATACAACAAAAGTGACCAGTGCAGATTCTACCACTGATGAACCTGGGTACAAGGAAAGAAATAATCTTTTTAGTACTAAAACATATCATAAGTTTGAGAAAAGTGAACCGGATGCAACTCTTGGTGTAATGGTGAAGAAATTAGACAGGCCTGGTGATTTGTTGAGTAAGAATGAACATTATGAATTGAAGAAAAGCCGAGTAGAAGGAACAGCTAGCCCAGTAGTAGAAAGTTTATATTCTAATGTAGATGAAAATAAGCACGGTAACATGGAGGAAAAACACGTTTTAAGCAAAAATTATAATCATGAAATTGATAAAAATCAAGAATTCATGAACAGCTATTGGCAAATAAATGAACATTACGTTAACAGCTACGATCATTCGTTACTATACATTAGTGATAATGATAAAACTAAAAACATATCAATGTCAACACCTAGAGGAGAAACAACTACTCCTGTAGGAAAAAATGTAGCAGCTGGAGAAAAAAAGGTCACACGTAGTAGAAAAATGGTAACGTCTGATGTAGAAGCGCCAACACAAGTTGGAGAAAATGAATCACCTGGCGATAGAAAGGTAACACCTGGAAGAGAACACGTAATAGTTAGAAATGAAAGGGTAATAACTGGGAGCGAAGATGCACTACCTGAAAGAAAAAAACTAGCCCTTAGAATAGGAAAAAGAATGCTTAGAGGAAACAAGGAAACACCTGGAGCAGAAAAGGCAATACTTGATGGAGAAAAGGTAACATCTAAAGAAGAAAAGGTAACTCCTGGACCAGAAAATCTAAAGCCTGAAGAAGGCAAGGAAGAAAAGGGAAAGAGTGAAGAAAAAGAGTTACCACCTGGAAGAGAAACAGTGACTCCTGGAATAAAAATGGTCATACAAGATAAAAAAAGTTTAACGGTGGAACTGAAAAAGGTAATGCATGGAAAAACGGAACCTGATAAAAAGAAAATAACTGATCCTAATTCATTGGAAATTGACAGAGAAAAATATCACGCTAACAGTGATACACACTTGTTTCATTTGAGTACTGGACTCGTTCCAGAAGCAATGACGATAGATCTGATGGCACTGCAATCTAATCTTGACCAGGTAGGAGAAGGCTTCGTTAAAAAGCAAAGCCAAGTACAACGCAGTGCTGATCAGGTTGAGGTGAATTTTGTGCAAAGAAGAATGACAACCCAACCAAATCAACAGAAAGTTGAAGGTTTGATTGGAAACAAAACAAAACCACACTCAAGCGGAACTCAAAGTGACGTAGATTTTGTAGGAAATGAAACCATAACACCGCTCAGTCAAACTATGGATGATGTAGATTTGGTTGCGCAGGCAATACCATCTCAAATGCTTTACAAAGATTTGATTGAAGAAGAGCATGAAGTACGATCAAATCAAGACACGAATAAGATCGACTTTATTGAACAGAGAACGGAAATACAACCAAATCATGAGCAGACAAGCAGCTATTTGGCAGGTGAGGAAACCGAAGCATGGCGAAATGGAGTAAAATTTGTAGAAAATTTGATTAAAAAGACAACAGAAGTACAACCAAATATTGAAACGGTTGATACGAATTTGGTTAACGAACGAGCAGAAAAACTAACAAATCAAGAAAATTTTGACAAGGATTTCGTTGATGAGAATGCAGACGTACCACCAAGTCAAAAGGGTCAGAAGAAAGATTTCTTTGAAGAAAAAACGGAATCACAACCGATTCAAGAACAAGTTAAAACTAATTCAACGGGCGTGAGTACTGAAGAGGCAGTTGATGATATTATTAAGCCGAGAGAAATACTGGCGTTCGAAAATGAGCCGAACGATTTGCAAGATGGCAGTGAAGTAACAAAAACCCTGGAGGAAGAAAAGCCATCGGGTCTAAACCAGCGAATTTCGGAAGAGGTTACGGAAGACCTTCCTTGCCAAGAAAGGTAAGAATTAGCGTAGAATTTTGTCAGGATATTGTGTTGTTGGAAAACTTTTCTCGCCAAAAATAGGTGAAAATTGTCGTAGAATGTTGGCAGGATATTATATTGTTGGAAGTTTCCATGCCAAGAGAGATGAAAAATAGCGTAAACTATATTCAAAATAGTATGTCTATGGATAGAAAGGCTTTCCTGACCAAGAGAGGTGACAATCATCATAGAATGTTATCAAGATTGATGTTGCTGCCAAAGGACCTGGCGATAGCAAACGAGTAAAATATTGTCATTGATTAATGATTAAAGACTCTGCTTGGCAAAAGAGTAGAAAATTATCAGAGAATTGATCACGTTACGCATTACGGTGTTAGCAAAAGAGGTTAAAAAAATTAGTGTACGAATAAAACATTGTCGATACTGGACGTTGTTGGAAGACTTTCCGTACTAAGAGAGGTGAACGTTAGCATAGTGTGTGTCAGAACATGTTGACAGCGTCGTGGGCATACAGAGGATTTCTCAAAACGCAGACATGCGTAGGGTTTTGCGAGGAATCCCAGTTTTTCGATATGACCAGTTCTGTAGGATGCGTGTTTCCCCTATCTTCGTAAGAAACTGTTTTTCAAACACCACGGGATATCGTGCAGTTGCACAGTCGCTACCGATTAAGTTCTACTACACCTATTTACCGGTCACTGAATAGGACATCGGCTAGTGCTACAACTCACCACAGATGGCATCATATGCAGTCTACACTTCAGTGTTCCTCTGTTTCGTCATGGGGATGGTTTCTCTTTCTGGAGTATTCTCTTGTCTTAGGAGGCTCTTGTCTCTGTTTTCTGTACTTATACGAATCTTAGCAATGGCGATCAGTGTGGTAAATGCGAGTTCAATTCACTTATTGAATCGAGAAAATTATGCAGATAGTTTTAACTTGTCCGGAAGCTCAATCCTGGTTGTTGGATTTGCCCCTTCGGAACGAGTTTCAGGTGTTAGTTGTAAACCCAACATTGATTCCGGTTCACATGTAAGTCTTCTGAACGTGGTCTTTCAGCAGATAATAATAATAATGTTCATTTATTATCTCGCAGTACCTAGCCAAATGGTGTGCTGAGTCTTTGTAAACACAACGTTTTGCGTACCAATATATTTGTTAACCCTTTCTTTCACGGAATAATGTATCTCTCTCGTAGGAATAACATTGCAAGAAGTGTACTTTCTATATAACGGAATGAAAGAAAGCGTTAAAACCTACCCATTAAGTCAGCTGTCACAAGCGAGCGTCACATTAATGGTCTCTTTTATGTTTCTTCAAATCTACAGTAATTTTTTAACTTTTCTGTTATTTAAATGACGCAACGGCATATGCGGACAACCTGAAAACGAGAATGCATTCAAACGATTAACGCATCACCGGCCCTTAGACAGACACGTGTTATTTACCGAAGGATTTTCTGCGGGATATAATTTTTGACTGGTAAGACGTACGTGCTGAACTGGAGTCGACGTCATCGATAAAGCGAGGCCTTCAGGAGCTCAAGAGGTCACAGGCAAGCTAAGACAATGGCCTTACGGGGCCGTCGTCAAAACTGAGGAGACCACGCAAAATGTTGATAGCTACAGACTTCATTAGCGGCGAAATTACCCTTATTTGATTAATATTAAATAACGTTGTGTTTGTATTATCTTTCAGTCCTGTCCCAATTGGAAATTTATAGGCATTTATCCGATACCGTTCACTATTCACTCATAGGCAGCTGATAAATGACTTTAAATTTCCGATTGGGTTGTGAAGCGAAAGCAAGGCTATCTAGGCGACAGTATTCATAATATTCCATATGGTGTGTGTCCGCACTCTAAGGCACGGAGAGTGCAGGATAAAGCGCGTTGGTTTTTTTCAACACGCCGCGTCATTCAAGTTTAGTAAACAGAACCTATGAATACTTAATTAATCCTCTACACCATTTTCAAATCATGAACAAGTCGACAAAAATTTTTTCTAGCTCCACGTTAATAATCAAAGTCACTGTATTCCCCTTTTAACTCAAGAAAACTTGGTAAGCTGAAAATGTTCTACTAAGAAAACACACGCCATCCTTGAGTCGACAAGGAAGCGTATTGCTGCGTGCTGCTTTTACTTGTATCGGTTTATCAGGCTATAAATATTTTGAAAATAGGCTGTTCCTATCAAATTCAGGCAATAAGATCATCGAAGACGAATTTGACTTCAAGCCGACGAGGAGTGTAAACGAAAATGTAAAGAAACGAGATCATAACTGAGCGCACGGCGTCAGTCTTTCGAATAAAGGTCGGTACTACGTGTGGACAGCGACAGTAGAAGTTGTCCCACGACTCGTGTTCATTTTCGGGAATGAACGAGTTACGATGACGGAAGTGTGAACGGGCCCTTAGATCTGTTAGCAGTAGCAGCTTAAATTTGAACTTGACTCCTTCCCTATGTATATCTTCCCAGGTCGTATCAAAGATACCTCAAAGGTGCCCTAATTTTTCTCCACCTAATATTGATGAAAGCGTCACGGTCGCTCTTACTAACAAACGAAGGGACAAGCAGAATTATACTATAAATAGTAAGTTCAATCCAAAGAAATTGAAGCAATATGCTGTAATTTTTCACTCAGACACTGCTAGATGTAAGTAATTACAGAAATTTGAGGTTCCATTTGAGATGACTGGACTAGACCTGTATTTGCTAAAGTGGCTGTGAATAGGATTGCATTAGTAAAAAAATGTTGATTGCTTCTGGTATAGTAATTATGTGGATAGCCTGAGAGTACGTGTTAGATTAGAATAGTTTAGGTCAGTATAATATAGGTTGTATTCGTTAGGAATTGATTTGAATATGTTCTATTTAGCTAGAGTAGGTGCCTACCATATTTTATAGGTACACGCATCGTATCAGAATATATGTAGGAACAAGAGCCCCATAAGAAAGCATACCTCCGCTAAGCAAGGCAACGATAACGAAAAATTCATATTGGTTCTTATACGATGATTTCCTTTGTATGAACACCAAAATCTAATCATTCGATGGTCCGTTTTGAGAGTGATAACAACTTCTGTAAGTTTCTTAAAGATCCGTTCATAATTCTTCGAGTTATGCTGCTAACAAACATTTTGACAAACAGTAGTCAAACGCATAAACAGACTAACCGATCATCACTAAAAATAATCAGTTATGTCGTTCAATAAATTTCATAAACATCTGTCCATAACTTTTTGAGTTAATTTGATAAGCATAAAATCAAACACAGCAATAAACAAATAAATCAACGTAGAAACAAACAGTTCTACCGAGACTGAAATTAAATATCTTGGGGTGAACTTGGACTCGAAACTCTCGCTTACCAAGTATCTAGGTGAGATATGTCTAAACTATTGTTTACCAAGTATCTGGGTGAGGTATGTCTAAACTCTCGATTACCAAGCATCTAGGTGAGGTATGTCTAAAATTGAGCAGAGCCGTTATCGTCTGCCGTTCAGTCGTGGTCAAATTCCTCTATAGCGTTGCCAATTCTATGAGTATATCTGAGATTTTGTTCGGTCCATATCTTAGACACGCCCATATAGAGAAATCTCGAAATATTCATAGGATTCGCCCCGCTGTAGAGGAATTTGACCACGACTGAACTGCTTTCATAAAATGGTCAGACTATAATTGAGATTTATTACGCAACAGTGTATCCCCATTTGACTTACTGCATAGAAATCTGGGGAGGTGCTTCACAATCTGCAAAAATTCTCTAAAAGTTGTAATCAACAAAATTTTACGTGCAATACTAAAAATTCGAACTGTAAATTTTCTACCTGATATACATACTAATGAAATGTTCAAAGCGCTGGGGTTGTTGCAATTTGATGATATACATCGATACTTTTTACTGAAATTAGCAGTACATAAGTTCTTATAGTATGACGGTCTCTCGCATGAAAACTATCTTCTACCTCTTTTGCCTCAACACAGCTATAATACGAGAGGGTTAAAATTCATTCTTTCCTCTGTTAGACTTAACGTTGAGAAGCAAGAGACAATATTTCAATAGTAGTAATAGTATCAACGATGTTTTTTTGACACCAATGCCATGCCATAAACTCAAATTAATCTTCAATAGAGCTGCAGTATACAGTATTTGATTTTACCCTTCTCGGCGTTAAATTTTGTGCAAATTCTAAAATGTTTGTAATTTTGCTATTTTTAAAGAATTTCTTACCATGTATTGCTTATAAAGTTCTTCATTGAAGTACCCTTACATATTTGTCGGGGTCATATTTACATTTAGGTCCTTCAAGCATATTTAGCTTGAGCGACCCATTGTCACCTGTAATTTTATGTTTCTGAACAGATTATCTTTTGTACTGATTTAACAAATAAAATTTCTATGTAGTTACAATAATTTGGTCAGTTATTCTTTGTAATGTACCAAACAACTCATGTAAATTTCATAAAATCCATCCATAACTTTTTAAATTACAGTAGGTACTGTGAAAAAAATAAGAACGCAAAGAAACAAACGGTTGAACTGATCTTCACGAAAAGTTAAACATCTGTCACTGCTAACATGCCTAATAATCCCCCTAAATTTCGTAAAGATCCGCCGATAACTTTTTGAGTTATCTTGGAGGCAGACAGACAAACGCCTACAAAAACATATCCTCCTCTTCGGAGGTAAATATGCTGTACGGGCATTTACGGACGCATGCCGAACAGCCTCAAGACACACCAACGATGCCTGGGCAGCTACATATTTATTATTTTCAGCATCGCGTAGTCTTGTTTCACGTTTATTTGGGTACTTGCACCTTGCACCTAGTCAACCTTCACTACGTATTCTTTCTTAAGTAGTTCACTAGTGCTCTCAAATAAGCACAGTTTTACTTTAAATTCATAACAACAGTTCACTTCGTTTTCAAAGCCCTTTTGATGAACTTACAACAAAGAGCTGAAATTATTTATTTCTATAGCAACCACAACCATGAATAACTGAAAAACTGTAATCGTAAAATTGAACAGCAGTATTAAAGGAACAAAATGTCGCTGATCAGCTCAAGATATATTTTTAAGGTTCGGGTTCTTCTCTTCAATGCGTGCATCCATATATCTTTTGTAATTAAAACCTCGTTACACACGAGAGTCGAAATACCGAAATGTTATTTCGTTGTCACGGGCACATCTTTGGTTTGCCCAACATTAACCTTTCCAAAAAATTGTTTTAAAAATTCTGAGCCGCCATTACAGTTTTTCTAAAATAGCAATTGCCAAATCTACACTTTCAAAAATTTAAGATTTCTCTTGCCTTAGAGTCAGCTTAGTGTCGCGCCGACGTATGCTTTAAAACGTTGCTCAAGCATGCTAATCTGTAGTCGTTGTCACAAACTTTAGTTTCGAGAACGTGAAACGTTCAGGGTTTTCGACTCTCGAGTGTAACAGGCCTAACACAAAAAGATAAAAATAAAAATGAACAAATTATCATTTTTACGGATAATTTATCTCACTACATCAACTCCCGCTTCTAATTTCCAGATCTAAAAGAACTGCATCGTCTGCATTGCTCTCCAAACCATCTAAGCTGGAACAAGCTTCAACAGGAGATGTTCTGACCGAAAAAGCTTCATTATTTTTATCTTTTCCCAAATCATCCAGCGTGATACCGCTTCCCAGAAAGAATACTTTGTCCAAAGGTACTTCATATTCATCTGTAACGTTTTCTGAGCGTGCTAAGTTGGTACAAGTGCCAATAAAACGTATTCCGACCGAAGAAATATCAACACCAGGTGGTTTTGGGAGGGTAGGTACAAAAGTGGTTAAACCATCGAGCCTCAACGATATCAAGTATCCCAGTAAACAACCCACCAAGTCTCTTGCCACGTTCAGATTCGATGAAACGAGTGATAAATTTAACAACGAAGGAACATCGGCTGGAACAGCAATCGAGATGCAGAAACTACAAAGAGAATCCATCCTAAATGAAAATGCTGAGCCAATCCTCGGCAAGAAGGCGCAGTTCAACAAACTCTCACCCAAATCCACTATCAAAACAAGATTTTATAGGACAATGAACAACTATGAGCTTCAAGATGCAAATGAAGACGGAACTTTTAGCAACAGTAGCAAAGTCCAAAGGAAGCCAACCTCAAACTCAAGCACCATAACAAATTTGAAAAAAGCACTTCAACTTGCAAACAAACGTTCAGCTAAAATCCAACAACAGCATGAAATTCAAGTGAAAGGGAATTCGATGTCGGGTACAAAACTGTCTCTGTCTAAAAAATTAAAGCCCTGGACACAAATCTTATATGAATGGTTTTCAGGTGAAACAATTGACTCACCCACCACAGAATCAATGCACCACTACGAGGAAACAAAGTCGCAAAGCGTAAATCACTCGGTTGAATCCTTGCGTAAAGTCGATGAGACTTCGGCGGATCAAAAGCACCAGGTAACAAAACATGGCAGAGAAGAGAGCCATAAGATGTATCAAGCGAGTTCAGATGAGTCCACACTCTCAAGAAAATTATCAAATGAAAATGATGAAATGTTAAGGCAAATGACAGAACTTAAAAATAAAAATGAAAGCAACAGAAACCAGAAACATGAAAAAACAGCAAATTCAGCTAACTCGAAGTACTCGAAGAAGTCTTTGGGTATTGAAAATTATGCGTCACAGAAGCAACGAGCACAACTCACTATCAAAGGCACAAGTGACTTTAACCAGTTATCTAGCAACACTTCCTCTGCAGGCGGTAACTTGAAATTTACGTACAATCGATGGAAGCGACAAGTACTGGACTATTCTTTGTCCAATAACCCTCAGAAAAATAACCACGTGTCCTTCCAGCCCAAGAGGATTAGTGTAAATAATTCAATGCCAAATCGGTCTTTTCCGAATGGTCTGCAGGCAGACCAGCCTTCCTACCATCCCGCCGGTGTCAAGAAGGACTTGGTTGCACTGTCGAATAACATAAGCAATATATTGGAAAGTTTGCTAAAGAACTACAACAACAAAATACGACCTGGTTTTACGGAAGGTGAGCACAGGGTATTTTCGCAGTATTATTGATCTACATACAGTATGTGTCTATAAATTTTAATAGGCATGAAGCATGTGATTGTCTGCACAATTACCACTACATACCGAGTGTTTTTATGTCACGTTTTATAACTACATATAAGATTATTTATAAATCATTACAGGCTTGAAGTATGCAATTATTTGGGCTAATGCCCCAACATCTCTCCACTTCACAATTCGAATGAACCAGGACGCAGAGCAATACCTAATTTCTTTTGCTTGCAGCAAACACAAAATATATATAAAGCAGGAGTGATTTTCAACAGGCCACTGCGCTAATTATTATTCATTCAATTGAAATGAAATGTAAACAAATACAGCACTGTCCACTAAATTTATACGCTGGCGAATAGCTCCATGGATACATACATTGCTTGCTAAATAAGTTGGTTTATAATACAAAGAGCAATAAATGCACTGGAAAACAACAAAGTATCAGATATAAATATACTGCCGATAAATATCTTGGCTGATAAATACATATCCCAATAAATACCTACATTGTCTGATTCAAAAGCTCTCAAGAAAAGCATTTCCCCCATAAAATACTACCTGATAAACACAGTGCATGATAAACACATTCCTCGCTAGTTACATAGCCTAGACATTGGTACATATAGTGGTAAATTTAATATGTGATCAATGAGGGTCCTAGAACAATAGGGGCATAAGCGACAGGTTTTTCAAAAGTAGACTTTTTTGCACCATCGGATAGTTCTGATTTAGACCTGTCGTTCTGTGAAGTCAGGGCCTCCGGCCTTGAAGTGGTGAGGAGATGCTATTTGCTTAGCCAGTACATTGTCTGTAAGTTGCTCTCCAGTAAATTTTAAAAAATGTCTCTTACGCCCCTATTGTTCTAGGCCCTCAAATAGACTTCTAGGTACTGTAATGTCTTATTAATGTATAGCTCGTAAAGAGCATTGTGTGATAAGTATATTGCCGGATAAATAAATTTATAAATAATACACTAGATGATTCATACTATGCTTGTGAAAAATGTTGGCTGACACAGTTATTTACTATTAAACGCCCTGATTAATAATGCTTTGCCGAATAATTCAAACAGCGTCACAGTACTAAAAATGAAGCGGTGCATTTTTATCTCATGATGGAAATAATGGCGTGCATGCTCGACCCAGTAAAGTGATGTTGTTGTTGTTGTAGTTACGTAGGGGGCGGCTCCGGAGGGGGTCGGGCGTGTGGCGGAAGGTATGAGAATGAAGGTAGGGAAGACAAGAAGTCATGCACAGATAGAGGGCTGTCCCATAGAGAGGTAGGNAGCGACCCGCGGAGCCACTCCAGACGGTGAGTGCCTGCGTTTGGCCCACGGAAGTCCCCAACCAACGCAGAGACTCGCGCAGGGTCCACCCACGACGGAGACGCACAGGCATCGGGTGGTAAAGTGATAGTTATGGTGTGCGCACTTGGAGAAAGTAAATCAAACTTCGGGATTAGATTCCGTAGAATTATTCTAAGATTGTCATGTGCCCTGGGCTTCCATCATGGCTATAATTATAAGTTTCATCGAATGGCCCAGTAATGTCGAGCTAATCTATGCCTTCTAGGATTGACTTGTCTGGAGCTTCCAGCAAGAATGTTAGTTTTGCCAAAGATCCGATTGCACTTCATATGTCGAAAAAACTATTTGATTTACCACGGTTGCAGCGGACATTGCATGCTGCAAAGTTGTACTGTAGGTTCCGGGAATGATCCCTAAGCCAGGTGAGCGATCTTTGTGCATGGAGCTCGGCGAGCTGAATCAGCAAACTTCCTTTGTGCTCATAGCTACCATGGGGATACTTAGCTTAGGATAGAGGGGCTCGGGTCGTTGAACCTTCCGCCAAATACACCAGAGTTCTTATCGATCTGTCGTCTGCTGCAGCTGTACTTAATCCTCTGAGATCAGTTGGCCTATATCTGCCGCACCAACCAGTACCTGTGGGTTTCCCAGCGGAGGGTACAATGAACGTTTATTTTACCTTTACCATGATTAAGTTCTCGGACGTCTCAAGCGTAATAAAGTTATGGGTAATCCTTAAAACTCACTTCAAAACCGCGGTTTTAAAGTGTATAAGCTTGACTCGAACTTAAAAGATAGAACGATGACCCATTGTACGCATTTACTTTACATTTTCACAAGTAGGCAGAGGAAATGCTATGACATAATTGCATGCGCCTATTTTAATCAAGAGATAAGCTTAACTAAGATCCTGAATGTTGTACTTTGAGAAGAGCGTGTTCTTATTTTTTTCAACGTTGGTCTATTATTTGTTACACAGCTTGCGCTCAGAGAACAATGAGGCTTTTACTATATATAACTAGATGCGCATATTTTTATCATTTTATACGCGTAAGGGAATCCTGTACCACATTAAGGTAGTAATATTTACAAACGCTTATGTTAATCAGTTTATAGGCGTAAAAAAATCCTCTGCCAGAGTAAAAAAAGGTGATAATTGCATGCGTCTATTTTAATCCTCGTATTTGCTTGAAGTAGATCCAAGACAAAAAAAGACCGCAATCATAAGCATGCAATGTTTTGTTATTCCTGGGAGAAATAGCAGCACAACAAGTGGGAAAATTAATAGGCAATGTGATGCATCGGTTAATGTACACTAGAAGGTTTTGATTAGCAACGTAGTTTTGATTTAAGGGCAGGAGCTCTGCTCTAACAGATGGAAAAAGAATAGGCAATGCGATGCATATTAAAATTATGCTCCCTATCAGGTGAAAATTCACCATCACAGTATCAAGGACTTCTATTTTCCCTTAAAAAAAGTGGGACCATGATTTGCAAAAAAAAAAATATGAAGCTATTCCTCATGTTTTGCCGCTGACGTAGATATTACATAATAACTCACCTTTAAAATTACGGTGCAATTTTCAGTTAAGAACAAGTACTATATTCGATCTTAATGAACGGTCAGGCACATCCACCTTGTGTTCGTCAACTCATTTTATGCCGGGACCACATATGCATTTCTATGCCCAACTGGTTGCTGGGATGAGCAGTTCGCTTGCCGTTTCGATATATATTTAACTTCGGTAGAATAGATACCGTGGCCAAAAGAACGTCCGAGTCTCGCATCCTTGCATTAAGTTGTCTGTGTAACTGCCTAATGTGATTCCGGCATAATAAAAGTGTATGCTTATACCCACTCCTGCGACAACAGAAACTACAATAACGATAATTACCGGACTTGAGGCGGCACCGACTGTCCAACATGCAGGCAACTTTGGTAAAACTTATGACGACAGGTGTCAGAAGGGATCGGGGCGATGGTCTGACCGATCATTTCTGAAACTTGAATAAGACCTCATTTTCGGTCGCATTTCCCTTATAATTAACTGTTTAGACGTTCCCTTCAAGTAAGTTTTGCAACTTGATAGTAATAGTCATATCCGTTAATTTGAATGCCAGTCGCATTGTTTGTTTAATGGTAATATCGGCTCCTCTCTGTCTTCTTTATACATATAATGATGTTTAATATGACTTCGTATACATGGAAGCCTATTCTGTATTGATGAATATGCTCTTACTGAAGAAGATATCTATAGCTGTTTTTATTTACTACGATTTCTCTAGGACGGTATTAGCTAACTATTTCAAAGTTCACTACCAGTAATTTTTACTAATTAATAGTAGTCATGATATTCTTTTCATATGAGCGAGACCGTACTGTTGCTCACTTGGTTTGCCTTATGTAGTTTTTTATGTTTTCTTTCCCTGGCCTATTAATTCTAGATCTATCATGGCCAGTAACAGAAGCCAAAGAGGAATGAGGGTCATGTGGACCCAGTGTTGAAGTTCAATACGTGGTAATGCCTATTTTCATCCAATACCTCCTGATTGGAAATTGAGAATGGCATCTTACTATCTGGCATCTGAAAGAATAAAGACCTAATACAAAAAGGGACTTGGCTTGGCCGGTACGAAGTATGACCTATCTTTAGCCAATGGCACCTGCAGGGGAAATGAAAATAGCATCTTAGTGCCTGGTGTGCCATAAAGCGATATAAAAGGTCAGGGGGATGAAGTCTCGAAGTTCGATTCAAGATGCCCATTGTCCGAAGGCGTTCACCGGACAGCCGCCGGAAATAGAAGCCGAAACTTCGTTTCCGATTAACTTTTTTCCGCTATCGCTGCAGCTGGAGCAAGAAAAATCTGAACGCATTGGTCACTTCATCGTATCACTTGACAACAGTTGAAAGAAAAGGCTAGCTTGTTGCTGTTGAAACTTACTGAACAACGAATTTGTCTTTCCTAAAAAAATGCATATGTCACTACAAGTGGTAACCCTGACACTTCACTTGGCCGAAGCAGCAATTACTTGTATGGAGTTCAACTATAGTTGGTTGCGTTTCTCCTAATTAGCACCAATATAGTATGTATTATATTTTCATGCTGCACTGGGTTGGATACAGTTTCGAATCACTTGATACTATTAGTATACGTCGAATAAAACGAGGTGGAAAAGAATTCCTCTGCACTCAGGTCCCTCTGTCGGGTGAAGATGGCAATTTATACTCAACCACTTGGCACTATCTTTAAAAAGGCGATGCATAGAGACTGGAAACAAAGAATAATCTTTTTATTGGAGTCGTCGTTGCAGATAGCTGAACGATCGTTTGTGACTAGCAGTGCTATACTTGTTCCACAAAAGTGCATGGCCTATGTGCCTGATTTTCATTTGCCAGGCTCATTCGATATAGGAAAATCACTACTTCTTACTCTGACATATCCATGCAGTAATTTTATTATTATGGTGCCATTGCAAATCATATTGCACTTAGATAATTATATTAGTGCATAACCACTGGATGAGAATATTTTCATACATCAAGGGGTATTTAGAATCCCTTTTTGTTCACATGCTCAAATTAGTCTAAATAGTACAATAGTTTTTGTCCTTTGAAGTTAGTCAATAGATGATTTAAGTATTCTTGACGAATTATATTCTTAGATACTTTAAACCTTGGGGAGTTTTTGCATTTACTATATTATGTCTCTGTTACTTTACAGAACTGGAGATGGAGCAGAAAACCGGAACGTTTTCTTAATTATGCTTTCGAATTTAACATTCATCTATCTTTAAGTTTTAAAAAGCTAAATTTGTGACTAAAGCAGCAAAATAAATTACCTGAGCAGGTGTTTAGTCGAGGCTAGCACTATACGTAGGTGACTTAACAAAATAATACGGTATCTAATATCCTTTGGTAATTAATCGCAAACTACCGCTAAAGGCGGAGTCACATTATAGTCTTTTGTTCTGCGGACACTGTACCAAGCGTCCTGTAGCTTTGTTGGTTCTTTGTGAATAAACGTAAAGTGGCACAGCCATCTGGTCTTAATCCAAAGCCAATTTGAAGATGTAGGCCAAACTTTACTAGGAGCAACTGCTAAGTAAACTAACTTAATGATTAACATGTCAGTAACTCTTTAGGTCAGCATATTGTTGTTGCTTATAAGAACATAGCCAATGGTTCGCACCCTTTATACTACGTCTATGCTGAAGAAGATTATGGTTTGACCTCAACTTGGGGAAAATATGAAAGGAATTAGCACGAGCTGTTCTACATAACCGTAGACTTTCTAATGTTAAAATCTCCTTAGAAAAGTCAGTCGAGGAGTCAGCGGAATCAAATCCTGTCCTACAAAGCAGAATTAATGGATGCACTCTACTTTTAATAAATATCATACTCAAATAGAGCGATAATTCAAACTTTGAACTTTCTACGTCAAGATTTTCTCTGTTTCTCTGTTGAAATACAAAAAGATTTGTATCATATTTGTTCACATCAACCAAATGAATGCAACAGTGTTCTCTAAATAATGCCTTTCGTTGTACCTGCTGGTGGTACGACGTACTAATTTAAAAAAAAAATTGAGAACTGTTCCCTAAGCCTGAATTACCAACGAAGCGCCAAGTTTTCGATGCAATTGCTGGAACTTGATATTACTACAAATTCACAAAAACTAATAATCTAAAAAATATTGATAAAACCTCTGTCACCGCTCAGCAATAGTTTCCAAAAACTTTTAATCAATGCTTGATGTTCTTCTAATTTCACTAAATAATAGTTATGAAACATTATAAAAGTCTCAATTATCAAGAAGCAGTAAGTTCCCAAATCATTTACGAGGACTTCAAGTATTGTCACAAATGCACTTCATAATAACTGGAAAATAATCAACTAAATCTAGGCCATCAGTACAGGAATAGTTCCTAATTTTTATGAGGGCAGGACTTGACATAAATTCATTTAGTCAACAAGCTCTAATCACACCTGAATGCCCAATGCGGCTAGCTATAGCTTCACGCATATCTGCATTCAGCAAGCCACCATACGATTATACAATAGTCTAAAGTATCATTAAATTTACAAGTGGTTATAAAAACTGTAAAGAAACATATCACATACATAGGAAATATTTCAATATTATAATTGCTTCGAAGTTGCTATACGAAGCACACTGTAATAAAAATGCATTTCTTCCAATACAGGGAAACTTACGAAGATCAAGATGAACATGCTGATCAGGAGCATGGGACCCATCACCGAAAAAGACATGGTAAGTTACTTCAGTTAACACTTCGGGCGACTGCAACAAGGATGATCTGACATCTACATACTGTATATGCAGCCAAGCTGTCAAATTCGTTACAACTTTACTACTAGAAAGTAGCCAGTACCGATACAGTACGTGGGCTACCTCAATCTATGTGCTAAGTTAGCTAGGCTGGAATAGGTTAGTTAAGAATAGGATAGGTTTGGTTCTGCTTCAATACTTGCCTATTCTAACTAATATATCTACTGCCTGAATCTAAGGTATGTCACTTTTTATACCGGTCTCTGGAACTTCTGTTAACACATTTCCGGCCACTAGTGAAAGGAAGGTCTGACATCCACTGCCAAGCTGCCATTTCACTGAAGCTTTAGTATAGAAATGGACACTCCGGTGGGTTCCTCATAATGAAATGTGATAGGAAGGTACTGTAGCAATTAAAAATTATCAACGTTTATCAACGGAATTATACGGCAAACATGATGAGTTATTTTCAAATCGCATTTGTAGCTAAGTATCTCATAACATAATTCTGACAGACTGGTTTACTATGCAATATTGCATCAAAATGGACTCCGTTCACCATGACTTCATTTTAGGATATTCAAAATTAGGCGTTGAATAATACCGTTTATTAGCAAATGAAAGGTGTTACTAAGATCGCGCACGATCCTGCGGACTAAAATATAAAGATTTTTTTGTATTCATCGCTTTCAGAAATATTCAATGGACTGCTACCTACGACAAGAATGGCACGACGAACGGCTGACTTTCAAGGGACCCCTCACCCAGCTCACCCTCAACATCAAGATGCTGGAGGCGCTCTGGAAACCCGACACCTTCTTCCACAACGGGCTGGGATCCTACGTCCACATGATCACCCGTCCCAACAAACTCTTCAGGATCAACCAAGACGGCAGGATATTATACTCAATGAGGTAAGCAAGTGCAGTAATACTGAAAAATCAAAGCTTTACGAACAAAATAACTCATGACATTAACCAACCAAAACCGCAATATTTTATATATATATATATAAGGTAAGCAAAAGTAATCATATTAAAATTTAACGATTTTTTCTTTTGCAAGCGTCAAAATTACACTATTTTAAACTACAATCTTTCAAATAAAAAGTGAAGTCTCAACGACAATCTAACGATTGATTCTTCTGTATACTTGGTCAAGCAAGACGGAAGAATATTATACTGTACTGAACATGGGATCAACATCTGCAGTTCTCAAGGCAATCGGACTTGTTTTTCTTCATCAGCAGTTGAACATTCATAACGATGGCATATTATTCTACTCAATACAAAAACACATGCAATTTCGTTTGAATATTTCCCCCATCTGCACCGTAAAGGCAAAGGTAAAGTCAACTTAGACCACACCCTCACCTGGGAAACCCACATGCGCTGGTTTGCGCTGCGGGTATAGGCCCACTGGCCCCAGATGAGTAAGTGTAGTCGCAGTCGCCCTCGGATCACCAAGAACTATGGCGCCAATTTGACGGAAGGAATAAATGACCCGAGACCCCCACCCCCCTCATCTCTGAGGAAGGCAGTTCCGCGACAGTGCTGTGCATGCACACACAACTTGCCGAGTCAGCACACCAAGATCTGCAAAGAGCTCGAGTGTCTGGCGGAGAATCGAACCAGCGAGCGATACATGGTGTTAGAGCTGAGAACGGAAGCATGCAGCTAGCGTGGCAGCTACCGAAGCTAGAGCCAGTGAGGCCCCGAGGCCAACGAGTTACCCTAAAATTATGCACAGTCCTGGTTAAACACATCCTTAATTGATTTTAAAAATATCACTTACAATAATCAGGATCAATGTTGACACGGAACGCGTGCTCTCATTGATTCTTAGGTTCTCAACTTTCATTTAGTCTGAAAAAAACGACAAATAAAGTGGGGCACTTTCGAAGTCAGTGCTAACGGTGGACACCAGCCTCTACTTGGTCAGTCAAGACGAAAATTATTACAATCTGTAAGGTTTGTACGAATGAACCAAACATAATTTTTTATAATTAATTGTTTCCAGTGACTATAAACAACGCTGTTTTTTTAGTTTACTAGTCCATTGCGTGTAGTATTTTTTTTTTTTTTTACCCTACAAAATCGAAGAGCATGTAGTGCATAATCGGCGTACTGACATCTGAACTCGCGTAAATAGCCTTGATTTCACCAAAACCAAATCGACGGTAACGGCTGATTAAATGTTTACATATTAGTAAACATTATCTGCATCATTTGCTGTGCTTATAGTTTATCTGCTCCCCAAAACCAGAAGAGTCTGCCTACTGCAACAGCACTTTAGTACATTATTAATTACATCATTTTCTGTGCATATAGCTGCCTATAACCAAAAGGACTGTAAACCCTGAGAAAGCATATAGTATGTAAAACAGTTCATATAGAATTATGCGTACTGAAATATCATATTAGTGCATTCACTACGGTATTCTCCATGCGGTACCGGATGGCGAGAATTGAAGTGCAGCTGATAGAGTAAACAGAAGCAGACAGGCAGTATTTTCATAGGTATCTCACGCTGTCATATGTCTGAACGATTCAAAAGGCAGGGATGTAAACAAAGGCCCTTCAAACGTGACAGATGGCATATGGCTGGGGTGTGTCAGGAGCTATCAAAGTTTATACGAAGCATTAAACAAGTAAGAATTTGAACCGCTCAGTCAAGTAACTGAAGCAATGGAGGAAAGCTGAGCCACAGCAAGACGGTTCTGTACGTAAAAACATCAAACAAGATATAAATTGAAATGATGCATTCAGTTCAACTGTAGAGAAGTGAATAAAAACTGAGTGAGCTACAGGAGAACGATTTGATAAACAATAAAATGAACGAATAATAAATTGAAATACTGCCTTCATTTGAGCTATAGAAAAGTTATTAAAAACTGAGCTGCACAAGGGCGGTTTTAGAAATAGGAAATTGAACAAATACAAAATTGAAATACTGTATTCAGTCCAACAACTGAAAATAAATGGCACTTGAGTTACTAGGTGACAACTTCATCAGGAACATAATTATTACAAAGTAAGCAAACTAAACACTACTATAATAAGTCAAGGAACTGAAAGTGAATAACATTTGAGCTCTACAGGGTAGCTATGTTTATGATCAGCATATGCAACTAACATAAAATTAAATACTATGCCCGCATGTTCTCGTTCTACGCGAGTCCGTTATATGCGAAATTAGCACTTACATGCACGGGAAGTTGTGGGCCATTGATTTTTTTTTTTTTTTTTTTTTTTTTGTGCGAGAAGATTCGGTTAGTGCGATCTGCGTGTTTTACGTGGAAGGCAAAGTCATAATAAAGTATCTTGATTTGTTCTTCTTGCTAACACGGTTTTTCGGATCAAGCGAAACCAAGTGTATGTTACGCCACGCGCCTTCTATCAAAAAAGAGTTTTTGATGAAACTACTTTGGTGCCTGTCCCAAGCTGGAAACATATTTTCTGTACGTTTTTTACTTTTTTAACTTGACTCCTTCGCTTTCGTTATGTGTAACTAGAGCAGAACTGTGCCAGATGTTGACAAATATGTAATCTTTAGGTTTTAGCGAACGTTGTCGCAATAAAGATTTTAGAGGTTTCTAGAGGTTTCTCAGCCAACTCGGCGGCAGCAGTGCGAGGTCTGAATTCTTTCTTAACATTGGTGCCGAGCGGACGTGTGACCAGGTACCCGTGCCGCACCTATGCTCTCTAAATTTAATTCTTTGGGCTACTAATACATTTATAACTGCGCTGTAAAGCGACACATGTGCTTATTTTACTGGTAACTATTGTCACATTGTATTATATCTTGAGGCGCAGTTATTGTGGACATATGATTATTTAGAATGTAAGGTGCACTCTATAAAGCTCAAAATTCTAATTAGGAGTGTCAATTTTATTATAAATATTTGGCAAATATCAAACATGTTGCATTAGACTTGAGTGAACTTTTACTAGAAAATACGGTGTATGTTGGAATGCACTTGAAGAGTACTCCCACTAGAAAATATGTACATGTCGATTTAAAATTTTAGTGTGCTCTCATGCAGTATGAAGTGCTGGACATGCCGGGTTAAAATAAAAGCCTACTTTTAGCGCTATATGTATGGCACATGTCGGCTTAAAGTTGCAGTGTAGGCTCAATATAGAATAACGTACTTGTATGTTCAAACTTAAACTGTAGTTGCAGTGGTAAACGTCGCCTATGTTACATCCTGGGGCAAGTGTAATAATAGATGGGAAGTGGAAGTCAGTACTGATAGCATGGTAAACACAAAAAGACCACGGGTCGGCAGTGTGCTGTAACTGGTATATCCAGCTCGACAGAAGCAAAAATAAAGAAATTATTTAGTGGTCACTAACGCTGAAAAGGATTTTTCCGTGCAGTATACTAAATTTTTCTCCATGGAATTATTTATTCCATACAGAATCTATCTTTAAGGTGGCATACTTATATATCTTTCGTGCTGCATTATCATCCATGCCGCATACATCTTCAGTGTGGCATATACAGTATCTTCCAAGAAGCATTATCTTCCTTGCTACACGTGTCTTCCTCATAGCAAATTTATGCAAAGCAACATAAATTTTGTATGAGGCACATTTCGTCCATGCAGCATATATTTCCATGCAACATAAGTTTTGTATCGCATCGGGCGCATTTCGTCCATGCAGCATATGTCTTCCATGCAACATAAATTTTGTATGCAGTTCATTTCGTCCATGCGGTATACGTCTTCCATACAACATAAATTTTGTATGCGGCACATTTCGTCCATGCAGCATATGTCTTCCATGCAACATAAATTTGTATGCTGCACATTTCGTCCATGCAGCATATGTCTTCCATACAACATAAATTTTGTATGCGGCACATTTCGTCCATGCGGCAGAAATTTTCTTTACTACCGATTCCATACTGTGCGCTGGATGCACACAGATCTTTAACTTTCTGTTACCGCAGTGTATAGTGAAACGGGTTACGAGTGAGAAAAAAATGAATAACCTCCAGCAAGGAAGTTATGTTTTGTCGGAGTCCATATTTCTGTTTGTTTTCTTCCAGTATGTTTGTTTGTCCACCTGTCTGTTACAATCGAAACTAAAGAAGTTAAGACGGATTTTCATGAAATGTACAAGGATTGTTAAATATTTTAGGAAGAGCAGATGATTAACTTTTACTGATGGTCAGTCGAACCATTTGTTTGTTGAGTTTGTTTGATTTTTTCAAGCAACGAAGCTCAAAACATTGTCAATGGATCTTCATTTAATTTGCAGGAAATGTTCAGAAGAGCAAATGAACAATTTTTTATGATCTGTTCCTTAATTCTTTCACTTGTTCTCTAAGTTTTTTCTTTCTGTTTGTCAGAATTTAACTAAAAAATTTATTGACGGATCTTCATGAAATTCACAGGAACTGGTACCAATGCTACAATGAAGCGTTGGTCAAGTTTTTTTCATGATCAAAACGAAGTCCTGGATGCAGGATTTATTCAAATTTCTACCGAAGCACTGCATTTTTTGTCGGAGTTCTCTTAGTCTACAGTAGTTATACTTGTAATTAAGGAAGTTAATAAGACACTTTGGTGACTACCTTATTGTGCGAACCGCTCAAGTCCTGACGATATATTATCCATTTTTTTCATTTGATGATGCATGAAATCATGCAAAATTAATTAAAGTCACTGGGTTTTTACACGGAAATAATAACTTTCGTCCTCTTACAACGAGGCACAATGTGAAACTCGTGCGTGCAAGTGCTTTCACAGTTCATTAAAAAGACCAGGAACAGAATGTATTAATACAGAAAGCCATCCACGCTTGCCCTCGCACGCTATTCACGCACAAATTTTGCGGAACACATTGTCTTTGAGATGAGAGGGTCAACAGGGCGTTTACTTATACTTTTCTTACAGTGACTACACTCTCGGAATCTTTTAAGCAAACAGCGTACTTGACCCTCTCTCCTATCAACATAGGCTCTTTGGGTAAAGTTTTCAGACTAGATTGTTGCATATAAGTTGTTTGGAGCCTGTAGGCTAACTGCGGTGCACCGACCTCGCTGCCGCCGTGTTTAATTGGCCGTTGAGGGCGGGTCACATGCTCCGGTGAAGTCCCTCGGCGTGGCGCCCTTGGGACAAACGTCTCATTTTTTGGTATCGTGATGCAACAGATTCTGCATCAATTATTTTCTGAAACTTGATCGTTTTTATTCTGCACCTTCCTTGTTTTTTTTTTTTTTGGCATCGTATCGTAGTAACTTAGAAATCGATTAATTCTTCAGAAAGATGATCTTCTCGCTTCATTTATATCGTTAATTGCTCCGAACAAATAGAAGTGGTACTCAAAAAAAACTGTATATTTTTGGCAAACTCTATCGAAAAGAATTTTGTATTAAATATCAATAGTGCCTTGCTCATATTGGAATCTGTGCTGCGTATTTTGCGTTTCTAGAGTAAGATCGTTCCTGTGATGGCAAGTGGTCACACGACCAAACTAAAACCCTTCTTGCCGTCGTTGTGTATTGTACATATACGAGATGGCGAACACCTACGAGCGCCAATTTAATTAATTACTCCCTTTACAAACTTACAGACACTTCAACTGTGTGCATTGTACGATTTCACTAAGCTCAGTGACAGTGCCATAGCAGTATAGAGAGATATTATGCAACAAATTCATCGGTACTACCGCATCTTTAAATTTGGAACCAATGCACTAAGATGTTTTAGAGGTAAAACTTCCACGCGGGCGACTACAGCCGTTAATCTCAGTACAGTTCAGTGTTTAGGCCTAATGCACCGAATTGTTTCAGAGCTAAGACTCAGACACTGACCGTCTCCGTACAGTTCGAGCCGTCAGTCACTATGCACTTTAATGCATTGAACTAATCCACCGAAATGTCTTAACGAACAGACTCTAAGACCCGGAGTCCACTTAACGACTTTTGTTGGTGCTAACAGCCTAGAGCCAACTCAACTAATCGACTGTAAAGCCATGGCCGTGTCTTCAACCTGACGTCCGATCGTGCTCTGATACCTAAAGTACTACTCATCGTAGATGCAAACCACTCGTAATTAGGAGCCACAGTTGAAAGTTCATCATCGGCAATAGCTATGGTGTAAAAATAGCAGCAGCGGCTGATATTTTCAACNAGAAATATTCAATGGACTGCTACCTACGACAAGAATGGCACGACGAACGGCTGACTTTCAAGGGACCCCTCACCCAGCTCACCCTCAACATCAAGATGCTGGAGGCGCTCTGGAAACCCGACACCTTCTTCCACAACGGGCTGGGCTCCTACGTCCACATGATCACCCGGCCCAACAAACTCTTCAGGATCAACCAAGACGGCAGGATATTATACTCAATGAGGTGAGCAAATGCAGTAATACTGAAAATTCAAAGCTTTGCGAACAAAATAACTCATGACGTTAACTAACAAAGACGGCAATATTTTATACCCAATGGGGTAAGAAGATGCAATGATATAGAAAATTTAATGCTTTTGTTTATTTGCGAGCAACATCACTGATGACATTAACTAACCAAGACGGCAATATTTTATACTCATTAAGGTAAGCAAAAGTAATCATATTGAAAATTTAACAATTTTTTCATTTACAAGCTTAAAGATCCATCAAGTTGACACTATTTAAACTTACAATCTGTCAAATAAAAAGGAAGTCCCAACGACAATATGACGGTTGATTCTTCTGTATACTTGATAGAGCAAGACGACCGCATGTTATACTGTTCCGAACATGGGATCAACATCTGCAGTCCCAAAGGCAATCTGATTTGTTTTCCTTCATCAGCAGTTGAAAATTCATCACGATGGCATATTATTCCACCCCATACAAAAACACATGCAATTTCGTTTGAATCTTTTCCCCATCTGCACCGTACCGAAGCTAAAGCCAGAATGGCCCAAGGCCAACGGGTTTCCCGAAAATTATGCACAGTCCTGGTTAAACACAACCTTAATTGATAGTAAAAACATTATTCACAATAATCACGATAAATATTCACACTGAACGCGTGCTCTCATTGATTCTTAGTTTCTCAACTTTCATTTAGTCCAAAAAAAACGACAAATAAAGTGGGTCACTTTTGAAGTCAGTTCTAATGGTGGACACCAGCCTGTATTTGGTCAGTCAAGATGAAAAATATTACAATCAATAAGGTTTGTACGAACGATCCGATATAATTTTTTTTAAATTAATTAACTGTTTCCAGTGACTGTAAACAACGCTGTTTTTCTTTTAGTTTACTAGTCCATTGCGTGTAGTTTTTTTTTTTTTACCCCATAAAATCGAAGAACATGTAGTTGAAACATAATCGGCGTACTGACATCTTTACTTGCCTGAATAGCCTTTAGTTCTCCAAAACGCCTGTAACGGCGGATTAAATGTTTACATATTAGTAGACATAATCTACATTATTTGCTGTGCATATATTTTATTTACTACCCAAAACCAGAAAGAGTCTACCTATTGCTACAGCCTTTTAATGCATTATTAATGATATCATTTTCTGTGCATATACTGTAGCTTATCTAGACCCAAAACCCAAAGGCCTGTAAGCCCTGAAAAACCATATAGTATATATGTACAACAGTTCACATAGAATAATGCGTACTGAAATATCATATTAGTGCATTCACTACGGCATTCTCCATATGCAGTACCGGATGGCAAGAATTGAGGTGCAGCTGATAGAGTAAACAGAAGCAGACAGCCCGTATTTTCATAGGTATCTCACGCTGTCATATGTCTGAACGATTCAAAAGGCAGGGATGTAAACACAGGCCCTTCAAACGTGACAGACGGCATATGGCTGGGGTGTGTCAGGAGCTATCAAAGTTTATACGGAGCATTAAACAAGTAAGAATTTGAACCGCTCAGTCAAGTAACTGAAGCAATGGAGGAAAGCTGAACCCCAGCAGGACGGTTCTGTGAGTAGAAACATTAAACAGGATATATTTTGAAATGATGTATTCAGTACAACTGTAGACAAGTGAGTAAAAAGTGAGAGGGCTATGCAGAAGGACTATAAACAATAAGTTGAACGAATAATAAACTGAAACGCTGTCTTCAGTCAAGCTATAGAAAAGTTACTAAAAACTGAGCTGCACCAAGGCGGTTTTAGAAATAGGAAATTGAACAAATACAAAATTGAAATTCTGTATGCAGTACAACTACTGAAAGTGGATGGCACTTGAATTACAAAGTTACGACTTCATCAGGAGCATCATTATTACAAAGTAAGCAAACTAAACACTACTAGATTAAGTCAAGGACCTGAAGGTGAGTAACATTTGAACTCTACAGCCTAGCTATGTTTTTGAGCAGCATATGCAATTAACCTAAAAAAATAAATATTTTACCAGGTTCTCGTTCTACGCGAGTCCGTTATATGCGAAACTAGCTCTTATATGCACGGGAAGTTGTGGGCCACTGATTTTCTCTGTGCGAGAAGATTCGATTTATGAGATCTGCGGAAGGCAAAGACGCAATACAGTATCTTGGTTTGTTCTTCCTGTTTACACGGTTTTTTGGATCAAGCGAAACCAAGTGTATATTAAGTCAGGCGCGTTCAATCGAAAAAGTATTGATTAAATTACTTTGGTACCTGTCCCAAGCTTGAAAACTGTTCTGTGTACGTTATTTTACTTTTTTTTCACTAGGCCGTTCCGCTTTCGTTATGTGTAAGTAGAGCGGAACTGTGCTGGACGTTTATAAATATGTAATCTTAAGGTTTTAGTGAACGTCCTCACAATAAAGATTATAGAGATTAACTTTAGAGATTTTTCAGCCAACTCGGCGGCAGCAGCGCGAGGTCCGATTTCTTTCTTAACATTGGTGCCGCGCGGACGTGTGACCATGACCCGTGGTGCACCTCTGCTCTGTAAATCTAATTCCTTAGGCTGCTAATAAATTTATAACTATGCTGTAAAGGTACACACGTGCTTATTTTACTGGTACGTATTGTTACATTGTATTATATCTTGAGGCGCAGTTATTGTGGACATAGGACAATTTAGTATGTAAGGTCCACTCCATAAAACTTATAATTCTAATTAGGCGTGTCAATTTTATTATAAGTATTTAGCAAATATCGAACATGTTGCATTAGACTTAAGTAAACATTTACTAGAAAATACGGTTGATGTTGGCATGCACTTGAAGAGTACTCTCAGTAGGAAATTAGTACATGTCGATTTAAACTTTTAGTGTGCTTTCAGTGTCAAGTACTGGACACGCCGGGTTAAAATTGAAGTCTACTTTTAGCGCTATATGTATAGCACATGTCGGTTTAAAGTTGCAGTGTTCACTCAATAAAGTACATGTATGTTTAAGCTTAAACTGTATTCGCAGTGGTAAACGTCGCCTATGTTGGATCCTGGGGAGAGTGTAATTATAGACGGGAAGTGGGAGTCAATTCTATAGTCAAACCAGCGTAAGTAGTCCTATAGGGGCGGGGCTGAATTGAACGCAACAGTGCCAAACTTAATCTATTGACTAATGCACTTTGAGTATTCGAATATAAATCTAATTTTATCGATTGAGACAAGTCATACCGCGCACTTAAGTGAGATTTGACCAAGTTGCTTTGCGTTCTTAGCCACGCCCATCGGACTCCTTACGCTGGTCTGACTATAGTATGGTAAATTCAAAAAGACCACGGGTCGGCAGTATTCTGTAACTGGTATTTCCAGTTCGACAGAAGACGGAATAAAGAATTTATTCACTAGTCACTAACGCTGAAATGGATTTTTTCAAACTACATATATCTTCTAAGCAGTATAATAAATTTTGCTCTATGAGATTATTTCCTTCACACAGAATCTATGTTTTAGGTGGCATACTAATACATCTTTCGTGCAGCATTATCATCCATACGGCATGAATCTTTACTGTGGCATATACAGTATCTTCCAAGCTGCATCTATCTTCTTTACGATAGGTGGCAAATTTATTCAATACGACATAAATATTTTATGCGCCACATTTCGTCTATACGGCATGTCTTCCATACAACATAAATTTTGCATACGGCACGTTTTGTCCGTGCGGCATATGTCTTCCATACAACATAAATTTTGCAAGCGGCACGTTTCGTCCGTGCGGCATATGTCTTCCATACAACATAAATTTTGCAAGCGGCACGTTTCGTCCGTGCGGCATATGTCTTCCATACAACATAAATTTTGCATGCGGCTTGTTTCGTCCGTGCGGTATATATCTTCCAAGCTGCAGAAATATTTTTTACAACCGAATCCATACAGTGCGCTATATGCTCACAGATTTTTAAATTTCTGTTTCCGCAGTGTATACTGAAACGGGACACGGATGAGAAAAATATATAACTACCTCCACCAAGGAGACTATGTTTTGTGGGAGTCCGTTTCTCTGTTTGTTTTCTTCCTGTATATTTGTTTGTCCGCTTGTCTGTTACTATCGTAACTGAAGAAGTTAGGACGGATTTTTATAAAATGTACAAGGATTGTTAAATATTTTAGAAAAAACAGATGATTAACTTTTATTAATGGTCAGTCGAACAAATTGTTTGTTAAGTTTATCCGTTTTTTATTTTTTTCAAGCAGCGAAGCTTAAAAAGTTGTCAATGGAAATTCATGAAATTTCCAGGAAATGTTCAGAGGAGCAAATGAACAAATTTTTTGATGATCTGTTCCTTAACTCTTTCGCTTGTTGTTCTCTAAGTTTGTTTTTCTTTTTGTCAGAATTTAACTCAAAAATTTATAGACGGATCTTCATGAAATTCTCAGGAACTGGTACCAATGCTACGATGAACAGTTGGTCAAGTTTTCTTTTCAAGATCAAAACGAAGTCCTGGATGCAGAATCCATTCAAATTTCTCGCTAGCATTGCATTTCTTGGCTGACTTCTCTCAGATTGCTCCTCTAGTTATGCATGTAATTAAAGAACGTTACTAGCACACTTTGGTGGCTACCTTATCATGCGAGCCGCTCAATTCCTCAAATCCACTTTTTTTTCATTTGATGATGCATGACGCGGAAATAATAACTTTCGTCGTCTTACAATGAGGCACAATGTGGAACTCGTGGGTGCAGGTTCTTTCACAGTTCATCAAAAAGACCAGGAACAGAATGCATTAATACAGAAAGCCATCCACGCTTCTCCTTGCACGCTATTCACACACAAATATTCCGGAACACATTGTATGTGAAGTGAGAGGGTCAACAGGGCTTTCACTTATACTTTTTTTTACAGTGACTACACTCTCGGAATTTTTTAGGCAAACAGCGTACTTGACACTCTCTCCTATCAACATAGGCTGTTTGGGTAAAGTTTTCAGACTAGATTGTTGCATATAAATTGTTTGGAGCCTGTAGGCTAACTGCGGTGCACCGACCTCGCTGCCGCCGTGTTTAATTGGCCGTTGAGGGCGGCTCACATGCTCCGGTGAAGTCCCTCGGCGTGGCGCCCTTGGGACACACGTGTCATTTTTCGGTATCGTGATGCAACAAATTCTGCATCAATTATTTTCTGAAACTTGATCGTTTTTCTTCTGCACCTTTCTCGTGTTTTTTTTTTTTTTTTTTTTTTTTGCATCGTATCGTAGTAACTTAGGAATCGATTAATTCTTCAGAACATGATCTTCTCGCTTCATTTATATCGTTAATTGCTCCGAACAAATGGAAGTGGTACTCAAAAAAAACTGTATATTTTTGGCAAACTCTATCGAAAGAAATTTTGTATTAAATATCAAAAGTGTCTTGCTCATATTGGAATCTGTGCTGCGTATTTTGTGTTTCTAGAGTAAGATCGTTCCTGTGACGACAAGTGGTCACACGACCAAACTAAAACCCTTCTTGCCGTCGTTGTGTATTGTACATATACGAGATGGCGAACACCTAAGAGCCCCAATTTAATTAATTACTCCGTTTACAAACTTACAGACACTTCAACTGTGTGCATTGTACGATTTCACTAAGCTCAGTGACAGTGCCATAGCAGTGTACAGAGATATTATGCAACAAATTCATCGGTACTAACGCATCTTGAAATTTGGAACCAATGCACCAAGATGTTTTAGAGGTAAAACTTCCCCGCAGGCGACTACAGCCGTTAGTCTCAGTACCTACAGTTCAGTGTTTAGGCCTTATGCACCGAATTGTTTCAGAGCAAGGACTCAGACACTGACCGTCTCCGTACAGTTCGAGCCGTCAGTCACTATGCACTTTACTGCATTGAACTAATCCACCGAAATGTCTTAACGTTCAGACTCTAAGACCCGGAGCCCCCTTAACGACTTTCGTTGGTGCTAACAGCCTAGAGCCAACTCAACTAATCGACTGTAAAGCCATGGCCGTGCCTTCAACCTGACGTCCGATCGTGCTCTGATACCTAAAGTACTACTCATCGTAGATGCAAACCACTCGTAATTAGGAGCCACAGTTGAAAGTTCATCATCGGCAATAGCTATGGTGTAAAAATAGCAGCAGCGGCTGATATTTTCAACAATTTTTTATACAGTTAAATTCTGCCCAAGTTGAAGCCGTGCCGCGGTAGCGTAAACGGATAAGTTGAGTTGATGGCTCTAGGCTGCTAGCGCCAACAAAAATCATCACGTGGGTACACGCACACCGCGTCAGCCATCGCATGGCTGCAGTACACGCAGTGTTACACGCACAGCCACGCAGATCCCAAAATGCCCAAGCCGCCAGGTGACGCAGGCGACAGTAACGCGAGTGTATATTTTTCAGGCTGACCATAAAGGCCAAGTGTCCGATGGAGCTCCGTAACTTCCCTATGGACAAACAATCGTGCCCGCTCGTCATCAGCAGCTGTGAGTAGAATGTTCGGGCAGGCGAGAGGTATGCGCGAAATTTGGATCTTATGTGAAGGATTAACCAGCCACATCAGGAGGGATATGAAAATTTGAGAGCGTAAATAGAAATTATGCGCTGAGAAATAGCGAAATTGAATTCTTCAGTAGTTTAAGGTTTAAGCCTCCGTGCACGGGCCATAGTCGACTCAGAGAGAAAGGATAAGGAATATATGTACGTATAACTAGAATGCCGTCAGAAGCGTTGCATCCATCCATTGAGGTGTACCCATGCGCACGGGCTCTACACAATGAGCACGGTATAACTACACCTTCAAGTATTGTGCAGGTAAAGCTTATCAGTATATATGATAGATATACAGTACACACCAGTGTAGAAAACGCTACACGTTTAGATATGACATAAAAGCTATGCAGAAGCATATCCCATTGTTGTATTAAAAATGACTTTTATAGCCCCGTAGCTTCAGAGAATATTATGTTTCTTCCGTATTAAGAATTTACCATGAGTCTCTCGCTTCCTGGCCCCTGGTCATTACAAGAAAAAGTAGCACGTATATGAGTCGAAGAAATTCAGGTCCGGGGATTATTCCAAGTTTGCAGCCCTAACATTTTTTTAAAATTAAGAATAGGATTTAACTGGCAGTTAATGATAAAAAAAATCCCAATTCAGATAACGATTCTGCAGTTTCTTCAAAGCATGAGAGGATATTATGCACGGCTTTGACTTATGAACAATCTGAAGTCACTTATTTTTTATTCTATTATTGATCGTAAGGAAAGTGGTTCATCAAAAGGAATCGAAACGCCTAGGGAAGAGTGTATTATGAGATATGAATTATGATCAGTAATTCAAAAAAATGAAGCAAGATGTGGCAGCATCGCTGTCGTAGAGCAGCTTAGCCCTATATCGCCCAGCAGCGGCAATAACACACGACGTTTCAGATAATTTATTGCTTAAGAAACATTTCACAGAGCGCTATGTATCTTTATTTGGTCTTCTTAACGTTTATAGAGAAGAGAGACACGTCTAAAATAAGTTTTAAAAGTCCCATTACACACGACTATCCAGTTGCTGAGGCAACTAATTTTTCATAGAATAAAAGGCTATACTTCTATAACCATCACCGCATATACTTATCCAGTTGTAGCATCAGTTGATTTTTACCACGGAAAACATCGTTGTAAATTGAAATAAAAAATCCCCGCTGCTCACGATTAATTACTTAAATACAATAGAAACTTTATTTGCAGAGGACTTCACCCTCGCATTCCTTGCCTAATACAACGCCAGAAATGAAACTATTCATAGATTAAAAACATCATTGCAGACGCCTATCCGGAGCGTGAAGTGAAGTACCAGTGGGACAAGAAGCTCGTGTCGTTCGAGCCCGGCATGGCTCTGAGCCAATTTGACCTCCTCAACACCAAATGCATCAACTACTCCGCCCCTTGGCGAAGCAGGCAAGGTGGGTCGAATTAGGCAACGTTGGTGTACTTTACAGAAGGCGCCTTGGCGAAGCAGGCAAGGTTTGTCGAATTTGGCAACGTTGGTGTACTTTACAGAAGGCGCCTAGGCGAAGCAGGCAAGGTGGGTCGAATTTGGCAACGTTGGTGTACATTATAGAAGGCACCTTGGCGAGGCAGGCAAGGTGGGTCGAATTTGGCAACATTGGTGTACATTATAGAAGGCACCTTGGCGAGGCAGGCAAGGTGGGTCGAATTTGACAACGTTGGTGTACATTATAGAAGGCACCTTGGCGAAGCAGGCAAGGTGGGTCGAATTTGGCAACATTGGTGTACATTATAGAAGGCACCTTGGCGAGGCAGGCAAGGTGGGTCGAATTTGACAACATTGGTGTACATTATAGAAGGCACCTTGGCGAAGCAGGCAAGGTTTGTTGAATTTAGCAACATTGGTGTACTTTATAGAAGGCACCTTGGCGAAGCAGGCAAGGTTTGTTGAATTTAGCAACATTGGTGTACTTTACAGAAGACGCCTTGGAGAAGCAAGTAAGGTGGGTCAAATTTGGCAACATTGACAAAGTGCATTGGGTCTAGCAACATGGGTGCACCTTTACCATGAGCTTGGGAAAATAAAGTAAGGTGCATTGAGTCTAGCACCATTTTTGTACTTTCTAGAAGGCGCTTTGGAGAAGCAGGCAAAGTGCGTCTTGGGTCGACGTAAAATTGCTTAATTTATAAAAAATAAAAGAGGGGAATATCATGTTTGTAGCAACCTTTATATATTTAGCGGGGCTTTAACTGCACATTTAATTTCTTCTTTTTAGTCGTGGATTTAATGTTTTCCCAATGTTAGCGTCTATTGCACATTAATTACAGTCACCGACTCTGCTCCAATATTATACTTGTACCTTCACATTTTACGACAGCAGCAACTTTAATTCCATGGCTCTCCAGCACTGAAAATTGTAAATTTCGGGGCTACAGCAGGGAAAATTATTATTTCAGTTTCTACACCTTAGTTATGATATGGTTTGAATTAGTACTAGTAAAACAAATATGAGACTCTGCAGCAACGTAAATAATAATTGTAGGTGCAACCCCAACGCCAACTACTCTTTAATTTTTAGACTGTACGCTAACAATAATAGTGATTTCAGACTCACCGTTATATTAATGGCTGCTCTGACGTAGCATGAAGATAATATCAGCTTCCGCCTTAATTAATATTATACTTCCTGACAGTTTCTGCTGGAGGAAATGATATCCAGGAATTGAAAAATCATTCATATGATGGATAATTCACACGACTGTCAAATGAACGTGTTTTCTCAGCAAGTTTTTTCCACTGTTTTCTTGTGTCTATAAGCGCAACTATGTGTATATACCAAAAATTACTATGTGCTTGCTGTCAAGTCAGTCTGTTTAGTAAAAAAAAGTCAGTAGTAAATTATTGCATGTCCTTTCAAATTTGTAGTGAATTAAAACTCACAGCCATATGCACTTTTCTGCTGTTAAGCAAGACACAGGATAGCTGGAGGTCACACGATGCATTCTCACAGACAACCTGATGCAAGGATCCGAGACTCGCACGTCATTTATGCTACCGTATCTATGCTACCGATTTTTAAATTCATTTCGAAATAACAGGAGAGCTGCTCATCCTAGCAACAAGTTGGGCTTGCAAATGCATATGTGGCCCCCGGCATGATGCATGCAGACGCGAAGCTGTGGCGTCTCTTATAGTTGACGGTGCAAATAATCCGCAAAAATTAAGGCGGATTCACAAGACAGTTTTTTTGAATTTGTTCTCTCTACTATTCATCCGAATGCTTTGTTGTGTTCATTTAAACAGCATAAAAGTGCAGAGCTTTCTGAAGTTGAATTTACTATAAATTTGAACGAAAGAAGAGAAACTTCATATTCGTTAGTAGGTAACCGTTGCAAAGACTTCACGGTTAACAATTTAGCAAAGCCATTGGGAGACACGGAGTTTGTTGATAAGGACTTTGCAAAGCATTCAAACGATTAGGTTGGAGAACGCATTCAATTGACTGTCGTGTGAAGTTAGCGGCCTTAAGATGCATGGCAGCTCAGTTTAGTTCTCAGGGTCTTTACCCTCTCCTTCGGCGCCTCTATAATTTTTCCACTACCTGCTTGTTTTACTTGAGTGTGTGTGTGTGCTTACTAACGGTGCAAATGTGCTGTGGGCTTACGTAATCCCAGACTACCAAAAAATAGATTGCCGAATTTTTAGGTATGAATTAATTACATGATCGTGACTGCGTTAGCGAACATTATGATAATTATTTTAATTCATGCGATTACGCAATCCAAAATGTTGACTTGAAGAACAAATGTTTTCCCCGTTTTCCAGAATGCTTGATTATATATGTAATATATATCCATATATATATATATATATATCCATATATATCCATATATATGTAATATATATCCATCGATTGCGGAGTAGCGATAGTGGACCACTTGAGTTTAGGATCGCATGCCATGTACTGCGTGCTGTAGTTGCTACTTAGTTACTGCCATGTACTGCGTGCTGTAGTTGCTACTTAGTTACTGCCATGTACTGCGTGCTGTAGTTGCTACTTAGTTACTGCCATGTACTGCGTGCTGTAGTT
>LQNS02278070.1:22355878-22374821 GCA_001587735.2 Parhyale hawaiensis
TTACCGAGCTAAATTATTACTGTAGGTACTGGTCAGAAACACCAATTGCAACTTGCCACTTCCATTTTGCTTGCATCTCCAGTCGTGTTCGAAATCACATTCTATTGCTCCACAAATATTCGATCACACTCAAAGCTTTTTTCTTCCTCTAAAATAGAATTAATTTCTTGAGGGTTACTTCCTAGAGGAAGTTGACCCACTAACGTCCTGACAATTTTATCAAGGCAGTTGAGGCGTGGTCAATTACCTCTACAGCTTTGCGTTGCCAATTCTATGGGTATTTCTGAGATTTTTCTATATACAGATAGTGGGCGGGGCTAAGATATGGGCCGAACAAAATCTCAGAAATGCCCATAGAATTAGCAACGCTTTAGAGGAATTTGACCACACCCCAAATGCCTTTATAATATGGTCAGATTATGGTTTCCCGAACAGATTAAGGCTACACCCATGGACGATGCCAACTGTGCGAGGACACGATTATTCGTCAAATTTGTGCAGATCCATGCACAGTCAGAACCACGCGTTAGTTTCAGTTGCGGCGAAACAGCGTACATCGTCTTTTTTTCATTTTTTGCGATATTTTTTACAGGTGTACGTGCCCTGCTTCCTGATTGTGGTGCTTTCCTGGGTGTCTTTTTGGCTAAACAGAGAAGCTACTAGTGACCGAGTTGGCTTAGGTGAGTGAGATTTGACTTTTGTGTTGCTGAAAACATGTTCGAAATTCCCTTAAATTCTAGCAATATATAAAATGTGTTAGCGATAATAACATGTACCTACCAGGGATCTCTACCATCAATAGCGGTAAGAATTTTATGACATATAATGGGATCTGATTGTCACAAAGTAGGTACCTAACTAAGAGATTAAGGAGGGAATCGTACCATGCTCGTATTACAAAAATACCTTATAATTCCCTGCCATATAAGGGTTCAACAATTGCATATTGTTCATATCTGGTTATATTGAGAGCCTAAGCCTTCTTATCTATGACGTTGGTGAACCAAATAAAGAAAGGAACAAGAGGCAGACAGTGTCCCAGGCTCAACGAGGAAGCAGCATCTCCCTCTATATGTATTTCTGCATTTGTCTGTCTGGGTGATGGCACATACCTTAGTGGGTATGCAGGCGTTTATGAACTCTTTTAACCATAAGCCATCTATGAACTCAATCGAACCCTAGCGTATGCATCTGTCTGTGTTTCTGCATTGGCCTGTTTAGGAGATGATGCATGCATAAGTGGGCTGTGTGTGTCCGGAAAGACTCTAGCTTTAATATTCTTTGGTTCTTTCACAGGAATCACAACAGTCCTGACGCTGTCCACAGTAAGTCTGGACAGCAGATCAGACCTACCAAAAGTCCACTACGCTACAGCATTGGACTGGTTCATCCTGATGTCTTTTGGCTACTGCATGGCGACCCTGCTGCAGTGTGCCGGTGTCCATTACTTCACGAAGGTAAGTTTATTACTTGGGTTCTTCCTAACGGACTTCGGCTACTGCATGGCGACCCTGCTGCAGTGTGCCGGTGTCCATTACTTCACGAAGGTAAGTTTATTACTTGGGTTCTTCCTAACGTACTTTGGCTACTACATGACGATCCTGCTGCAGTGTGCCGATGTCCATTACTTTACGAAAACACGTAAATTTCCTAAAAATCTCTCTTAACATCAGAAGCAGTCTATTCCTTCTTCTAGGAAGGAGAGGCGTTTGTCTACAATTCTTGTAGGTAGGCCAAAAAGATCAACAAAAAATTAGTATTCTTTGTTCGGCGGCGTTATATTGTTAAGGAGATACTATGATCAGTGTCATTGTTACTTCATATACTATATTGATTTTTGTGATATATACATCAGCGAAACACTCAAATGAGAGGTATCATCATTTATTACCATAGCTACAGTCCGCTAAAATAAAGCCAAAGTTGTGCAGTATTGGAGATAGTGTGTATCTTTTTTCATGTGTACGCAAGCACTGTCTGTTCAGCATTTAATGCCTCATTGGCCCTTGTCGTGAAGGTTGTGTTATACTATAGGCTGTATGTGTCCGTGATGACTCTAACTATAATTATTATTATTATCATCATCGCCAATTTATCCAATTTCTTAATGATATAATGATCATAGCGAATAAAGCACGAAGGTAAAGGTAGAGTCAAATTTGATCGCACCCTCAACTGGGAAACCCGCACACACTGGTTTGTGCTGCAGATATAGGCCCACTGGCCGCAGAGGATTAAGTGCGGCTGCAGCCTACCACGGATCACCAAGAACCAATTTGACGGATGGTTCAAATCAGTAAGATTATTACGAGGGTTGGTAGGCAAAGAATTATCTATGGAATCATGAGGATGACGAGCTAAGGTAGCTCAATGAATGAATAATTTCACTCCTTTTTTGTTGTTTTCCAGGTCGGATCTGGTGAAACTCCAGGCGAGAGCGAGTGGGTGGACATCGATGGAACGGAAGAGGAAATTGTGCCAAAACTGGGGAAAAGGTAACTGCCGTAGCAAATCAGTATCAGCAACCACTTAATTTTGTTCGTGCGTGAATATTTATTGAATCATACAAAATTTTGTTGTAGAACATATTCCAGTCCTTGTACCCACTCGCATATAACTATACTGAGGCACAGCCAGCATTCAAAGCCAGTTAGTGCAGAAGAATTAATTGTACTTTGTCCGTGCTTAGCTTATAGTTAAGATAATGTATGGAATTCCCTTACTGAGCCCTCCTAGTCCAGGTACATAGGCAGTTTCTTCGGAAATGCAAATATTTTTACTAAATATTCCAGCAGAACTCTGACTGTACGTCATGTATAATTCTAATTTATTTGGAAACGCTACCAGGCTTTGTCAAATGGATATACCTAACAGAACTTAACTCGCTCCATGTACCTGGAAATTTCTTCAGAAATTAACCCGGACAGTGCTTGCCTAATATAAAAACGAAAAACGTTGTTTTGTGGCTACAAAATGTAATTTATTAAAAAAAAAGATGCCTAGACATAACTGTCTATCCTAACACTCCGCCTGATTCTGTACAGTGAAAAAGCATCAGTAAAATTAGACTTTTTACTTTCCTTACAGAATTCTGTTCCAAACATACATTGTGCAATCTAAAACCATAATATTGGACCATGCGAAATTCGACGTAAGCCGTATATGGTCAATTGCTCCATCAAGCTTAGTATTATAAGTTCTAGACTTTTAAGCCCAACTGCCCAAACCTTGTCTAGTGCTATCCTCAAAGTTAACATTTTTACTCAAATATCCCCTAGATAGTTTTACCTAAACCATCAATTGTTACTATTATTCTATCATCAAGCTTAATATCAAACTGTATTTTCAATTTCAAAACTGCTTCGACTATATACGATTGTAAATTAAAAGCTTCCTTTTGCACAGTGTTATAACATTATTGCGTAACTTTTCCTACTGAATTTACCTAGATAATGAGAGGTCAATATTACTCTAGCATCAAGTTAGTCAGTTTATATCAATTTCCTAACAGAACTCCTCAGACTATGTGCATTACAATGTATATATACCCTTGGAAAAAGCCTACAGTATATCGTAAATTTCCTCGCAGAATTTTACCTAGACCATGTACAGTGAGCTCCTTCAGCATGGACGAGTGCAGCACGAGTGTCGTGGGCTTGAGCAGCATCGTGCTCATGGACCACGACCACAACTCTGCGGTTTACAGGAGCGTCCAACAGCCGACACCACAGGAGGGACCACTCGAATTTTCTACCCCAAAAAGTCAACCCCTGCGAGGGGTACTCGGTGATGCCGACGATCAGCCATACCCGCCAAATTTCGATTCGAGCCCTGCCAATGAGGTCTGCCACGACTCCGTTAAACAAGGACCAACCCCACACTCATACCAAGCTGCTGGGAGTTTCTGCCCAACCCCCGACGTAAACCACCGACTTCTCTTGGGAGACGTGCAGCAGGGAACGTGTCCGTGCGAATCCCAGGGGTTTCCGGAAAGCATGGAACCTGTTCGAGACGAGCAAGCCGATGAAATTCAACCTTGTTTGCAAAGCGATGGCGTTCACCATAACATGGAAGGTCCAGTATGCTCTATGCAGAATCAACGGTACGGTCTCGGCTTCCAGCCATTACGGAGCCAGGACTTTCCAGAAACGCTTTGTTCGAAGCAGCTGCAGAACAACGTCGACACAATGGGACTTCCGTCGCGCTATTTCGAATCGACCCCGAAGACGGGCGCCTCAGCACCGGCATTTTATGCAGCATGCAATCAGGTAATGTTTTCTTTTTCATATTTATTTTGCAGTGAAATTGCAGAGTAAGATTACAGTGCTTGTGCGCTTAGCGGAGCAGAGTAGCTGAGCTTACTCAAGTTTTGACCAGTCTAGAGTGAACTAATTTTTTATTTAATAAAATAATGCAATGAAAGAATAGCTAGGTAGAGTGGATAATGACTACCCGCTGTAGCAGAAGAAAATGACAGAAACAAAGCTAGTGCCGAAATACGTCCTGAATGTATAGCTGAGCTAAGTTAATACAACTCATGGATTCCTCTAGGAGCAATAGTTTCTAATGACGCCTTTTGTTTTAGGGAGAAGAAGCAGACGCAAGCACGACACACAAATTAAGGAACGCTGAAACGCAAACGTCTAAAAAGGAAGGGTTTTGGTTCCAGCTCGTCCGCTGCATAGTCGGTAATGTATAACTTAGGTGGAGAGAACAAGCAGGCAGTGAGCTAACTACATATACCCTTTATGCACTCGCGCCACTCGTCACGTAATGTATAACATAGGGGGAGAGATGTTCGTCTGTCACTCGATTGATGTTTATTGGAAATACGTGTGCACCCCACTTAAGCAGTGAAGCAAAATTCTTTCAACGAGATCGACGGGAATCCGCTATGCGAAAATCTACTAATTTCCACTTCGCGATTTTCTATTTAATGCACCAGAGTGACTAAGTTGAAGTCCGTGTGCGTACTCTATATGAGTAAGAAAAATAACTGAAGAGTCTCAGATGAGCTTAGCATAAATTGTTTTACATCGATTGTCCAGCTTTTCGTTAATGCTTCGTCTTTCCTTTACCTCGGCCAATACTGGGAAATCTACGAAAGTCCCAGAGAACAACAGACTTCACGGGCTATTCAATTTTCGTGCTGCACTGTACAAAATAACATAAATTTATTAATCAGTAGATTCACTTTATTTCTAGAATTTTGAAGCTCTTCTAGTATGAAGAGCAAGAGAGGCAGTGTTGCAACTTATGAGTCGCTTTAAGAGTAGCTCGAGACCCGCTCCCTGTGTACTATAGCTAAAGCATAAGAAGGATAATCAATTTTTAGGAGATATCAGTCCGTTATATCCACAAACAGGCCCAGAAAACGGGAGACTAATGCCGTATAGCGCCGCTACTCTGGGTTGCCGTACCGAACGGCTTGCACCTGCAGCACCGCATGATATCTCACCACCATAGCAGGAGCGGCACTGAGCCCCAAGCAGATATACCGCGGACACTATCACGATGAAGACCGCCACTGTTAGCTATACATCCCAGCTTCCGCTACACTGCAGCCGGAAAAGGGAGATATAACAACTTTCTTAGGTTCTTTATCAAGTCGCGATATCTATATAGAGGCCAGAGAACAAGACACTAAAGGGGAGTGGGAAAGCCAAATCTGGTGTATCCAATATCGTACCATGGCTATAACACAAGACGGATAATTAATGATTTATTTCGGTGTTATATATCAAGCTGTGAGAATGAGAGATTTAAGACACGGACAGAGACAGAAACACTTGAAAGTGTGACTAAAGTAGAAGCAGTAGTTTAAAAACTGCACCATGAAAATAATCATTATGAATTATTTTTTACAGCCACTGTCGCTGAATGAAAGCAGAGCTGGCTAGATGACAGTCGCAAGGCTCTAAACGGGTGTCTGTGTCGTGTGGGTAGTGTTTGTTTTGGCGTTCAGTGCCTCTCAGACTCTTATCCTGGGAGCATGTGTAGTGCTGTGAGCCGTGGGTTTCCGAGAAGACTCCAGCTTTGCTTATTTTTACTTCAAGCAACGGATGTAAAGAATAAGAGGCAGATAGTCTCCGGGGCATCTAAAGCTATGAAAATAATGGCTGTCAATGAAGGCTGCGAAAAAAGAGAAGGGGAGGGTGCGAGCCACGGGACCACTAAATTAGTATCAAAATAAGTATGAATAAGTATGGTATATGAGATGGACGGAGAGGAAAAGAAGCTGTAGTAAAGAAAGCGAAGTGCACGCCAGAAGCGTATTGAAATCGAACCCATTTGAGCTACTGCAACCTGGCAACCATAACTCGGAATGCATTAATAGTTACCAAACGACCCGTGACCCATTTGGTCGTCATTACGATCGTCTTTGCTGCCGGAAAAAAACAGGTGTTATTCAACTGGTCATAGACCACGCGCTATTCGGCCGTCCATTCCTGCCAGTACTGGTCGCCATCTACAGCTTCTTTGCTTCGCAAACGAATTTTCAACTCGCAGTCTGTAAGAAAACTCAATTTATATGTTACGTATTCCAGTTGCATTTTCCGTAGCAACTTTGAAATCATCGTGCCCGTTCTTGCAAACGAGGGACTGGTTCCACGAACGTATCACAGATACAATCGAATTAAAGAGCTAATCCATGGAAGTATTGGGGGCTGGACCCTAATTCCTCGAATTTCTTCCCTTCTAAAAGTAGAGAAACTGTGTACAAACAAAAGCACAAACAAGCAAGTAAATAAACAAGGTTCACAGAATTTTGGTATAAAACTAGACGACCCGTGACCCGTTGGGTAGTCATTGTGATCGTTTTCGCTTTCGCAAAAAAAAGCAGGTGTTATTTAGCTGGGCATAGACCACCCTCTATTCGGCCGTCCTCTTCTGTCCGTCAAGGAGCGGCCCGTTTGGTTCACTATCAACAGATTCTTTGCTGCTCTATCGAATATTCAAGATCCAGGTTGTAAACCAAGTGAAATTATTATATGTTACGTATTTGAGTTGCAATGCTCTTGGAACCGATGAATTGATGATCATGCCTGTTCTTGAGGCCCAGCTCAGTTTAACTTCCGTAGCACAGATACAATCGAATTAAAGAGCTCACCCATGGAAAGAATGCCACTGCCCCCCCCCCCAATACCTTGAATTTCTTCTCGTGTAAAAGTGAAGAAGATGTGTCAAACAAGACACAAATAAATAAACAAGCAAGACCGGTTCACGGAGTTTTAGTCTAATGTAGATAGACAGGTGAGAGCACGATCGATCGACTAGCCAACGATGATGAAATTCTATTTTGTTTGTAATATCGTCTGCAGAACTTTGTATAAGACACTCACTTACTTGCTCCCGGCTATCTAGTTCCCTCGCTGTTCATTTCTATAATTCTTTCGATCCGCGTATTTGAAATAAATGTTCTGAGTTGTATAGGTCACCGTAACCCCTGTCGCAACCGTTAGTACGGCTTTTTGGGTTGTGATTAGAACAAAAGATGTGAGCGGCTGGTAACCCAGATGTTGTGATTACAACGTGCCTCAGCTTGATCCCATTTACATAGGAAAAATTCTCTAACGCTAGGCCGCGTTCGACGGGTTAGTGAAACTAAGATTTCGTGGCGGCACTACTCCGCAACTGCAGGCAGGTACGTACACCGGCTTCTATCGGCTGAAGTGTGTTTCAACCGCTGGCTCGATTACGTTTGAGGTCTCCAGAAACTAAATCTCACTCCGTACAATGGCGTTTTCAATCGGTTCAACGTAGCATAACATAATAGCAATAGCTCATAAAGGGCCGGGGCGTAAGTCTCGGTGTCTCTCTGAGAATGGGCCTATTGGTCCGTCTACTGCCGCCTATCTAATCTAATCGGGTTGCTTCTGTCTCTTGCAACACGAGTCAAAGTAGTAAAACAAACGCTCCCCTTCCGAACAAATTAAATCTCGCAATCTCAATTTCGGCGACCGTCGAATGAGGCCTTATAGTCTAGCATTGTGTATCTGCAAGGGTGATGAAGGTCCACCGCCAACGCTTTCATTCGTGTTTTTCAGGCTGTGAGAGCTACAGAAGAGCGAGGGAAAGAGAAGCAGCGGTTACGGGTTCCGTCAACTCTGTCTCCCGCATCGACAAATTTTCCCGAGTGCTGTTCCCTCTGTCCTACGGGGTACTGAACCTCTGGTACTGGTACTCGTACTACGATACTGAGCTCACTTCCAGCTGGAAGGATGGTAGTTCTAAGCATAAATTTTAAGCAATTCCAATCGGCAAACATTCCCGAATGCTGTTCCCTCTGTCCTGAAAATTACTTTACTTCTAGTAATGACGTTGGTATTCCTTTTACGAAACTGAACTCACTTCAAACTGGAGAGATGGCGGTGCTAAACATGGATTTTAAAAGTCTGAAGGCGAAAATATATCGATGGGAAACCTCTTAGCATTAACCGAATCGAACATAAAACGGCACTGAGCGTTGTAATTTGCAACCACTGATTTAAATTTAAACTAAGTGCACAAATAATCAGCACGATATCTTTCCTGTATGAATTTTATGCAGTTATGATGCGAAAAACCATGGCAGTTTTTAATTAATGATACAAACGTGAATCTATAAGGAAGAAACTACACTGCAACCAATCTTCCAAACAGTTATCCGGTATAATGGTACGATGAAAGTACTGCACAGTGAATTGCAGGCACCGTTACAATATGAAAATCTAACAGTTTAGAAGCACATGTTATTAGTATTCCAGCAAACATTAGTGAGAGATAATATTCCGAGAAATATATATGGGAAAAATCGTCCATTCATCAAACCTGAACACTCTAAAGGCAAGTAAATTTCATAGTTCCTAAGCAATCTTCCAAGCAGAGAACTTTGACAATATCAACTCGTCAATGGACACCGTTCAACTTTTTGGACTTTATTAATTAATAGTGGTCTTACAAGAAATGAAGGTTACTTTGTCTGTTGAACGGTTCTCATAAAAATACACAGTAAGGTATCCACTATCCATAGACCCAAAGAAACTTGAATAAAGCTAATGGAGAATATAATAATTATAATTTAAAGTTCACGAATATTATTCAAAAAGTCGATCTGTTTTTTAGTTTGTATCCTGTAAAAGTTCGCCTTAATAATGATAAGGCCATCACGATTACCTTTTGCGTACATATTATATAGGTACTCCTCGATGTAGGTCCCTCTTGTTTGTGAACTTCTATTATAGGCTCAAATTACTTATGACAAACACTCGCTGTGTGTACTTTTATAGTAAGAGTATATGTATCAAGTACCCGGGAGTAAAAATTTTGACCTTAATCAGTAAAATTGTGTATGTATATCCAGAACTGCCAATAATTGTTGCTGATGATATTGTGAACTTCCACTGCTACTTTGGTTCAGAGAAACTGCGGAAAAAAACGAAGAGAATACTAGCAAAAGCAAGATGAATGATATAAAACAGTCACAAGGAGCTGACTTAGGCTAATGTAACTTACAGACTTCCATCGTACGAACTTGGAATGGGCGAACTTAGCAAACCTAAACCTATAGCCTGCGCTCCAGCCTATACATATATCAGGTTAGTGCAAAAGTAATGTCCGATTTCCAGTACAAAATTTCGGACCGAAATTATTAATTTTTTTAATCTCTTCTTGTGGATATAAAGTAACTCTGTGTTTAATTTTTGTCATTTTCTTCGAGATTATCTAACATTTGCTCACAATTTTCAAAAACTTTACCCCATTTTTACACCATTTTCACGCACATTGCAGTAGACTTGAAAGTAAGTACAGTGTAGTCATTACAGGTGACTTCAATTATCCATTCCTCAAATGACTACATCCAGACGTGCCCGATGAAACGGGTAGTTTTATTTTCAGCATAAAGTTTTCGTACACAGTGTACAAAACAAGCGCTATCTTCACTACAGGTAATGGAACAACTTTCGTTAGTGCAGATGATTTCTTCGCCAACAAGGAACGACAGCATCTTAGACCTCCTCTTTGTACAGAATACCGAATTTGTAAAGAATATCAGCACCGAAGATACAGCTTTGTCTGATCATCACAAACTCATTGATATCACAACCCAGTTCAGTAGCTATGAAGCGAATGACTAAAAGAATAATGGGAAAAATATCATAAATAGTCTTCGACATTTAAGTGCCTTTAATAATAAAATAAATTGGGAAGCTTTGAACGATGAGTTGCGGTCGGTGAACTGGGACGCTCTCCTAAATGACTTTACTCAAAGTGAAACAATGAACGAAATCTTCGAAAACGTTCTGTTGGAAAAGTGCTTGAATTACCGACCACCGGTCGGTAAAAATCGCCACTTAAATCGCCATTTAAATTCCGCAAAAGCGTACTTAATAAAAGAGCAAGATTGATCAAATGCCAAAAGTCATTGTGTGTATTACAGCCATAAATTGAATGCCGGCGAAAACTGGAAGAGATTGAACATTAATTTGCAAAATCTTATGATGAAGAGAAACAGGAAACAGAACTGCAAGCCATCAAGAAGATAAAAGAAAACAGTAAGTACTTCTGATCATTTGCATCGAATTATGCGTCCTGAAAACAAAAATAGAGAACCATTACTGGACGAAAATGGATCAACGACTGATAACAATCTGGAGATGAGTGAAATACTGAGCCGTCAATACCAGACAGTTTTCAGCAAAAAGACCATTAACCCTGATGTTCAAGTATTACAAGCAACTGATAACTACCTAATGGACTTTGAATTCACGCAACTAAGCACTGAATTAGCCATCGATGAAATTAGCGGGAACAGTGATTCAGGGCCAGATGATGTTCCTGCAAAAATCCTCAAAATGTGCAAGCTAAGCATTTCTTACCCGCTCTACCTTATGTGGCGCAAATCATTGGACGATGGTTTTATACCAAGCACATATAAACCCGCAATCATTACCCCAATCCCCAAAGCCGGAAATAGTACAGATCCAGCTAACTATAGACCTGTCTCATTTACGAGCCACGTAGTGAAAACGTTTGAGAGGGTGTTCCGTAAGCCCCTAGTGCACCATCTAGGGAGTAATGACCTACTCACATCAAAACAACACGGTTTTCGACGTAAACGTTACACTACTTCACAATTGTTGGAGCATTGTGATTAAATCGTAGAAACATTGTGCCAAGGAAAGAATGTGGACGTAATCTACTTAAATTTTGCTAAAGCTTTGGAAAAGGCAGACCACGGAATCCTAATGTTTAAGCTTTGCCGCAAGGGTATCCGTGGAAAATGTCTTCGATGGCCTGAAGCATTCCTGTCAAATACAACCGAAAGTGTAACTGTCAACAACAAAGTGTCATCCAGACAGTCAGTTCTCAGTAGAGTACCACAAGGCACCGTGCTTGGGCCTGTTCTCTTCCTCATCATGATCAATAACATGTGGTACAGATGCAACTATGCAGTCCCTTCGTCTTTTCTGACGATACACGAATACTAGCAACTGTGCAATCTGTGGAAGATGTGCAGTCTGTGCAGCGAGATTTGGAAAGTATCTGCCAATGGTCGGTAAAAAATAATATGACCTTTAATGAAACAAAATTCGAACTGCTAAGATACGGAAAAAATCAATAACTCTTTGAATCCCCGCAATATACCAACAGCGATTGGCATGAAATTGAGAGAAAAACAGTTTTAAGAGACTCCGGAGTGAAAATGCAAGGCAATGCTACGTATGAAGAACATATTGCTGGAGTTATCGCTGAGGGAAAAAGATGGAGTGGATGGGGTTTGCGAACTTTTTCGTCACGCGAAGTAGATGTAATGCTCACACTATGGAAGCAATTAATTCTTCCGAGAGTAAAATACTGTTCTCCACTTTGGATGATATGTACAAGAAAAAAGCCAGAACAACGTGAAGGTATCCAACGATCGTTTACGGCCAGAATTTGAGGCATGCATGAGTACGATTCCCACAAACGACTCAGCTGTCTCCACTTGTATTCAGTACAACGAAGATCCGAGCGATTTACTATCATATATGTTTAGAAAATTCTGGAACGTATCACTGTGAATGTGAAGGAGCGGATTGTCGTCAAACACTCAGAAAGAACTGGAAGGACTTGTGATATACGGATCCCAAGCAGAGATGGTGGAATAGCCATGGCCACAAAATATTCTAGTAGCTTCGTTTTACGGGGAGCAAGATTGTTTAACAAACGGCCTTGGCATATTCGAAACGCCACTGACATCAAAAGAGAAGGTTTACTCGGCGGATTTCATGACGGTGTTGATGCAAGTGCGCAGCAAAATTTATTTAGGAACAATTATGAAGTTGATGTAGTGAATGGAAGAACTTGCAGGAAGTTGCTTTCTCTCCTCCGAAATGGTGACTGATTTAACTTTGAAATTATCCTTGTATTTTTTTTTAAATTGGACATTACTTTCGCACCAACCTGATATTATACGTTACCTGATCGGGCTACGGTAACGAAACATAGTATTGGACAAACTGCATCTACTAGAATCACATCATCCAATAAGTTGTTTCTTTTGCTCCTTGAGTATGTCCGCGTAAAGAAGCATGACAGGGCAAATGGTATCTAATCGAATCACATCATCCATAATTATAACTGTCAGGGTGTAAACATCAGGTGCATGTATCTTGCGAGATACGAAAGATACAATCTAGGCAAATGATTATATGTCTGCACTTGTGCACTCAGATATGATAACAGCCTGATGACAGAGCTCTTGACCCTTTTAACTATCAGACAGACGACAATCAAGTGACCTCGAAAATTGTTTTTTCTTTGTGATAGGGGCAACACTGTGGCTGTTGACAGCGAATTTATTGTGTTAGTCTTTTCAATTACGAGATAAAACTAGAGAGTTGCAAAGCATCTGACAAATTTGATTATTTTCGTCTAGTTAAGTGCATGACACAGGCCTAATATGGCGTCTGACGAGTTGATTGTGATGTTTATCACCCGGGAAAGAAGTGAGAGAGGTGATAATGTTTTCCTTGAAAAGTTAAGTGCATATATATATATATATATATATATATATATGATTGTATATTTGTTTGTCTGTCCACCCAAAAATAGGGAGAAGTTGAGCAATGTTCATAATTTTTTACAGAGAGTCTAGTGGGTCGATCTAGATGTGAAAAATGCCAAAACTCTAGAGTAAGCTGGCCATCAAAAACGACGGCGTTAAAATTTATCCTCCCCTACCACAAGTAAGGGTCTTACGCCCTTGGGCGTTCTCGTTACAGATCAGGATTGTACAACAGGCCACTCTTTGCAATACGTTCTAAGGCAAATTCATTAAGTTACAAGCAGACACTTTCCAACTGACGTACAGGGACTTAAAAAAAAAACAGAACTATTCGTGAGAGCCGAAGAAAGATCAGAACTGACGGTGTAAACACGTAGGAATCTCCCAGCCCGCAAATCACCAATTCCGTACGGCGGACACACAGACATGGTGAAAACTATACATCCTAACGGATACTCCGGGTTGTAGTGAAATTTAAAGAGATCCGCATGGACCATCGGTAGATGAAAACATTACTTATGATCTTCTCTCGGTTAATTAGTGCTTTAAAATGGAATTGTTGCCACCCGGTGATGATTTGTTTACGTTGTCAAAGTTTTGTTTCTTACTGGTGAATACGCATCACCGTTACATTAACCAGTTTACTTCTTATTTGAGGTTCTAATGTCACTTAAAAACAGTTGATCTTTATCCAAATTTCCCAAATCAGTGGTGTAAGACCCATGGGCTTTTATAAGCGCCGTCAAGCATGGTGCATGTGGTTCATCTTATATGTATATTAAATGGTACTCAAATGCATATATCGAAATTGCACTATACATATACGATGTCTTTAAACTTGATGGCCGGATTAAATAGTACATCCAAAGCTGCCTACGTAAAAGGTGTTATGTAACTACTTGTTGTTGCGTAAAAAGATATTATGTTAAATGGGTGGTAAGGAGTATACCATGTTATTTTTCTTAGTGCCCAGGTGCTTTCCCAATAATATATACCACCCTAATTTTCACGGTATCCAGTAGTACTGTAGTGCTAAGATATCCTCCATCTGCCGAATATGAAACACAGGTATTAAAGCAAGACTATGGAATAAGGGACTTTTGCTAGTGAAAAGGACTGAAATTGCGTGAAGAATACTCAGAGCAGACTTGATTGAGGAAATGCCCGTTTTATCCGTTATGTTATATTAGGTTTAATAATCATAGGTTGTTTTGAGCCTCTTTGACTGCTGCAACGATAATTTTAGAATGGAATGAAGAAGCTATGAGAATTTCTCTAGGAAAATGCTGCATATGCAACGTGGCACTAGTTTACCATGAAAATTGGCTCCTAGAAAACTCAGTCTCACAGAATGGGGTCTCAAAAAACTGGATCTTAGAAATGTATTGATTAGTTAGGTGAAAAATCCTAAAAAGAATTTCATTTGCCTAGCACATTCCTTAAATAAGTCAAGAAAAACGGAAACTTTGCATTGAACATTATTTTGGGCTGGCTTATGTTATCTTAAAAAAGATAAATACAAAGAAATGTAAATTTTAAAGATGAAAAATTTGTCTCAGAAATATACTGCGATAGATGAAGTAAAAAACTAAAGTCTACAAGTTTCATCTAGAGTTAAAAATTATGCAATTATCGTCTAATAAATTACTACAGCACGTTGCCAAATAAAGAAATTCAAGTATCTTTCCGTAAGACATTGGCATGCAGCTTTCAGGGCAGTGGAACCCTGTGTTCGCTGTGATGTACATGTATTTATCTTTACTCGGTTTAGTAGGTTAGAAAGTGGCCTATCAATGTACTAGTGATAGACAATTTGATTTGTAATTGATTGTGCATGGTAAAAGTTTACTGTCCTGTAATTGTGTAAGTACCCTAAAGTAGTTTTCTAGAAAATACATTGGAATATTCCTTGCTTACATCTTTCTGTATATCCAGTCAAATTGGATTAAATAACCCATATCTTATCTAAAGAAAGCGTTTAAAGGGGTATGTCATAGCTCATTTCATAAATAACTTTTTAGTTAGCAAGAATAAATGGGTTTTGTTGTTTATCTTTTTGCTGTGTAATCTCTCTAATTCAGATGATGCAACTGATTAACTACGGAGCTAAAATAACTGGAAGACCTCGCGAGCAAACCAAAGAAAAAATCAATACTTGTGGTAGTTATTAGACAAGCTGAGAGAACTTGTTGATGTTCTGACTGTATATTTTATACAGCAGCGAACCAGAGGCGTTATTACCTCCGCCAAGGAGGTTATGTTATCGTCGTATTTGTCTGTCTGTTAGTTTGTCTGTCTGTCACCAAGATAACTCAAAAACTTGTGACCCGATTTGGACTAAATTTACAGGGATTGTTAGGCATGTTAGGTGGAACAGATAATTAACTTTTGGTAAAGATATGTTCACTAGTTTGTTTGTTTGTCGGCCTCATTTTTCTCAATGCCATTACTCAAAAAATTATATATGGATTTTTATGAAATTAACATGAGTTGTTAAGTTGATAACAGAAAGTAAATGGCCAAATTTTTGTACTGATTCGTGTGTTCGTTCGTTCGTTTGTCACTGTTTCTAATTTTATGCTCGTTAGCACAATAACTCAAAAAATAATGAATGGATCCTTATGAAATTAATAGAAATTGTTGTTAACGTTAAAAGACATAAGTGATCAAATTTTGGTGCAGATCGGTTTGTTCGTTCGTATGTTTGCCTCATGTTTGCCATAACGTTTGTTAGCAGTATAACTGAAAAAGTTACGAACGGATCTTCAAGAAAATTGCACAAGCTGTTAGTACTATCAAAAAGCACAATTGATTGGATTTTGGAGTTTATACAAAGGAAAATAGGGTTTCAGCGCCAATTTGAATTTTTTGCTACCGTTGGCTCGCTTGACGGAGGTATGCGCTATCAGAGTGCTCTAGTTCAGTAACTGTTATCAATTTGTGAGGCTTCCTCCGTAGCGTACGTAACAGGCAATGTAAGAACACAATTTGATCTGTCAACACTATATGTATGATAATTTACATGGTGTATTTGTTTATAAATCAATTACGAATGTTATACATTGTTAATAATATATACCTAAATGACTGCCAGGGGCTCCCAGCTACTGGGTAAACAGTGACTCTGTTAAAACACTTGAAGCTGTGAAAAAACTTGTAAATATAAATATTTATTTCTCATTTTTCCTCGCCCGCAGTGGCGGCGCGTTGAGCGCTGTACTTGCGTCCTCTATATACATAGCACCCCGCCTCCCCGAAAGCAATTGAATTCTTGCCTTGCGGCATCAGCTTTTCAAAAATTTACACTCCATTGCGGAGGTACTGACCCTAACCAAATATGGGGCGGTCGGAGGGTCGTAGTCTTCTTATGGGCCTTCCTCCTCGAACGCCATAGCTCTGATAGTCTGTGATCGACTGCAGCCGTGTAGTCCTAGGAGACCCAGCAGGGATCTATTTGCAGTGCAAACCAGTGCATGTGAATATCCCAAACCTTAAGCTTACATCGCCCGTAACATTGATTATTGATTAATGTATTTTTATTTACAAACGAAAAAGACAAAAAAATTATAAATGAAATGAGCAGTCGCACAACATGCAACAGCTGATAATTTCTTTCTGTTAATCCAGCCTCCGCAAGCAAAAACGAACGAAGGCGCAGGGATTGCATTGGCGAGGTCGGATGCTCAGTTGCCCTCAATAGAACGTTGCTCATCCGATAATATCAGAAGCTGTCACAAGATAGTCAAAGTTTCTCTCTGCCAAGTTCTCTCAACGAATAAAGCTGGTGGATGCTGCAGAAACAGAGATGGGAAAGAATCGATTGCCAAAGATCGTGCTAGATTTTATTCTGCATTCATAGCGCTTGAATAAATTTAACTGTGGCTTGTAACAGCATGAGAGATGGGAAGAATCATTTATCGATGATCGTGCTAGCTACCATTCTGTATTTAATTCAACAGTCGCGTGTTAAAAGAAAGAGGTGGAAAGAATCTATAATCTAAGCTCGTGCAAAATGCATAGTCCTTTGCTGTATACCCGTTGAATTGGTGCAGAACAGATACAGTCCTTACGGTCAAATATCTGACAGCTGCTAAACTGTATTCTATATTAATAAGCCTATGCCTCGTAAAAATTGATTTGTCGCGAACAACAAAGACAGAAGAGTGTGGAATATTTAAGCTCGTGCAAGGCTGCATTCTATGCTAATAGCCCTGGTGCAATATGGGTTTTTGCATAATATTATAAAGGAAACGGAAATGAAACAGCTTCCTAGGAGTGTGCTTGAGTACATTAGATTCGAGGATCGTTCCAAAAGTAATGCCTCCTATTTTTTAACTGAAGAAGCTGAAGGGCTACGAAGACGGAGCTTGGTGGCACCATTAAAACGAGGATATTTTTGTACGCAAAAATTAATTTTCAGTGTAGTCACTACTATTCTCAATGCACTTTTGCCAGCGATGAATGACAACCTTGATGCTTTGGTAGGAAAATTTTTCGCCTATCGAGGCAGTCCATTTTTTCACCGCTACGATTACAGCGTCGTCGTCAGAGAAACGCTGCACACGTAATGCGTCCTTCAGAGTCCGCACAAGTGAAAGTCTGACGGCACCAGGTCGGGACTATGCGGTTTATGAGTCAGCACCGTCCAGCCGAACGTTGTCACATATCCTGTGGATTTCAAACTTACGTGCCGCCTGGCGTTGTTGTGATGCAAAAGGAATGTTTCTCTTTTCTCTGGCCTTGCAAGGATAATGCGGACATTCAGCTTAGTCAACGTTTTAACGAATCGGTCTGAGTAGACAGTTGCCCCCCATTCCAAGAAATCCAGGAAGATCGCACACTTCCTGTCCCTGAAGACGCTGCGTGTCACTTTGCCTACAGATGTCTGTATCTTGAACTTCTCCTCTGCTGGGAGGTGTGAGTGGTGCCATTCCGTCGACTGCCGTTGGACTCCGACTCGTAGTGGTGACACCACGTCTCGTCACCAGTGATGATGCGGTCCAAGAAACCGTCACCTTCGTACCGATCCATGGGCGGCGGAACAGGGGGGAGGGGCCTGGGGGCTCAGGTGGGCCTGTCCCCCCCCCCCTTCCCCCAATAATTCAAGGTGACTTGAAATTTTTATTTCCTAATACTGTACCGATATTTTATTGGGAATTTCTCATACCAACTTTACAAAGATGTAAAAGAAATATATGAGTGTATTGTTATTATCACATATTTTACGTTATGTGATACTAGAACTGAAGCGCTTTAGATTTGATCATGTACTTGATATTTACGAGCGTGTTTGTTGTTCTACGGTATGTTCAAGGCCGGATTTATACTAAGTTAGGCCCGGCCACTGCAAGTGATTATACAGCTGCAAGTGAATATACTGATGCTCCTCTACCAAAGGAAGCCTAGAGCATGGTAAACCGAGGCCCTTTTGCCGAAGTGGCCCTGGGCAAGTCAGGCTGAGGCCCTTTTACAAAAGGAGGCCCAGGGCAAGTTAAGCTGGGTCCCTTTTCCAAATGAGGCCCAGGCCCAGCTAACAATTTTGCCTTGCTTTTACGTAGATAGGACGACGTGTTTTGGTGGCTCATCGTGCTAAGCTCGTCGATCTGTGGAATCCAGATAAGGTTGTTAGCCCGTTGTGCCCAACACGTTGTGAGACAACGTGCTGACTACGTCACGACAACATATATACACTAGTGGACAAGATAAGAGAACGATTTTCATTTTTTTGAAAATAAAGGTTAACCATGTAGAGTAGGTTAATGAATCTTTTGATGGGGCCCTAAAGAATGTATTTAACATATTTCTAGAAAATATCAGGACAAACATAACTATATTTAATACATTAGAGCAATCTAACAAACAATAACAAAAATTGAACAGTGCAAAATAAGAGAACGATCGTCTCTAAATACA
>LQNS02278070.1:22383404-22395751 GCA_001587735.2 Parhyale hawaiensis
GGGGCAAAAGATTGTCACGTGAATGCACTTGAAGAAAATCGTGCAATGGCCACTGAATTTTGGCAGGAAAGCGTGTTGATAAGTCAACAACTACGACACCCGATGACCAAGGAGAATCCCAACATGAACAAATCTAATCACGATATAGAACAAGCACTTATAACATTGATAAGAACGATAAGAATCAAGTACTCAACAGCTGCTCAGAACAAACTCGGGACAACGCTGCGTGTTTGATGCCAGTCAGAGGTCACCAGTGTACCACACAGGTTAAATTAGTGCATTTTTACAAGGCTAATAGCAGCTTTAAATAGATTATTAAATCGTCAGGTTGGCTTTTACCGATACGTTGAAAATCTAATTGAAATAATTATGCTTCTGCAAGTAATAATGAACCCGGGGCTTGATTAGAACTCAATAGTATGTATTGTATCCAGCGTGTCTGTGAGTGTGTCTGTCCTTTCACACTAGGGCTACCAGAGATTGGGTCTACTCAACAATCCCATTGGCACCTCTTTTTTTCTGTTGACCTGCTGCTTTTTTGTTAACGACAACAAGATTTAATAGAACGAGGGAGATTAGATTATACAGCTGGTAGTAGAAGAACCAACAGGTCCACTCATAGACAACAGCCGGGACTTACGGCCTGACCCTCTATGAGATATTGTCATTATGCCGGTACTTCTAGATGCCAGGATCAACACAATATAATAATCACCGTTGTGTGTTTATTTGTTTATATGATTTTATATTTGTATGTTTCGGATCACGCTCTTAAAGAAACAGATAGTCAAAACATAGGCAGGTTGGAGATTTTGTACTTAGGTTGGGTTTTCATGAAGATCGATGACCAGGTTGCAGAAGATTGCGAAAGTGGGATCATTATTCGTTTATTGTCGCAATGCACCTCTTGCTTGAAACACTTCTTGGAATCGGAAAAATAGAGATATTACAGCGTCTCTTGGTGCGGCCACGCAGTCTTTTCTTTTTATAACTTTCTCTGTACATCGAACCCAAGGAGCTTGATTGAACCATATCCATGTGTTTGTTCTCAGTTTACCAGGTACAAATCCAAAAGCTAATCAACAAAGGGCGGACGAAGCGATGATTTTTCACGGGCAGTAGACATTATTTCTTTCCGCGAGCAGTTTTCTTTTCAACATAAATTCTTCGATGTATATATACCGAAGAACTGTGCGGTTCATGGATACGTCGTGGGTAATTTATTTAAAGTTACTGAGGCTGTGCTACTTGCTAATGTAAGATTTTTTTCCTCGTGTGACCTATGGTGGGAGTCGATTGTGCTTCTTACATGAATTAAAAGAGAGACCACTTAGCTCTTAGTACAATTTGAGCCGGCTGTTGTAGCGTATGTTTCAGAAGCATATTAGTGACAAGTTCATACTAAATGAAGACGGATCTTCTCGAATTCTTCGCTGTCATATTTGACCGAGCGGGCACACTAGCAACATGAGAATAAGCTCAGCGAAGGAGACGATCGTGAAAGCACGATTTGTAGCTGCAGCTCCGCGGAGCGCGAAGACTTTGTTCACTAGTTGAAACATAGAAGGTAATGGATTGCTTGATAGGAGTTTGTGACTTCTGGAGGTGTTCGTAGCTGTGGAGGGTGTTGTTCCCAATGTTTGTCAAGACAACTTTTAACCGCATTGACTCTTTTTACTCCAACAACTTCTGAAAATTGCTGGCTTCGAGTAGTTTTGCGATCTTTATGTTTAAATTTCTGGCCGTTGTTTTGGAGGCGATCATTAACGTCTTTTTCAAACAAAAACGTTGTGAGTATATCGTTTAGGCTATTTAAATATATACACATCATCAGAGCAGGATTAACCAATAAGAAAATAAGCACATGTTTAAGTCGTCAAGGAAAAGAAGACACCACAGATTAATCATTGGCATACATGTAGATGACGCTTTACAAAACTAGAGCACAGTGAGAGCGCATACCTTTGCAAAGCAAGGAAATCGATGATAACGAAAAATTACAACTACTGTAGTTCTGAAACTAGAGTTTCCTGTTATCATTACCAAAAATTCAGTCATTTGTATCTCTTGATGGTAATAACAGTTTCTGTCTTATTTTTTAAGATCCGTCAGTTATTTTTGTGTTATGTTGCAACAAATACTAAAATAAGCGTTAATCAAACACACAAAAGGACAGACCGATAATCACCAAAATTTAGTCCGTTAAAAGTCTTTTAGCATTTCTAATTATTCCTGCAAATTTCATATAAAAATCCGTTTATTACTTTTGCTGACAAATAGCGACACAAACATAAAGACAAACAAGTAAACGGACCAATTTAGTCATTTGCTTTTCGTGTTCTAAGGCAAACTAATCGTGCGAATTTGATGAAAATCTGTCCTTAAATTTTTGAGTTTCGGTGATAAGAAAAAAGACTCAAACAAACAAATTACCGGTTTAAGGGATCTTCACTTAAAGTTGATAATCTGTTTCTCCTAATATGCCTGTATAACAATCCCACTAAATTTCTCAAAGATCCATCCATGACTTTTTGAATAATCCTGATGACAGACAAAGAGATAGACAGACAAACTCGATAAAAACATAACCTCTTTGGCAGAGGTAACTACACATACTTATATAGAGTACCTAAGTATCAAGTACTAAGAGCCTCTAAAAGACTTAACCTTTTCGGTCCTGACGGTACATACTGAATAAGTCCCTCATCAAAGTTTTGATTATAAAAACCAGTACGTTGTTTCTTTCTCTGAAAATTTGGTTAAAGTAAAGTCAATTTGACCGCACCCTCAGCTGGGAAACCGACACGCACTGGTTTGTGCTGCGGTTATAAGCCCACTGGCCCCGGAGGAGTAAGTGCGGCTGCAGTCGACCACGGGTCATCAGGAATTATGGCGCCAAATTGATGGAAGATTCATATGACCCGCTACCCCCCTCTCCCAGTTCCTCACCTCTGAGGAAGGCAAGAGCCACCACGGTACACTGCATGCACACAACTGCCGAGTCAGCACACCTAGGTCGGCAAAGAGCTCGCCTGCCTGGGTTGGCCTCGAACCCGCAATGCAAGGAGTTACAGCTGCGAACGTAAGCATGCTGCTGTTTGACGACCCGTCTGAAATCAGAGATAGTATTTTATCTACCACTGAACTAAACTGTAGGTGAGCTCAAGTGACTATAAATTAATGATAGTGTCTACTATGAGCTTCTTTTAGAACCTCATAAACGAGTGAAATTTTCGGATAGAAAGGGTTAATCCGGTACTGTATACCAATGATAATTGTTTCCTTCCTATGCAGATACTCCACACTAAGATTTCGTTTTTTAAGAATAACATAAATATATTGCGTTGAAATAAACGGCACCAATGGTGACACGAAGAATTTTCACGTTTGAAATTATTTAATTAATAGTTAACAATGACAAGAAGCAGCTTATCAGACAGCGTGGAGAACATCATTCCGTCGAAAAAAAGCTATGGGTCTCACAAGAACGATGAGCAGGAAAAAGGTAATGTATTAGCATTTAGTAAGGCACCGTTATTGCAATCAGGGCTAACAGTACTATAACTGTGGAGCTTTCCACATAAATAATGAAAAAAAAAATTCGCTTTTTACTCCTCTTACCAGAAGATGTTCTCATTGCAATAACACAATTATAAGTTAGGCTCAATCTCTAGGAAAGTGTTCACATAATCATGCTGTTCACAGCTAGATGAAACATTAAACGGCTTTTTTCAACTACAGTTTGTGAGACTGAGCATTACCGTCACTATGTGCCGAGTAATAATGAAGTGTGGTTTTAGATAACTGAGAAAATATTTAAGATCGTGGAGTAGATATTTACCTAAAGGGTCTTCTTTACCTAATCTTGCACTCACTTAGCAAATAACAAGCCTCACAACGTTCAGCAATTTCAGTTCATATCTTTCAGATCTAAGGGCACAAAAATACGCTTTCGCCTTGAGAAGAGGAGATCCCTCGGATTCTTGATGATCTATGCAGCTGAGAAAGATTTTGACATGAAATTCACTAAAAAAATAAACAAGAATAAAATAGCCTCATCATGATGGGATTTCTTGGGTGCTCCGTGGTCTACGCCAGGGTTAAAATTGAAGAGCTAACACGAAAAGTACAGCAACACTTTACATATAGCACCGGCTGATACCGCACAAGTCATTTTACACCTCCAATTATTACGAAATTGCTGAGAGTGTCCTTCTTTCAGAACTAAGGGACACATGACACATGCACTTTAGCCTTGATGGAATTCCTCAAGTTCTCCTTGGTCTACGCCAGGGTTAAAGTTTACTCAGATTTTCCTTAATTTCAACAAGAATGCTGACAAAAAATAAAATCCCAAAGAGCAGCAAAAAATCGAACGTGTCCGCACATTTCCCATCTTCAGAGAATTAAAATTATACCTATCAAGTTATCTTATCGAATAAAAATTTCATATATTTCTATCATAGCTAGAGCGGAGCAGATATTTTATCAGGGGGCAATCTCAATCGCAAATGAACGACGTTAGTTGGAGAGCCCGGATGTCAATGTTAGTGCATTCAGAGAATGAGGGATTAATTCTAGATTGTGAGGAGCGGTACGTATAGCTGAGGTGATAATGTTGAGGCTAGGTTTTTTCTATGGATGTAGAGGGACTCCAACGTTGTGAGCTCAGTTGGCTTGGAAAAGTCTATGATGGAGAAGTCATTCTTGCTGAAAACATGGTTATTTTGATCTGCATGGAAGCGGGGAGCTGGATGTACGGGTTTTGTGAGAGGTAAACCGGTTCTACTGGATACACCTAAATGTTGGTAGATACGAACTCTGTAATGTTGCCCAGCGCTACCTATATATGATGCAATGCAGCTTATTATGCATTGAAATTTGTATATAACACTTGATGGAACTCACAGGAGAGGTGTGGGAGGCTTGCCTTTGAATCTAAAGTATGAACCTAAGGTAAATGAGTTTTTGTGTGAAAAATTGAAGTTTATATGTGAGTAAGCTTCAGAGAAGAACGCTTTCAGAGTATTTACCGTATTAACACAGGCTTTGTTGCTGAATGGAAGTGAGAGGAAGAAGTTTAATTAACGTAAAAAATGTTTAACACTACCGGGGTCGAATAGGTTGTCTAAAAACTCTTTGCAATAGTGGTCTAGAAAGTGGTACGATAACCGATATTTCGAAAAACCTTCAAGAAAATTTATTTCGTCTGAAAATGCAAAGTGAAATATAAAAAATTGCATGCCCTAAATAGTGAAGTTTTTATTGTATTAATATTAAATTGATTGTAGCAATGGCTGACGAAACGTGTCCCAAGACCTGAAAATGTGAGTTTTCTGTAGACTCTAGTGGTCAGTGTGGAGTCTTGATTAGTTAATAGGATATCTAGAAAAGCAAATGAACTGTTTGATTGATTTTATTGGTACCATATAATTTTAATTCTCCGAAGAGGGAAAATGTTCCTGAAAGGTTAGGATCTTTTTAGTTCAAAAGGACTTTGGTCTTTGTCGCATTCTTGTTAATTTTTAGGGTTAAAGTTATTAAACATTTCCCTAAATATCCTTATTTCACAACTATGGGGTGCAAGACCTACATACTTACCCGTAGATAGGATTCCTCAAGTTTTCAGTGGTCAACGCTAGAGTAACATTTACTATAATATTACAGTAGCAGAAATTTTTTATTTCAGAACTATGGGGCACAAGGCACACTTTCGCCTTGATGGGTTTCCTCGGATTCTCCGTGGTGTACGCCATGAGAGTAAACCTTTCGGTAGCAATTGTCGCCATGGTGGCCAGCAACGTGACCTCCACTAATTCTTCAGACGACAGTTTGGCTTGCCCGCTACCCGACAGCACTGACGACAGCGACACTACAGAGGTATTATTACCAAAAATACTATTATATACAGCTGCGGTCCTCAGAATAGGTATGATAGCTCCCTGTTCTTAGTATTACGCAGGACTAGACCTTAGGAGTAACACCAGCCGTTATTTTGTTATTTGACCAAGAAATACAAGAGATATTGATTAGCGCCAGCAAATATTTCTGAGCAACAAAACTACAATAGTTGGCAAGAATATAAACGAAAGCGGGACAGAAGTTTGTAAAACAACAATAAGTGTTGAGCTTCGTCCTTAACAGCTCAATTCAAGATCTCCTTTCGAGATGAAACGCAACTGACATCTCGATTTATGAATGCTGAAACTAAAATTTTAGAACGATGTTGAAATTGTCAAACTCATCATTTTCGTCAGATGACTGAAGAAAAACCGAGATTTACGTTGAGAACGATGCTTAAGCCTATCTGGAGGCTATACGAGACTGTTAATAAAGAGAAAACCCCAGCCCTACTGTGAAACATGGAGATGGAAACTCAATGGTACGAGGTTGCACTCAAGTAGAGGAAATTGTAGAAGGAGTGGTGCAGAGTTTCAAGTTTCAGAAACTTCTAGAAGATAATCGTCACATTATCGGTTAAAACTGGAGTCGAAAATTAATGATAGCTTCAGCAGGATAATGAAGTTACATATGCTATCAACGCAAGCGAAGACTGGTCCACAGACACCATTTTCAATGTACTAACATTGCCTAGTCAATCACCAGATTTGGATCAGATGTAAACATTGATATCGACTTCTTAAAGTAGCCGTGTAAGGCGGATTCATTCAGCTTTTACGAATTGCATATTGTAATGGAAAAAGAACGAGGAATATGCCGTTAGATTTTGAAATCTTGCAATCATGTGTTTTCAAAAGTCACCTGGAACTTTTTAAAAGCAGTAACGGCAAATGGAGCAACACCAGCCTGCCTAAATGCTTACGTCACCTTTCTCTATCTAGATATGCATGCAAGGACTACCACTGATAATAGTAGTCCTCGATATGTATGTCATATTATATATATATAATTATAAGCATTTCTTGTTTACAACTATGATTTATTTACTCTTTCAACTCCATATTTAGTCTATAATATATGAATATCTTCCGTATCTAGCTTCACTACTCCATCAGTAGGCACATAAAGCTAGTCGCATTCTAAGCATATAGTTATTCGCGTAGGACTGTGCACCTATGCGTTATACGATACTCGATACGATACTCGATACTCGATACGATACTCGATACTCGATACGATACTCGATACGATACTCGATGTGGCACTGATCATACCGAATAGATAAAACAGTTGATAGATGGTACTTCAATAAAATATTTTTTTATTGATCATAGACATCTGAAAAAGAAACCAAACTGTTCGTAGTTATCCGAGCGATGTAAATTTATCTATCAGCAAGAAACCCAAATTCGCAGCTACGGATAAACGGTGGGCGACATTCATTGTATTTTATCACTCTAGAGAGTCCTAAACATAATCAAAATTCATTTTACCTTTTATATTAATCATCGTTGACGTATGTTTGTTTATTGCCAATAAATATATTTCTTGAGTCACCACCAACAGTTTATTCGATGTTTGAGGTCGCTATGATGATCAAAAATGCTTTTATCGAAATTTAATCAATAAGCCTGAGGAACTAGAAAAATGCGACAAAATTCTATATACTGTATTATGCCTCCATGCAGGTGACTATGTGCCGTAACAGAAAAAATTCGCACTTTTTTGAGAGTATATAAAAATCCTTTTTTTTTTTATTCAATTACTCCCTCATAATGCCACAAACCACTTTTTTTCACTAAGTTCTCATTTAGTTTCAGCTATACTGCCTGATTACGCTGTTCCTTCGTAATAAAATAATTCTGGATTATCAAACCTCGCTCAAGCAAGCAAGGAGAGTTCGACTGGGATGAGAATACGCAAGGACTTGTATTGGGATCTTTCTACTACGGCTATGCCTGCACCAACCTGCTCGGTGGCATTGCTGCGGAAAAGTTCGGAGGTAAACTGGTAGGCGGTATCGGCATACTCATCACCGCCCTCCTGACTCTCCTGACGCCGGTCGCCGCGAGGGCTTCGTCTGGGGCTTTGGTGGCGCTTCGCATACTGGAAGGTATGGCGGAGGTGAGGCTGTTGATCTTTGCGTTGTTACGGACAGAGAGCATGGCTGTTGATCTGTGCGTTGTTACGGACAGAGAGCATGGCTGATGATCTTTACGTTGTTACGGACAGAGAGCGTGGCTGTTGATCTTTGCGTTGTTACGGACAGAGAGCGTAGCTGTTGATCTTTGCGTTGTTACGGACAGAGAGCGTAGCTGTTGATCTTTGCGTTGTTACGGACAGAGAGCGTGGCTACGGACAGAGATTGGCTACGGACAGAGAGCGTGGCTACGAACAGAGAGCGTAGCTACGGACAGAGAGCATGGCTGTTGATCTTTACGTTGTTACGGACAGAGAGCGTGGCTGTTGATCTTTACGTTGTTACGGACAGAGAGCGTGGCTGTTGATCTTTGCGTTGTTACAGATCGAGAGCGTAGCTGTTGACCTTTGCGTTGTTACAAACAGAGAGCGTGGCTATTGACCTTTGCGTTGTTACGAACAGAGAGCATGGCTGTTGATCTTTGCATTGCTACGGACAGAGAGCGTGGCTGTTGATCTTTGCATTGCTACGGACAGAGAGCGTGGCTATTGACCTTTGCGTTGTTACGGACAGAGAGCGTGGCTGATGATCTTTGCGTTGTTACGGACAATGAGCGTGGCTGTTGACCTTTGCGTTGTTACGGACAGAGAGCATGGCTGATGATCTTTGCGTTGTTACGGACAGTGAGCGTGGCTGTTGACCTTTGCGTTGTTACGGACAGTGAGCGTGGCTGTTGACCTTTGCGTTGTTACGGACAGTGAGCGTGATTGTTAATTTTTTATGAACACGAGGCGGATGTTGGGCTTTGATATAAAGAAAAAGCGTGGCTGCTAAGCTAAGTCATCGAGAGAAAACGTGGCTGTCAAGCTTGGTCACGCAGAAAAAAGCGTGCCTGTTGAGCTTCGTCATGGAGCGTGAGCGTGACTGTTGAATTTTCTCATAGACGGCGCTGCTCTCGAGCTTCTTCATTAACAGAAGATGGCGGTTTTGATCTTCGCAATGGAAAGATGAGGCTGCTGATTTCTGTTACAGACAACGAGTGACAGTTTATTTATATCACGGGTGGAGGTAAATGTAAAGCTATTGTTGAACTTAACTTTGAACAAAGAATGAAGCTGTTGAAGATTATCACAGACAGAAGGGTAACTGCTAAGCTCGATCTCATCAGTAAATAGGGCTGTTGATAATCAACATGGAGAGTGATGAAGTTATTGACTGTATCACAGAGAGAAAGAGAGATAGTTGATTTTCATCAGACAGAAACGTGCCTGTTGATGTTTACCATAATCCGTGTTCAGGGAAGCATTACCTAGATGAAACTTTTGATCTCCATCACTCGTTTATAATCAGCTTTTCTTTTACTCAAGTTCCCTAAATTAACATGACGGACACATGGTCTGGAAATTGATCGTAATGCTCCGTTGTAACCAGTTTTGAAATTTTATATCTCAAAACTGGTTATCTAGAATATAATCCAAGTGATATTAGCTCTTCATCGTCCTGTGCATACAGCTAGTTTCGCTCTAAGATTACCATAAGAGTTACAACAAAGAATCTTTCAATACTTTGTTTAATATTGTCGGCCTTGGTTGCGCTCTTGCAGAAGCAGTCTCCGCATTAAATAGTTGTTCTTTGTTATTGGTTGATTTGTGTTTTCTACTCGTGGATATTAACTATAAAGTAGCTTAACTCAGAAAGATCGTGATCCACCATGCGCCGTTAACGTACTACGGAGGTTCATCATGCCGTAGATAATTTGCAACCCTTAGTGATCCGATGTGATATGTGTTAGTTATTAATTTGTTTCAAGGCATGAAATGAAAATAAGACTACATTTCTTGTTCCAGGCTACAAGCTTTCCATCCGTGAACTCCTTAATCGCTGCGTGGGTTCTGCCAGAGGAGCGGTCCAAGTACTCAGCGTTCATCTATGCAGGTATAACCGATTAGTAATCTTGCTCTGATAGTGAAAATAAAGGTGAAGTGACTCTGCCGAAAGAGTGGTGGTTCAAATACCCAGCGTTCATTTACGCAATTGGGCAAAGGAAAAAAAATCGAAATGATATACAGATAACGGATGGAGTCTTTGCAAGGATCGATCTCGGAGCTTAGAGTACAAGTATTTTCGCAACGAGTTTTCATTTTTTAGTGAAAAATCAAAAGCGTAAATCAACTCTTGGTCACTTACGGTTTTCCGATATTTATTCATTGAGTCTACATGGTTGCCGCTCTACGGTAGCCCAATCAGCCGGAATATTCTTGCGTAGACTTGTTTGCTCAAATAGTGCCCAGAACTACTAAAGGGCTTGTAGACTTCACGCAATTATTGTAATTATCAAATTATCTACATTTCATTATTATCTTTCTTTTAAACTGTGTTGTGGGCTAATAAATATTATTAATAAAGTGTAACGATTACGACCGGCAGGTATTCAGACACGGGCGACAATCACGTAGGCAGCAAGCGGCTTGAAGGGGTACAAGTACGCTTAGCTGTCAGTATTCTATGTGTTCGGAAGCCTAGACGTAACTAAATATAAGTACACTCTGTAACTTTTTTTTCGCCTCGTAATTGAAATATTTCAACGAATTGTTAACGATCTGATCAGCTATAGAGTAAAACAACAGCTGCATTCACCTGTGTCAGGTCCGTTTTTTCTGACTCTGCCATCTCCATTCTGACCCTATGAGGTATAGGTGCGCATCATCTCTAAAAATAATACAATATAATGCAGGAGAATTAGTGCGAAGCAACTCTGAATAGAATTTATTCTTACTAGCTTCCTACTACTCTCAACACATAAGCCTAGTTCACACCAGGCGAGTACTCGGCCGAGACAGTGCAGTCGACAGAGTAGTAACCCGATGTGAACAAGAGAGACAGTACTCGGCCGAGCAAATCCAGCGGGCTAGTAGGTTGAGTAGTTTCTATCCTCTGGGCCGAGTTGAAGCCCCTGGCACTGACTCGCCCCGTGCTCGGACAATGTGAACACCTTTTGGATCATTCCTTGATCGAATTCACTTTTTGGTGCTCATATGGTGTTCAGATCGACCTTGGGCATCCATGCCAAAATGTTGAAGTACTCGGCTCAGTTACTCGACGTGTTACTCGGCCGAGTACATCTCTCTTGTTCACATCGGGTTACTACTCGGCCGACTGTACTGTCTCGGCCGAGTACTCGCCTGATGTGAACTAAACTATAAAGTTGTATTCAAACTCTAAATAATAAATGGGGATGCTAAATAATTTAAAAATGGACCTAATAGATTCAAAAGTCACTTTCCATACAAGGGACCGATTTCGCATAACAGTGATTACTGTTTCCTAAATATCTAAAACATTGTGAACCAATTTTACCATTAGTGACAGGAGTTTAAACGGAAACCGCAATTACGCTGATAGTCAGTGACTTCATATGTGACTCAGACTTCCTGTGAGGAAGGTTGCAGTAGTAGTAGTAATAGTAGTGGTAGAAGAATTACTACCGCAGCATTATTCTTAGTTGGAGTCGCATCGCTCCAAATTCTCAGCAATTTTCATTTCTGCATTTCTACACGAAGGTCTCAAATTTAATGCGAACTCAGATGAGGTCTCAAGTGAGCAGCAAGCTACTAAAGGCAGGATATAAGGGGAATGGGGAAGTACAGAAGACTTACTTAACTCTACAAACTAACCTCGACAGCCAAGATGCAGCCAGCTGCAACAACTGGGGAAAAGGCACTCGGCACAGCCATTGGGTAAGGCCCACATTAAATTTTGTTCCGACAGGGTAAAACCCAGCCAAAATACCTTGAAAGCCTCTGAGGCCGGCCGTCAATGTACATGTTTTATGTTTTCGGGATCCTAAAACTAAGTTGAAGTCACTTTGACCCCACAACCAAACTAGTAAACCCATATGTACTGGTTCGTGCTGAAGATATATCCAATATCAAGTCTAGGTCTGCAGTCAACCACAGATTATTTGAGCTGAGCGGTGACGTCACTGATGGATGGCTGATATGACAATTGCGCCCCCTCCAGTAGACTAAGTGATATAGAATTACATAGTCTCTGTATTATTATATTTACTTCATTGGCAGGAGTACAGATGGGCACCGTAATCACGCTGGCAGTGAGTGGCTTCATGTGCGATTCGGACTTCCTCGGAGGCTGGCCGTCAGTATTCTATGTGTTCGGAGGCCTGGGCGTGGTGTGGGCCATGTTCTGGTTCCCGCTGGTATACAACACGCCCGCCCAACACCCTCGGATATCCAAACAGGAGCTGGAACTGCTCAAGCCCACCACGCTGCTCAAGTCTTCTTCC
>LQNS02278070.1:22431890-22460568 GCA_001587735.2 Parhyale hawaiensis
ATGGTCTTGATGGCTCTGTCTTTGCTGGTGCTGGTATTGGCAGCTTTAAACGATCTGTACACAGAGCTATTCTGTGATCTCGGATCTTCTTTTTTTTCTTCTTCTTCTTCATAATTCTTTTGTTTTCTCCACCCGCTGGGTTGGTTGCGTGGTGGTTTGTTAACCTCATGGAGTTTCTCCGTTCCTACGTCGCCAGCCTGGTGTGATTTAATAATAATAATAATAATAATCTTCATTCTGACTCTGTGTAGTAGTTACAAAAACAATAAACCTATAAACCTCTGCAGAAGAATTAACGAGCAATATTTGTTGCCTCACTTGATAAGTTAGTTAGTAGAACTGGTTCTTTGGAGACGGATGACACTATATATGAACACTGCAGTTAACCAATTTGAGTTAAAGCAAAACACGGCACAGAAATGGCTATCTTTGCGCACAATAACAAGTTATAAATCATTTCACCGACAATGGCTCTCTTATGCATCTGTGTTTTCTAGACACTAAGGCAGCATTTGATAGAGTGCATCACTACGCTCTGTTTAAGTGTATGCTGGAGAAACATATACCTTCCTTATTGTAAAAATGTTAAAATATATATATATTGGTTTCAAACCCAGAAACGTTATGTAAAATGTAAGGGGGGGGGGACGAAAACATCATCAGCGTTTTGCATTACTAATGGTATACGACAAGGAGGCCTACTCTCTCCCATTCTGTTCAATATCTTCATTGACTGTAACCATGGCTGAACAACGAAACAGGTTAACCATTTTGAGACGGTTCTGCGCATCTGCTCGTGTGACGTCAGGTGGGGAGAAGATCGTCGGTGTTGCAGAAGTACCTTATTCATTTATACCAATATTTCCGCTGATAATTGATGTTCGGCTATTTTGAACACAAAAAAATAACTTGGTGAACCTTCTTCTTTCTCGCAAAGCTCCGGAGTAACGAAAAAAGTGAGTTTTGGCAGTAAATGAGCATACTAACTTTCCGCTCTCACCAGTATCGTCTACTGTGCTTCAAACATTTTTGACTCCTGTAAAATGATGAACTACTACGTAGTACTTATGAGTAATTCAGTTTTCCTCCAGATTTTTCCATGTAACCACAGATAAGGCCAGTTTCTCTTAAAAAGTCATGAAACATGAAACGAATTATTTCTCGTTTAATTTTGATCGCATGTCTAGTTAAGTTACCCTAATAATTACTATTTTCTTACAAAAGTTGAAAGAAAATGCTATGTCGACGGGGAAGCTGCTTAATCAAGCTGTTTTTTACATTAGTAAAAAACACTCCTCCGTTTGATCATGTGTAATATTTTGACGAGAAAAGCTCTTTAAAATACAAATTTCACAAGTAAAGTTAATAAATTTGAAATCTAATTACTTTTAGAGTGATTAGTAGTGCCCCGATAATACGTAACTATGCTACTGTAGATATTTTCCTGTAAGCCATGTTTTTCCTCGGTAATTTTTCATCGCGGAGTGTACTAGTATGTAAAATGATATATGATGATTACAAAATAAGCCACATTAATACATAGGAAGCCGTGGCTATTTTCTTGTAGCTGATTTTTTCGCCGGTCAACCTATTCGCTCGACATTTTATTGTCTTATTTCAAGCAAACCGATTTTTTGCATCGCACAGTTAACAGCTGTAATAGTGCAGAAATGATTACCCTTCTTTTTTGTTTATGGGAGCCCAGGCTCACCGCATTTATTAAGCAAGTAACTAGCATGAACTAATTTAAACTGTTTGCTATCTATCTCCCCACCTGACGGCACAGGAGTGGGCGGGGCTTAAGACCTACCTGCGCGTGAGTTAACCTGTTCGTTGTTCAGTCATGACTGTATCCATACAAAGTTAAATGCAGCTGGAGTAGGCTGTCATATCAACAATAAAGCAGTATATGCCCTTAGTTATGTTGACGACATGGTGCTTGCCTCTCCCCGTGCTACAGGGCTACAAAAGCTCCTCGCAATCTGCGAGGGCAAAGCGAATAATCTTTGTATTGAATATAACAGTAAAAACAGTTTGCATGTATATTAGGCCTAGGTGAAGTGGCCTTCCCGGTCATAAACATTCTGTTCTCAATGGTGTAGAGCTTAAGTACGTAAGCAGTTTCTCTTACCTGGGTCATAAAATCACTGATGACTATTCGTGATAACCAGGATATAGAGAAAGAAACGCAGCTCCATGGAGCTGCTAACACGTTAATCAGAAAATTCAGTCACTGCTCTGAAGAAGTGAAATGTCAATTATTCCAGACCTCTTGTTACCCCCTGTACTGTAACTCACTTTGGGGTAACTTCAAAAAGAAATCTATTCAGCGCTTGCGGGTTGCTGATAATGACATATTCCGCAGATTAATGTATGTGTCAAGGTCTAACAGCACAAGCCTGATATTTGCTCAAAAATACGCTGATTGTCTCAAAGTCAGGACCAGGAAATGCGCACGGAGCCTGGAAAACAGGATTGAAAACTCCAACAATTCATTAATAAAAGCCATCCGTAATGGCCCTGGCTACAACTGGTCTAATATGTAAATACGATGGCAGCGCATACTGTTGCCTGACGGAGGCCAAGCAATGGGGCGTAGTGATGTCTAATATGTAAGATCACTGTGACATGTGCTGTGTGTAACCTAGAAATAAGAAACATTCTCCTGTGTACCATATATCATTTCAACTTTGTAATGTCTATGAGTATTTAATAAAGATTATTATTCTTATTATCGAGGGGATTTCACGACCCGATGATTGGATCGGTTGAGCGATGTTGTTATTTCACGACCCAAATTGGATCGGTTGTGCGAAGGTCAGCTCTATGCTCTGGCGCCGGGTCACATCTTGCGACCTAAGGCTCAGAGCACTTTGCGAATGATGTGCGCAGTTCCAAGCAGAGCGCTCTTCTGGATGGGTCCTGGATTTAAATGGCCGCACTTCAGCTCTCGCAGAGCAGTCTTGAGATTCTTGGACATTGCTCCCATAGCTCCGAATACCACTGGAACCACGTCCACCTTCATCTGCCACAGTCTCTGGAGTTCGATAGCAAGGTCACGGTACTTTTCCTTCTTCTCAGTTTCCTTGTCGATGATTCTGGATTCAAAGGGGATTGAGACGTCGATCAGTTTGGCCAACTTCTCCAGTTTGTCTTTGACGAAGATGTCTTGTCGGTTGGCGTGAAGTTCTCTATCAGTTTCCATCCGCTTGTCCCAGTAGATTTGCACGGCTTCGTTTTCAACCACGGGGGCGGGTTCGTGCTCGTACCACCTCTCACTGACCGGGAAGTTATATATCCGCAGAAGGGTCCAGTGGAGGTGTCGAGCCACTTTGTCCTGCCTGCGACTGTACCTCTTTTGCGCCAGCACTCCGCATTCGAATCTACCTCTTTTGCGCCAGCAATCCGCATTCGCATATTTCGTCCGAGCTCCTGCAAATTCTACAGGTAGTAGGGACGTTTCTCTTGTCGATCTTGTTTTGGATGTACCTGGTTCTGAGGGTTTGCTCTTTAGCTGCCAGGATGGTGCCTTCTGTTTCCCGTTTCAGCTCACCCCTCCGGAGCCAGTTCCAAGAGTCTGGTACAAGTTTGTCCTGAACCGCGTCGAGATATGGGCCGAACATCTTCATGCTCTTCCATTTGTTAGTTCGATCGAGGCGTCGTCGCTGTTTGAACTGGTCAGCCGGATGAGCCGGAGTCGGGTGAGGTACTCCTTCCGAATGGAATCTTTCATCGTTCTGTGGAGAATGGTGTTATACTCCATGACACCCAGGTACTTGTAACCTGTCTTCTCGATATCCTTAATGGTACCTTCTTCGATNGATGAGCCGGAGTCGGGTGAGGTACTCCTTCCGAATGGAATCTTTCATCGTTCTGTGGAGAATGGTGTTATACTCCATGACACCCAGGTACTTGTAACCTGTCTTCTCGATATCCTTAATGGTACCTTCTTCGATGATGATTCCCTGGGACGCAGCAACCTCTCCCCTTTTGATGTTAAGGACTCCGCATTTGCTAACACCGAACTGATCTTGATGTCTTGGGTGTACCGATGGACTATATTAAGGAGTTGCATTACTATTATTATCGATAAGAGGCCTGAAAGAGCAGCACTAGGACAAGGCTCATGTTACATCGGCTGCAAAGCACATCCCGGGAATGACCTTCCAGGATACCTTCAAGGCCTGAAATTTCGCCTCCATGCAAGAGTGTCCCAAGGCAGCTATGAGAGTGCTAGATCGAAAATTTTCATTAATTGTTCTAATATGCTCAATAAATAAACTGTTATGAATTTAGTCATATTGCTTATGGAACGTACCATGTAGAGTGGACACACTAGGTTGTTCAAATGCTTGCGGCTTGAATTTTTTATGAATGCACTAGGTAACGTCGTGCCATCTACTGACCGCACCGGGCTGCTCATACAAAGAAAATCAGGAATGTGTCCTGTGATCACCGACATACTTGCACCAAAAGCGAGGTTCCCTACAGCTTTATTTATAGATGCAAGAAAATTTCAGTTAGGATGCTGGCTATTATGCTAATTATACTCTGTGCAGATGGACTCAGAAATACTCTTACGACCTATACATAATTATGGTTTTTAACTTCCGAGTATTCATCTATACTGTAGAGTAAATACAAGCTCTGGCTCTCTTATGGACCCATCAACTCATACAGTTTGACACAAACCTTATATAATAAATATGAATATTGAAGAATTTTAAAAAATAGACCTGATAGATACAAAAGGGTGATAAGCTTTCACTACAGGAGACCGATTTCGCATAGAAGTGATGCTCGCCGTCAGTGTTTTATGTGTTCGGAGGCCTAAAAGTAACTTAATGTCGTCATGACCACACATTCCAAGTAGGAAACCCACATGCACTGGTTCGTGCTGCAGATATGCCTCCTCTAGGGCTCCTGTGATCTCACGGCTGCAGACAACCTCAGATTGTTTGAGCAACGACGACATCAATGGATGGCTCATATGACAACTGCGTCCCCCGACCGTAAGCTCAGTACCACCAGTAGACCAAATGAGAGAAATGTTCAGTGTTGTCTTTGTATTATTATATTAATTTTATTGGCAGGAGTACAGATGGGCACCGTAATCACGCTGGCAGTAAGTGGATTCATGTGCGATTCGGACTTCCTCGGAGGCTGGCCATCAGTATTTTATGTGTTCGGAGGCCTGGGCGTGGTGTGGGCCATGTTCTGGTTCCCGCTGGTGTACAACACGCCCGCCCAACACCCTCGGATATCCAAACAGGAGCTGGAACTGCTCAAGCCCACCACGCTGCTAAAGACTTCAACCAGGGCTTCGGTAAGTTGAATTTTGTACTGTTTTCCCGTCTGCTTTTTACAAATGCTCTAATTGCTTTAAACTATCACCACAAATTTAAACATTTTACACACGTTTAAACCACACCTGTATAACAGATAACCATTTTACAGAACTACTTAAACAGTTATGCAAAACGTTTAAACTATTAACAGTTTAACAGCTGTAGGGTGTACTATGCTCAGTTGGACTGCAAACTTTAAAATATTATTTGATCTCTTTATTAAAGTACTATGGCGATACCAAGCTCTTTAATTGGTTAATGGAAGTTTATCATGAACAGTTGACAGTTTAAACGTTTTGCATAACTGTTTGAGCAGTTCTCCAAAATGGTTAACTGTTATACGGGTGTGGTTTAAACGGGTATAAAATATTTAAATTTGTGATGATTGCTTAAAGCAATTAGAGAATTGGCATATGGCAAACAGGAAAAACAGTAGGGTAAAAATTGGTTGCCACCGAAGTAAGCAAAACAAAACAGTGTAATTAAGACGAATATGCGTTTATATATTTACTATTGGACCCGCGCGTGAAAAAATTCACGCAATAATTTGTATTTTTTTATAAATATAGGCCGTTGCTGAATCTTCTCTTCTCTGACTTTCTTCATTTTCTTAATTGCTCCTTTGTCATGCTCTCAACCTGGAGCTTTTTTTTTCTTTGACTTGTCGTTTCCTCATTTTCCCACTCACGCTTATCAGCAGCTCTCATTCACTTCTGTAACCTTTCTGCTTCAAGTCTTTCTTGATTGTATCGCATAGGCGATTCATCTCTCTCCAAGTATTCGTAGCACGTCTTTGATCTTGCTGTAGTAGTCTCGTACTACTTATACGTTCCCTATCTTCGTTCTTGATTAAGCTTGCGTCTTCAATAGTGAGAGGCAGAAAACAATCTTGAGTAAAATTCTGCAATAAACTTGAATGTAACTTCAGCCAGCTTGTATGCATGTCAGCGCTCCGTAGCCAAGATACGGTCTTGCGAACTTAGATATCAGCTTCATTGAAATTTTGGGCTATGAAACAAAATTCGCCCCTTCAGAGAACGACAGTGTGACGGATGATATGCGTGTTATGGAGCTGAAGGAGCACATGGTAATGGACAGGAATAAATGGAAAGCAAGATCTACTTCAGCGACCCCCTTATTTTAACGGGAATAATACTGTCGTAGAAGAAGTGAAAGACAGTAAGCTAAAATAAATAGTTGTCTACTGCCAGTGAAAAATCACCCCCTCCAGAGCGCTTCGTTGACTATCTGCCGAATTATATACGTCGTGACCTGAGAGATAAAACCTTTAAAATAGGACTCCAGAAGCTGCATACATAGTGTTCCGGTTTCAAGAAGTGTTTCAAGCAAAAAGTATCTTCAGATAAAGAGATAAGGATCAGCCGTCTCCATCTCCATCTTCTGCAACCTGGTCATCGATTTACAAAATCTGCAACCTGGCTTACTTTTCAAAGCGGACACGAAATAAATAAATAACTACACGAAGCCTTTTCTTATAGAAGGATTTGTGATAGTTGGGTCTTTCGTACCCCTCTCTATATTGTACATATATTACGCCCAGGTCAAAAAAATGAGCCAGTAAAACCATTGAAATTCCATTAATTTGCCTAACAGAAAACTCCATGAAAGGAGATCTGGACAAGTGTACCGCTATGAGTAATTGTTGTCATAACAAAACCAGTGAAATTCCGTTAATTTCCTAACAGAAAACTCCATGGAAGGAGATCTGGACCAGTGTGCCGGTGTGGGCCATTATAGTCATGCACTTTGGATACAACTGGAGTTTCTACACACTGCTCACTGAACTGCCAACCTACCTGGATAAGATACAGCACTTCAATCTCAGCAGCGTAAGTGTTTGATTAAGCTAAATATCAGTATCATAAACAATGTTTTTGCTTCAGTGCACTACTTTCTGGAATGCTAATCTAGTTTGATAAGGTACAGCACTGGGATCTCAGCAGCATATTTCATTAAGCTAAATATCCGTAAAAAAAAGTAATGTGTTCGATTCACCTCACTGTGTACAGAAAGGCTAACCTAGCTGGAGAAAACTGCAGTTCAGTATTTCAAAGTAAATAATTTGTGTACCTTAAAGCTTAGAAAGATCTGTAGGCTACAAGCCGAACTGCCAACCAACCAGGGCCTAAATTAATCAAGGTAGATACAAGTTATCACTTGTATGTTCACTTACGAAGCTCAAGCATCCCTTGATGTGTGAGAGGCAAAGCGCTGGAGGCAAAGCGCGCGCAGAAATATGCATAACGATTTACAGTTACAATTACTAGTGTGGGGTTCATATATCGCGTTTTTCTTAGAATGTAGATAGTTCTAAGTTATCAGACAGTAAGTCTCCCATTGTATGAGAAAAGATGGGAGTGGAGCATTATGTACGTATTATATTCCCAACCAATACCTCCAGTCCAGCAGAGGTTATTGTGGCCGAAAGAGAGGAAGAAAGAAGGGACGCGTAGTGTATCGAACAAAACTATCAACCCACTGAAAAGTAGAGCAAGAGAAGTCAACTCTGTCGTAAGTGGGAGAACGGAGGGCAAAAGCAGCACAGTGAAGATGAAATAGAAGACGTCTCGAGGCTTGGCAACCAATGGGGACCCCACAATGGACGTAACTTCCCATTACATGGGATGGGCGAACATATAACTCTGATAACCCTATGACCCACGACTTTAAATGGCTAGGGCGTTCAAGTTCTGCCCTCTCGGCGGCTAAGTGATCAGAGCATCTATAACGAATCAGGGTTACCACAGAATCTAAAACCGTAATTAAGATTCAGTGCGGCGCCCCGACGGTCCCAAATTCTGTTAGGGTACCAAGTGCTGCAGTGTCAGTTCGATTCTCAGCACTGGTCACGGGTTTTCACTGGATGGAGTCCTCCGGCATCACCAGACAATAAAAACGCGCGATGATGGATACCAGAAATGGCTCTCAATACTCACTACGTCTGTTCTTCGCACGACCTGATCTTCAAAAATAGAATTAACTCATTATTGGACATTGTTGCATGTTATTCGACATTATTATTAGTGCTATTACTAGGAGATACATGGGTAACTTTGTAAGTAAATGGGTTAAGACAACTTCGTTAGGCGCATCCACTGTATGCGAGATAGAAATTATTATTCTACACATGAAGTGCGGCTCCTTATAGGGTTAGCAATTCTATGAATTTTTTAAAACACCCTCTAACTTACAGAATGGCTTGCTTTCAGCGCTTCCGTACGCTATCATGTACATCTACAGCATCCTGCACGGCATGCTGATGGACAGGCTCACGAAGAACAAAACCCTCTCCATCCTCAGCGTGAGAAGACTTGCAATGGGAATAGGTATGTTAGTAGAGGTTCCGACAAAACGAGAGTAGGTACTTCTTAGGCGCCTCTCCCGGGTTGGGACTTCCAATGTAGCGGGGAGCAAGGGAGGTGGAACGGGAAGTGGGCGGGCCCCGAGAAACCAGAAGGAGGGGGAGTTAGACCCAAAGACCGGAGGTATCCCGTTTATTCGGAGAACCCTCTAGTAATGCTGTTACAACGCCAGGGACCCGTGTGTTCAAATCAGCAGTTAAAACAGACTGGAACCATTATATATAACCTATTCACAGTGTTCAGTCATCTATAACCATGGCTGAACAATGAACAGGTTCACTCACGCACAGGTAGGTGTTAAGCCCCGCCCACTCCTGTGACGTCAGGTGGAGAGATAAATAGTAAACAGTATTAACTAGTTCATACTTGTTACTACTTAATAAATGCGGTGAGCCTGGGCTCCCATGAACAAAAAAGAAGAGTAATAATTTTTACACTATCACAGCTGTTAACTGTGCGATGTAAAAATCGGTTTGCTTATAATAAGGCAATAAAATATCAAGCGAATAGGTTGACAGGCGAAAAAATCAATTACAACAACATAGTCACGGCGTCCTAAGTATTGATATGGCTTATTTTATAATCATCATATACCGTTTTACATACTAGTACACTCCGTCATGAAAAGTTACTGCGGAAGAACATCGCTTACAGGGAAAAAACTACAGTAGCATACGTATTATCAGGGCAGTATTGATCGCTTTAGAAGTAATTGAATTCAAAATTTATAAACTTTACTTGTGAAATTTGTATTTAAAAGCTTTTCTCGTCAAAATACTACAAATTTTCAAAAGGCGAAGTGACTTTTTTACTAGCTCAAGCTTCATATATTAGTCTTTCGAAAGCGGTTTTTCATATGATTAAACAGTTTCCCCGTCAACATAGCATTTTTTCAACTTTTCTGAGAAAATCGTAATTACTAGGATAACTTAGCTAGACACGCGTTCAAAGTTAAACAAGAAAGATTTCGTTTCAAGTTTCATGACTTCTTTAAGAGGAATCGGCGTTTCATGTGGTTACATGGAAAACTGAATTACTTATAATTACTACGTAGTAGTTTATCATTTTGCTGGGGCAAAGAATGTTTGAAGCACAGTAGATGTTACCGGCGAGAACGAAATCTTAGTATACTCTTTTGCTGCCAAAATTCACTTTTTTCGCTACTCTGGAGCTTTAGGAAAAAGAAGAAGGTTCACCTCGTTATTTTTTCCTTGTTCAAAATAGCCGAACATCAATTATCAGCCCATGGGAGCGGAAATATTTGTATAAATGAATAAGGAACACTATTGATACTTGTGCAACACCGACGATCTTCTCTCCACCTGACGTCACAGGAGTAGATGCGCAGAACCGTCTCAAAATGGTCAAGCGATGAGTTAACCTGTTAACGTAGTTCAGCCATGCCTATATCAGCTGTTTTGAGCAGGTGCGTCCCTGTTAGTTGTAACAACTTTACCTGTACTTACGTTCATCTCTTCTTCATGTTTTATATTAATGCGAATCTTTTCCTATGTTGATATCAGTAGCAAATCCTGAATGCATTCGTTCGTAAAGAGCGACAAAATGATTCCCATCCTCAATTAAATGGAAATAAATAATATATTACGTTCTTAGTTTCTTTACTTATATAGTGCAACAACATTAATTCTGAAATTATTTAAATCCTGCAGTGGCAATGGGTAAGTGATTTATTCATTGCTCGTGTGGTGAAAAGCTCATAATTATATAACACATGGTTGACTTCAAGCGATTTGCAGTAGCAACCCTTCTCGTTGGCCTCCGGTTGCTACGTGATTCGTGTATGAACGACTGGATGGTAAGGTTTCGGGTACCCTCACGCGGAAGCAGGATGAGCACAAAGAAGGCAAAAACAGAAAGAAAATTACCTAGCATTCCACAGTCAGCTCCTCTCCCTTCTTACCTCTACGCAAAGCATCCGAAGTTTCTTTCTATCATTTTGTGCCAATGCCTTGCTGTGAGCTGGAGGCTCGGAGATTTTAGTGGCATAACTCATTTGTTTACCTAGACTGTCGTCCCTCACATCTATGTATTCCGAAGCATGTGTAGTGTACAATCCTTGCTTGGTGTGGCAGCGTTACCGGTTAGATTGTTTCTTTTACTTCTGATCCCCACTGCGTGTGCGAAATGCTACATTTGAATCCTTCTCGATATCAGCTTTTTATTTTTTCGTATTTGCTGCTATGGGGCGATGTGTTTAGCCCGCTGCAAACGGGTATCGTATCACGAGAACTTTCATGTTCTTCTACTAAAACTTCCTGTGATCGTTGTGGCTACAGCGCTATTTCTTACAACAACGCTTTCAAATATACGTCCTTGCTAATGTAAACGCACTAGAAATCAGGCTAGATATTTCAGTTTTTATTATTAGCATCTGCCGTGGTAAAATAACTACAGTGGAGACTCGAAGCTTAAGCAATATTTTAGACGGTGTATTTTGGGCACGTCGAAGCCGTATTCGCGGTAACGTTATCGGAATAGTTGGAAGAAACGTTCCTGTGTTACGACATCCGTAGACAACAGCCATTACATTACAGCCCGTTCATTGATAAGTCGTTGTTACATTATAGCCTGCTACGTTGCCATGGTAACGCTCATCGGGCTCTGCTTCGTGGACTGCCACCGCACTTGGGCGATAGTTCTGCTCTGCATCGGTGTTGGGGCCTGCGGGGCCACCTATGCTGGGCACTTGTGCTCCCATGCTGACTTGGCCCCATGCTATGCTGGGATCCTAATGGGCCTCACAAACACTTTTGGGACATTCCCGGGCTTCATCTCTCCCGCTGTGACTGGAGCCCTCACCAACAATAATGTAAGTACAGACAAACGATGATGTCAGCACAGACTGGGGTCCTCGCCGACGATAATGTAAACGCAGACAAGTAAAGGTAAAGTCAGCTTGACGGAATACCCCAACTGGGAAGCCCACGAGCACTGGCTTGTGCTCTAGGTCCCATTTCAACGACCTACAACCTCCGACGATCCTCACTCCTGGTTAGGGTCAGTTCTGTGCAGGGCCCAAACCAACGATGCTATAACTACAAACTGAGGGCCCCAGCAACCATTATATCAGTACAGACCGGAGTCCGATCACCCAAAACGCTGGTACATAACGGATTCATCACCTACAATACCACTTTAAATTTAAGCAAATGCNTGCAGGGCCCAAACCAACGATGCTATAACTACAAACTGAGGGCCCCAGCAACCATTATATCAGTACAGACCGGAGTCCGATCACCCAAAACGCTGGTACATAACGGATTCATCACCTACAATACCACTTTAAATTTAAGCAAATGCATTGTTGCTGTTATTCTTCCGTTGGTTGTGTCAAACGTCCGCATAGTGACTCTAAATCTGCAAACTGGTTTTGTCTAGCATGTTCCATTTTATGCCACAATTCTGGAAAAAAAATTCCCCATACTGATTACTGATATAGTGATGAGGCAAATATCCGCATCTGTATCCGCAGAACATCCGCACCTCTTTTGACATCCACATCTGCGGATGCTGAGATGGTAACAGCCGCAATCGCATCTGCGTCCGCGGATGTCAGAACTCTAAAATCCTCTAAAAGATCTGCATTTGCAGCAAAGGAGGCGCCGATGTACAGGTTTATCGCTGTGCTCTAAACTCTTGCAGAGTGCTGAAAACTACAAATTTTCATATGGACTGAAATGGGTGCAAGCGCTGTCGCTGTCAATAAAGCCCCATTTAAGTTTTCTTCCCAAGTGTTGCACAAACTGCCGTCGTGAGAAAGGGTGTGTGTGTTTGTGATGGGTGGGCCGAATATCAGCATCTGCGGAACATCTGCACCTTTTTTGAACATCCACATCTGCGGATGTCGAGATGGTAACGTCCATTATTGCATTCACATCCGTGGATGTCAGAATTGTAAAATCCGCTCAAATATCCTATTTGTGGATGCCCAGAAATAACATCCGACCCACCCCTATACTGATGAATTTGTAGGACAGATGTATGAATATAAAAATTATGGTCTGAAGGTCAAATTAAAAACTACACAGTAAAGAAATATACATGGTATATTTGAATTTGAATTTTGACATTAAACGCTTTCGAAGCCATTTCACAGTCCTGACGGATGTTTTACCAGCTAGGGTAATGTCTCAATTACCAAATGCGTTTCTATTACCGAACGCAATAAGATTCCTACCTATATTCGGTAATAGATGGGCATTTGGTAATTGAGACATTACCCTACCAGTAGTCGTTGCATGTGCGTTCTGTTTTACGTGACCCTTTTTTCACAAATAGAATCAACACTTGAAAGAAAAATATAAATTCCATAGAACATAATACTGAAATTACAAAAGAAAAACAAAACACTAGGTGCAACTTCTACATTGATGCAATAGGGTTGTCGTGACGTGTCTGTAACGAAACGAAGACGATATATAATCGGCAGTCAACTGACAGCACCAGAGAATTCTAGGAGAAACATTATTGTATTTTATGGCAAGTGGACCATTCAGTCACACTTATTGTACTATTGCCTTTGCCAAAGAAGTTATGTTTTTGTCATGTTTGTCTGTCTCTTTGTCTGTCACCGAGATAACTCAAAAAGTTATGAACAGATCCTTTGAAATTAAGAGGGATTGTTAGGCATGTTGACGGTAACAGATGCTTAACTTTGGGTGAAAATCAGTTCATTTGTTTGTGTGTTTGTTTGTTTGTTTGTCTGGATCTTTTATCATAGTACCATAACTCAAACAGTTATTGGCGGATTTTCAGAAAATTTACAAGAGTTGTTAGTATGTATGTCATAGAGAGTGAATGACCTTATTTTTGTGATGATCTGTCTATTCGTTCGTTTGTTCGTCGCTGCGTTAGATTTTATGCTTGCTAGCACAATAACTCAGAAGGTATGAATGAATCTTTATGAAATTTACAGGAATTGTTAGTAATTTGAAGTATCATAAACGATTACATTTTGGTGATGATCGGTTGGTCCGTTTGTGTGTATGACTTATGCTAGTCATAATGTTTGTTAGCAGCATCACTCAAAAAGTTATGAATGGATCTTGAAGAAAATTACAGAAACTGCCAATACTATCAAAAGGCACAAATGATTAGATTTGGTGTTGATACAAAACAAATTATGGTTTCAGAATCAATTTGAATTCGGCGTTACTGTTACCGTGCTTGGCAGAAGTATGCGCTCTCAGAGTGCTCTACTTCCCTACAAAGTTGAAGAGGAATTTTAGACGATTCATTCTAAAAATCAAAGGACTTTTTACTGGCACATATTTGGAGCTCTTTTATATTCTAAATTTAAAAGAAAAAAAATATGAGGAAAAATGAGAATAAATGTAATTTCAGGAGCCAGGAAGTACACAGGAAAGAGAAAAGTCTGATATGAGAGGAAAGTCGAACTAATGTCTGCATCCAGATAAAAACTATTCGTATGCGTTTGTGTGAATTCTTCTCGTGTCAGATCCTGCTCTCTTTCTGCTTTCCACCTGCCCTAATATAATTCCGTATCTACCCTTACATCTTTGTTGCTTCTAATACAGAAAAAGCTTCCAGTTCACGCGTTCTCAGTTCAAGCCGTTCCATAGGCAAGCAATAATTTTATCCTATCGCTCCGAACTCGCATTGTTTTCAGCTTATTTTATGTATTCATTTCGGCGGGTTCTGCAGTTGCACAAATTACGAGCTTCCGTAATACAGAACATTTGTGAGGTCCAAAGCTACAAAGCATAGAACCTCTCAAGAAGCACTTTGGAAACTTTAGCTTCGTGAGTGTAAACGAAATAAGTGAGCCATTCTACATGGTCCTAAATCCCACCATGGAACTCACAACTGTTCTCCCTTAAAATAACTCACCAGGCACTTATAGTTTCCACGTTATTATCGAAGTATTATGTGGGCTTCAGTCGCTCTAGAGTCTAGACTCTATCTAGGTGTTTCAAGACAAGAAAAACAAAGAAAAACAAGTAACATGAAGTACACCAAGAAAAGCAGGGGACCCCAACGCCGAATTTCAACGCCTACGGGAGCAGTAAGTTAGAATAGAAGATAGAGGAGGAATTTTAATGAGTAGTTTACGCCTCATTACAAGTAGTAACTTATAATTTAGAGAGGACAAAGTAGGGATTCAGAGTACCTTGGAGAAAACGCGGAACCCTTGCATTATAAGGTGTTGTCCCCGCACTGGACCAACATATATCGTCACAGCAAGTTGAAAAGAAGAGGAAGAGCAGAATATATCTATGCTAGGTAGGAGTATGAAGTAGAGAAAAACAATGTGGACATGAAAGAAAAATGTCCGAAAGCCTTAGGAAACGCTTTTGTATAATAGAACCAGTGAGTTCCCATTTAAAGCTGTTTGCTATAACATGAAATGGGCGATCTTAACAAACCTCACCCTATGGCCTGTGTCCCATTTCCATGCCCCTGGGGGTAATTTATCAAGAACAAAGATATAACCTGGTAAAACAACATTAACGTTAGTGTTCTTATACCCTGCAATGTACGTATCTGCCACATACAGCAGACGTTGGGTGCTTGGCGGACGGTGTTCCTGATAGCTGCGGCCATCAATGGGATTACGGCGACCTTCTACATCGTCTTCATCAGAGCTGACGTGCAACCGTGGAACTACTACGGGCAGGAAGGTGAGTCTGAATGCGGGCACAAAAGGTCACATCTATCTGCTAGTATCTAAACTACTTTACTTATACTGTTCTGTCCATCCGTTCAGTATTACATTAGCGCAAAATAGCATGTATATCCTTATTTTATAAACTACAGAAGTGGTTTTTAGACTACTCGTCACAGCTGAGTAAGCATAGAGAGCGGCTTACTGCCATCGATGGCCAGCATCATGAAGCGGAAAGGGAAGCATAGACGACATACATAACTTTACAAGCTAACCTCATTAGCAGGAACTGCAGCCAGATAAAACGACCCTTGCGGTAAGGCAATCGAGTGGGTGCGTAAGGGCCATAGTATTCTGACAAGGATATCGTCACGCAGAAATCCCCGCAGGGGAATTATTATTACGTACCTACAAGCTGGGACGTGAAGAAATTCCACGAAAAAAAGTGTGTTCTCATTATACCTGGGCCCAATACCCATCATATATATGAAGTATGCAATTGTGCTCTATGTCTGACTGCTTATCTATGCATCCTGGAAGTACGTAGCTTAGAACTCCTGCCGTCCCTATCCAATACTGAAAGCGAAAGCACCGATGAAACGAGGCTCTACTTTCCAACAAACAAGCGTCGAGCAGAATTACATACATGACGATCGTTCTAATTAAAGTTCGCTTGTAAGCAGTATACGCTATAATCCAAAGAGAGGAAAAACTGAGACAGATATATACTATTTACATTTAAACAAGAAGTACATACAATGAGAAACAGCAAGTCGAGGTGTCATTGTTTGTTTGTAATTTAATTTGCGCTAACTGTACCCGTGAAAATTTCACAGTCTGGCGGGGCCTTCCGGGTTGGACCCCTGGAAATTCTACAGTAATGAACGAATATTATCCGTTTTATAGTGTACTAAACTGCCCGTGACCTCCTGGATCATTATCACCATTTTTTCCCTTCGCAAAAGTGAAGTGTTATTTAGCTGGTCATAGACAACGCGCTATTTATCCCCATTCACTTCTGGCCGTGTGGGTCACCAGTACCATCTCTTCTGCTTTGAAAGCTATATTTAACACTGCCTGTGCGCAAGGGAAATGTATATGTGACGTAGTGTCCAATTGTATTGCCCGTATCACCTTTAAATCTACCGAGCGCGTTCATGCAACCGAACTCGACTTCATCTTCCGTATCATGGATACAACCGAACGATATTATATCTTATTTCCTGCTATCTGTTACTGATCAAGAGCGTAACAGGCCAACGTAGGAACAACGCTATTAATATTATAGATTAGGTACTGTATTTCTACCTCTAATGAATCTACTCTAATCAATTTTTACTCACACATATAGAATTATAAAAAAAAAATTATAAACAAGCATATGTCTGTGAAAAATTTTGTTAACCTATCCATTTGTATAATTCTAGAGATCAACAGTTAATTTTCTCCCCATGTTAGCCTGAAGAAAGAATACATCAGGGTGCTGCACCCTTTAATGTGTTGGGCACAGCATCGAGATGAGAGAATAAATGTTTCATACCGTTTTGTTTATTTAAATCAGTTTTATCACAATTGAGGCATTGATAAATATGTGACAGAGCAGAGTTAAGAGGTTTTGGAAAACCTCGGTGTTGCCGAGGTGACGTAGTCAGTAAATGATGTTAACTTTACCCAATAGCAGCACTAAGATAGCTCACGTGATCGTATACCTAGAGCGTGCCTCCAAGCACGACTGCCACTTGGCATATATAATACTATGCTATAAGGTGACATCATGAGTGTAGCGGAAATGACGCCCCCATTGGTTGGTTTACCTGGTGTGGCAATGAAAATGCTTCGTGTGGTACCTTCGTGGTCGATTTTCGGTGGTCCTCCGCACACTGGTGCGCCCAACCAATGGCGTGCCGAACCAAAGGTGCTCCGAACGACATATGCGTCCAGGAAGCAAAGAGTTTAACGGGAGGACTCAATGGGACTGAATAAAACTTAGCCGTAACCGCATGTCGCCGAATGACTTCACACCGAGGAGTCGAAGTATTGGAGGATCGGACCTCAGGCCTCCGTAGACTGGATTCTTAATCCTAAACAAATTTCGGCAGTGTTATATTTTTGACGCGAGCGAAACCATAAGAACAGCTGCTCAAACTTTCTGCACTTGATGACAACCATTTTACCGTGTTTGTGTATGGGTGCAGCTCGGCGGGTGGCTAGTCAGGAGCGCGAGATTGAATGAATTAAGTGGAAAAAATAAGGTGATATGTTTTGTGAAGAACACTGTCAACTGAATATGAAGCGTAAATAAGGCTTCACTTCAAAGAAAAAGTTACATCAGGGCGCCATACCCGAGCAGCCTTTACCTCTGGTGCTGTGACAGTTTTCACCAGCCTCCAATCCAGTTTTCTATTGATAATTATGTTTATTGTTGAACTAGTATATGTTCTCATCATTTATTTATGAGCTGAAAGGATGAAATTTGCAATTGACGAAGATTTTTCTGGCGAAATTTATCAAAGTACTGATATTTAGTTCATAGTGTTCTTCGCAAAACATATTTAAATACATCACCTTGTTTTTCGACTTGATTCATTCAATCTTCCGCCCCTGAATGGCTAGTTACCTGAGCAGCACCTGTACACACAACGCGGTAAAATGGGTGTCGTCAAGTACTGGAAGTTTGATCAATAATTGAATATTTGTTTCTATGGTTTCGCTCGCGTCAAGAATATAACATTGATTATATTTTTGGTTAGGATTAAAAGCCCAACCTACGAAAGCCTGAAGTCCGACCCTCAAATTTCCACTCGTTGCTGTGACGTCATTCGACTACATACGGTCATAGCTAAGTTTAATTTAAGCCCCACTGAGTCCTCCCTTACGTTACACTCTTTGCTTCCTGGTTTTTGTATTTGTGGTTCAATGTCACCAAACACCGGACTGTTAGTCACTGTAATAGTTCTAGTTGTGGGCTAAGCCCGTTCATACGGTGCAAATTCCGTTGTGCAACACGCTCGTTTTTCGATACCATTTTTTCTGGATAAAAAATTTTCCGAGTTTATGGAAAAGTCAAACAAAAAATTAAAAATACTTATTATTTTCAAATTTTAAAGTAAGGACGGATATTGAAGTTTATCATCTGATAAGCAGATCTAATGATGGGATACGAAGGGAATCTCGAAATGTAATAGTTGATAGTGAAATTTGAAGACCGTGGGGAAGCTTCCATGGATTACAACAGCTGCATGGCACTAATGGGGCTTTAATGCAGCCTTCTTCTAAGTATCAGTCTTGTTACAGGGCTAGAGCAGAAGCCCAAGCCATCAATTCAGGAATTGGGCTTTAACGTATAGCCTTTTTCTAAGTCTATCAATCTTATTACAGGGCTGGAGCTGAAGTCCAAACCGTCAATTCAGAAAAGCCTCGCACCAGGAAACGAAAATAACGCGTCCCAACGTAACAGTATTTCATCGTCTAAGCAAGACAAGGGACAAGGCGAACGAAGGATTTCCCTGACAGAAATCGAGGCTACGTCGGACAAGCGGAGCATGTCGTCTACGAAAAATGCTGATGTGTTGGAAAAAGGAAGCATTTCATCCGCGAAGCATGAAGCAGCGTCGGAGAAAAAAAGCTCTTCGTCCGCAAAAAATTAGATTAGATTAGATAGGCTGCAGTAGACGAACCAATAGGCCCATTCCCAAAAAGGCACCGGAACTCACGCCCCGGCCCTCTATGAGCTATTGCCATTATGTTAGTAGGATATAGAGGACTGGAGAGAAGAGAAAGGGAATGAAGAAGCATCAGAGAAACGAAGCATTTCGTCCGCAAAAAATGCAGAAGCATCAGACAAACGAAGCAATTCATCCGCAAAAAAATGAAGATGAAACACAGAAACATAGCATATCGTCGGTAAAAACGAAGATACGGCGGAAAAACCCACTTCCGCAAAAACCGATGATTTGTCGGAAAAAAAGCACCACTTCGTCGGTACATGACGAAGAGAAGTCTGAAAAACTCGGCATTCCAGCCGCAAAAAACAAGGATACGACAGAAAAAACGTAGTATTGCATCGACACGAGGCGCAGGTAATATTATGTTAGAAAAGCAAAGTGTATCATCAAAAGTGAATAAATGTTGGATAAATGCAGTATTTTATCAGTTAGAAACGAAGATATATAGAACTGGAGTCGCCGCAGACATTATTCTATTTTATATGTGAAAAAACTAGTGGCAAAGTAATGTATGGTTAATATTTTTGTACTCAACGTCTATGCGAAGAAAGTAGCGCTGATATAAAATATTGATATCATTCTAATCTAGATATCTGCGCGAAAACAATACATATGCAGTACTGCCAGTACCGAAGTAAGACATCACTAACAAAATATATTCAAGATTTGCAGATAGCTCGTCTGTATTCAAACCAGTTAGTTCCGAGAAATGCTTCGATGAAATACAGTAAAGCATACTTTCTGCATGTAAAAGAGCATAATATATATAAATACAAGTTAACCTCAGGAGAGTTCTATTAGTTTAGCAATATGGTAAGAGCGCCACCAATGCCAGGAAATAAGGCGTAAACATCTCTAATCCCTGGCGGCACGGCTGAAAGAATTCGCCCAGGGCCAAAAAACGAAAAATGAAATTAAAAGACAGAAGAAATACTCGCGCGGAGGGTCTCTTCCCCCCCCCCACACACACACACCAGCAGGTAGGAGCCCCATGGGGGTGGGTCGCTTTGCAGCATTGGGCAGTCCACCACGCGCAGCAGAAGGGGAAGTATAGAGCACCTACCTAACCCTACAAGTTCACCTTGTCAGTAGGAACTGCGGCCAGCTGCAACATGTCTTTCGAAAAAAGCATTTGGGACCCCCGGCTGAGAGTGAAGCCTAGATATATTCTGCCAGGAAAAGGACCCGTCAGAATATACCCCTGAGGGCAGCTGCTTCCCGTAACATAGGGTGGGCTAAACTTAGTGCTATGGCTATGCTGTGACCCCTGAAGTATTGCGCGAACCTTCCATCTCCAGTTAGGCGAGTGGGTTGCTTGCAGCAAAAAACAAACAAACAAGGCATGAGGCATCTTGGACGAAAAAGTGAAGTAGGACAAGCAGGAGAGGATCTCTTCCCTGGCCCTCAACACGGGATAAGTAAGGGGTTCACCGATCATCACCGGTGGTCCAACAAACGGGCAAAAGGAGAAAGCATGTACTGTAAAGCCGGCTGCCTACCCACCTACACAAAATAAAAGACCATTCACACAATAGTCAAAAGTCAAGAAAACTCGCGCAAACGCGGAATACTCTGCGCTATATTTTGATACCCTGTTCACAAGTGAGATTGGCCTAAGGGCAACCGCAGGCTCCGTTCAAACGGCCATCGTGGTCATGGCTACACACTCAACTGCAAGACAAATATATGGTAATGGCACCCACTCGCTTTATATTATTAACAAACGTTTCCGATGAAATAGTTCAAAAACAGTAAACTGTCGCGACTAAAAGACTAATGTTCCTCCGCGACTTCGTCATCACACTCGGTTGAATTTCGCAGAGGCGTGTTGCAATCAGCGATAATTCGCACAGAGGCGTGTTGTAATCACAATTATCGGTTTACCCAGGGAGTACAAATATTATTTTTACTCCGTGGGTTTACCAGTGACCCCTCTGCACATAAACTGTGTCACCACCGCAACAGGAAAAGCGAAAAAGACGATTGTGACGTGAATTGCTGTTACGATATGGTTAGGATATGGTAAAGTCAAACGTGTTAATGACAAAAAAGTAATCATACGCAAATACGATAGATTCAATTAGTATGTTTAAGTAATATGATTATTGAATAAGCGCTACACAGTATGGCATATTACACAGTTTTTGGGGGCAGAGAAGGCAGTGCCGAGGCGTATCATGGGCAGTAAATTAATATTGCTCTGTAGGCACGGCCGAAGTAAATCTAATATTAACCATGCTGTTCCCTAGCGAAGGCTCATAGAATACATAGCTGTCATAAAACGATTAGACAATTGCTGCGCGTTAAGTACATATATTTCAAAACAGCAGTTAACTCAAATGGGCGGGCGATGTTGTGCCGTAGACCACAGGATGATGTTAGGGAAACATTATAAGCATACATTTAAGAGAAAAGCTCTTCAACGGGCATTAATCAACGTCAAGAAAAACCGCTGTTCGGACAACTTCTTAAGTTACCGAAGGTCAAGAAAAGCGTGGGATAGAACAAGGGGCTTATACATCATGGTCAGGCATGGGGCACCTGACAGGACAGCTGGGTTGTCGGATGTAAGCTGCTGCATCCTCAGGTGATCAGTCATGCGCTTTCTCAAAAGGCATTCGATGATTTTGCTGACGACCGAAGTAAGACTGATTGGTCGATAGTTGCTGGGGCTTTTCTTATCCCCCTTCTTATGTATCGATATTACATTAGCTAGTTTCCAATCCTGAGGAACTTCTCCCGTTCTTAGAGATAGATCGATTAAATATTTCGAGCAGTGGCTTCACGATGACAGGAGCCATTTCCCGTAGTACACGGGGAGTAAGGCCGGCCATACACTATCCGGTCTACCTGTCAGGTTCGCCTGAACAGTCATGCCGGACAGGTATACCTGATAGTGTGTGGCGGAAAAAACTGACCTGTCAGGTGGCTTTCAGGCGACCGGACAACGTATAAAAATTTAATTCTTTCGACCGGACAGGCGAGTAAACCTGATGTGTGTATGGCGGTTCCATCCGGTATACCTGAACAGGTCTCAGTTATTAACATCACTTTTATGTGGTAAGTTCGAGTTATTTTGGTTAAACGCTGCAATTTTAATTTCTTAACAGATGAAACTTTACTGTTATTCAGAACAACACTAGCTTTAGTTAAAATGTCTAAAACATTAGTGAAATCGTCGTTAAATTTATTGACATCTACAAAAGTGAACCATGCTTATGGAAAGTCAAATTTGATGATTACCACGACAAAGACAAGAGAAATGCAGCTTACAAGAAACTATTAGCGAAATTACAGGAAATAGAGCCTGAGGCCTCGCCTCGAAAATCCATGGTTAACTGATAGACTTGTCAGGTATGCCTGAAGAGTGTGTGTGCTCCTCAGGTATACCTGTTCGGCATGACTGTTCAGGCGTACCTGTCCGGTATACCGGATAGCGTATGGCCGGCCTTAGCTTTCCGGCAGCACTTGTGGAACTGAGAACACCAAATGCAAAACAGAACAAAATGCTGCACGACATTTTTTGACAGTTAGCAAACGCGTATCAGTAATTGTCTGTCACGTATCAAAATTCTTGGGGAAAAAATATTTTTCGCGCATCAGTGTAGGACGTGTATCAACATCTCGCGGATGAGGGGTATGAACTGTAAATTAAATATTTTTCAACAGAGTGATTCGATATTGCTATTGCGCAAGATGGTGCCGATCGGTTTGCTTACATCTTGAGACCTCACACAGTTTATTAGCTCCGTGAAGAAAAACTTCAGATTTGTGTAATTCATCAATTACTTCAGGAAGAATTATCCACATGGACTTTTTCGGAAAATTCTGGTTACAACACAGCTCTGGTTGTCTGCCATCCGTTCGCTGGTCAAAACATGCACACTCACGTGACGATCGTGCAACACCACCTTCAGCTTCTAACCAATCCAGAATCTCATACCTAACAGGACTACTCGCTTCGCATCCAACTATTGACCGATCCAGAGGGCTGCAAATATCAATGAAAAACTGTGTAAAAATCGACGTTAGTTTATTGAAAGATCTCAAGCAAGGAAGGGAAGCGGGCGGCATCTTCGGAACGAGGGATCATTTCTTGCCACTCTTCTTGATTCCGCCGGTAACTGGAAAGAAAAAACAAAGTAGTTAATACTGAACTCGAAAATATCAACGCTGTAAAGATGATGCTCGTAGCCTCGTTTACATAAGTATGTTTTTAACATGCTGAACTTCCCGCGATTGTTTGTTCGGTACCTAAAGATTCCTTCCAACTTTTAGTTTGTCGAGATGCAGGACATCAAAGCATAGCTAGGTACGGTAGGCAGAAATCATGTCTACCATAAGTTACTACCAGCAGAGTGCCTGGACAATTAATTAAGACACAGAATGATGGTTGGCACTTACCCTGCTTAGTTTAGCATTACCTGGAGAGAACTTAAACTAATGTACGGTAATTTTTATTGAATAAAGTACCTAGCTAGCTAGTAGAAATCAAGTTTTCTATCTAGATATTAGATTAGATAGGCGGCAGTAGGGGGATCAATAGGCCCATTCTCAAAGAGACACCGGAACTTACGCCCCGGCCCTCTATGAGCTATTGCCATTATGTTAGTAGGATCTAGAGGACTAGAGAAAAGAGAAGAAAGGGGAAAGAATCCCTGCCAAAGAAACGATCATAAATGTACGCAAGCACGATCAAGAGCCGCTGATATGCGGAGCTTGGAGATGTCAAACTGTGTAGTTGGAGCGGGAGAAAGAAGAAGACAGATTAAGGTGGCCTCGGAAGCTTTGGCCGTTAAGAGTTTGCAACTCCTGGAGGAGGAGTTCTAAGCTGTGGAGGATGGCTCTCATAACCTATGTCGACGATTTTCAAACGCGTTGACTGACTTCGCACTAACAACATCGGAAGGGAGTCTATTCCAAATGCTGACTATGAAATACAGAAAGAACTGCTGACTTAAGGGTCATTCTTCGAGCTTTATGCTTGAGTTTTTGACCGTTGTTTCGCAAGCAATCATTGAGGTCTCTTTCAAAGAGTCGTTGTAGGTACGTCATTGAAGCCATTGAAATGCTAAACGATTCCAACGATTCAACAGTTGGTTCAATTAGTTGCCCCCTGAGTCATCTTTGCTCGAGAGAGATCAGACCCAGTTCCTTTAGGCGACATTCATACGGTATTATGGTTGTTTCGCAGCTGTGGTATCAACTTCGTTGCTCTGTGTTCTGGTTCCATTTTATCCATATCTGTGCACAGATGTGGCGACCAGAATTGAACAGCAAATTCTAGTGTGGCCGCACTAATGCCTTGTACAAGGGAACGATGATGTACTTGGACTTGTTTTCAAAATTTCTGTTGATGTATCCAAGTACTCTGCTTGCCATTTTCAAACTCTTGTCAACTTGCTGACTGTGTTGTAGTTTGTTTGTAATATAAATTCCCAAGTCACGTTGTTGGGTGACAGCAGCAAATACCGTCCAGTTCATTTTCAATGGGGTTGAAGGGTTCACCAGCCCTATGTGCATTACTGAGCATTTGTCAAAATCAAAGTTCATCTGCCACGTTGTGCTCCATTCCATGAGGTGGTCACGGTCTTGTTGGAGCTCGGCTCTTTTTGTGACAGGATGACATGGTTCAGTATCATCCACAAATTTACTGATTTTACTACGGATGTTAAGATCGAGATCATTGATGTAAATTGAGAACAGAAGCGAGCCAAGTGCCAAAAATTAGGCTGGGTTAAGAAGTAGTAGTAATAGTAGTGTTAAAAAAGATTCACTAGTACTGCGAGCAATACAATCGACTCGCACCGACTTTTCAATGAATTTTATCCCGTATTTTCTGCCGGAAGGTTTCGGATTATATTTGAACACAGGAGTGCTTTGTTGATTTGAAGTGGTCAACGCGCTACTAATTGAAAGCAAGGAGGGTGCAATGATTCTAGAATCACCAGGGCACAGCTGAAAGAATATGCTCAGCTAAGCCGCACTGAGCCAGAGATGAAAGACGAAGAGAAGACAGAAGCTAAACACGCCCATGCCGAGGCTCCCTTCCAAAGCCCTGATGGGACCAGATAGAATTCCCTAGGATTGGCTTAATCCCCGCAGTAGGCCAAGAGTGAGTTTACCAGAATAATTGAAATTTCTTGTGATATTCAAACGTTCAGTGTGACTTCGTTATTGAATGTACACTTATAATTTTCTCAGGGTTTATTATTGAAATGTTGAGCTTCAGCATACTGCAGTCAGATCTTTGATGGGAATTCCGGTGGTGGAGAAACTGGCGTTTGAATCCCGTAGATTTTCGAATTTGAATTTTAGTTTACAATTGGCCATTTTTTTTCATCAACTCTAAAGAATAATTCAAAGAGTTTTCTTTTGCAGAATTTTAAGCAAAATTCCATGGCACTTGTGGTTTTTCTCTCGGTCACCTAGAAAAAAAAAGTTACATGCGTTTTTATGTAAAAAAAAAAAAAAAAATAGTGGTAATGCCATTTTTTTTTCATTGGCCATTTTTGGTTATAAACTCCATATAGCCTAATAATTGAAACTGTTACTTTATGTAAAATTTTACGTAGAATTCAATGGTGCCTCTGATTTTTCTATAGGTCAACTAGAAAAAAGTTACATGCGTTTTTATGTGAAAAGTAGTAATTCCATTTATGTTTTTTTTACCATTGGTCATTTGTTTTTTGTTACTAACTCTGTAGAATAATTGAAACTGCTATTTTATGCAGAATTCATTGGTACCTCTGGTTTTTCTTTAGGTCGGCTAAAAAATAAAAGTTACACAAGTTCTTATGTATAAAAGACATTTTACTTTTTAAATTGACTTTACCTAAAGTCTTCATATGGCCCAAGTATCATATTTATATGCTATTCATGGGTACAATAGCTATATGGAAGCAGGTAGGGTAACATGTCTAGTACCCGTCCACCGTGCTAGTAGCCGTCCACTTGGCACAAAACCTTCCTGTGTGAAAACTAGCAGTGCTAGAGAGCCGTACATAGGCTCAAACTGTAGGCTACAACTTAGATCACAGTTTAAGCCTATCTACGACTTTCTAGCACTGCTAGTTTTCACACAGGAAGTGTTAGTGCCAAGTGGACGGCTACTAGCACAGTGGACGGGTAGCTACTAGACATGTTACCCTACAATATATGCAAGTAACACAAATGCTGTTGAAAAAGCTGTGGTGGCTGAAATTTAAGCCATTCCACTGCGCGCCTCAACTTCAACCTGGCTGAAATTTCAGCCAGTGAGTTGCTGCGGTGCTGTATTATTTTTACTTTGTTTATATTACTTTACACCTCTCAGTTAGCCATTATCTCTATACGGTATACAATGCTCTTCAGCTCATTGGGCTGATTCCAACGATACCACAGTTGGGTCAATTAGCGAAATTTAATCTCTTGCAATTCACTGATAGAATCTCATCCACTCCAGCTGCACGAGTGAACACTATTCGGCGGCTCAACTCTGGCATCAGAAGGGAAGTTTCGAGAGCCTAACTAACCTATTTTTTTTTCTCAGTAGGAACTGCGACCAACTGCAACAAGCCAGTCTCAAACAGAAACATGGTAACCGTAACCCAAAATGTGGTTGCAAGGGTGCAAGCTAACGACGTGCGGTGTACTTTAGCTGAACAATATTGAAATTTTGCGTTATGTCATTTCATCTGTGAAGCTCGACCTAAGAAGGCACACTACTTTTTCCGAGCTTGTAAGTTTACTCGTTTCATTCTAGCTGTAATTTTTGACATCCCTTCATCTGATATGGATGTTTCTGAGAGTTTACCTGGATGACCACAACCCAAATGGCAATTGCCATAGCTACAACAATATTTGTGAGTGGCTGGTTTACCAGAGCAGAACCAATAACCCTAAGATTGTGATTACAACATCCCCTAAGATCTGACATACAACCCAAAGGTCTAAAACCTTACCCTGCCCGGAAAAACTACCGTCGTTCACGACCACTTTGCGTTCACTTAAGATTTCCTGCGAGTGCCGACTAAAATAAACACTACCTAGGCTAACCTAACCTACCGTACCCTTACCTAACTACCTAACGTAATCAGCAAGAAGCGCGGCGCGTTAACTTGAACCCCGCTTACACGCACACGATCTGCGTGCACAAACACGTACACAAATTGGTCGTGAACGACCGCAGCCCTGCCGGGAAGCGCTATCATCTCTCACGACGATTTGTTTGCGTGTTTGTGTACGCAGATCGTGTGCGCGTGAGCGGCGTTCAAGTTGGTGCACCGCGCTGCTCGCTCATTAAGTTGGTTTAGGTTAGGTTAGGTAATGTTAGGTTAGGTAGGTAACATTAGGTAACGTTAGGTAAGGTTAGATTGGGTTAGGTTGGCTTAGGTTAGGTTAGGTAAGAAAGTTAGGTAAGGGCAGGTTAGGTTAGGCCAGGTTAGGTTTGCCTAGGTATTGTTTATTTTAGTGGTGGCGCTCGCAGGAAAGCTTACGTGAACGCAAAATCGTCGTGAGAGACGAAACTGACATACATACAATAGGTCCAGAACTTTATCCTGTCGGTAACTGACAACCAATAGGTCCAGAACCTTACCATGCCGGTAACTGACTTACAACCAATAGGACAGATCCCAGTTTTGGGAGGGATGCACAAACGCCTTGTAAAGTTATGGTAACGTAAACTGAAGGTACAGTGCCTTGAAGAAGTAGGATACATCGCACCTCAGATTTGGTCACTTTCTTATACTGATTTTCAAAAAGTTATGATCAAAGTAGTTTGAACCTCCAACCAATGCATACGTAAATAATAGACTCAGATACTAAATGGGAGAGTAAAAATGTAAATTTTCAGCAATTATATGGTTACACTTGTACCTGCAGCTGTAGGTACAAATACACTGCTAATAAATTCACAAGGCATTTGAGCATCCGGCCCCTTGCTGGTAACTGACACACAACCAATAGGGATAGATCCTAACCTTACCATTGATCGACTGACACACACAAGGAGAGATTCTAACCTTGCTGATAATTCATGCAGAGGATATTTACACCTTCTGGTTGGGCAAAAGCAGGGCCAAAATTCACCTCGATGCTCAGCACGCTAAAACTTACACCTTCAAAATCTAAGGGGCCTGTCACATCACTGACTATAACATCCATCACATAGATAACTACCAAGATTTTGATAAATTTTGACTATCTCCTCCACTACCTAGGCCCCCTCCGGAGCTTCCTATCCTAGCTGCACTAGGGACCCTGACGATGGCAACCAACGGGGGGATGGGAGGGACGATGGCAATGAACAGGGGGACAATGACGATGGCAACGAACGGAGGGACCCTGACGATGGCGACGAACGGAGGGACCCTGACGATGGCGACGAACGGAGGGACCCTGACGATGGCGACGAACGGAGGGACCCTGACGATGACGACGAACGGAGGGACCCTGACGATGACAACGAACGGAGGGACCCTGACAATGACGACGAACGGAGGGACCCTGACAATGGCGACGAACAGGGGGACCCTGACAATGGCGACGAACAGGGGGACCCTGACAATGGCGACGAACAGGGGGACCCTGACA
>LQNS02278070.1:22476693-22488867 GCA_001587735.2 Parhyale hawaiensis
TTATAACTCAATATTCTTTGCATGAACATACTTATTAGGTAGACACAGCAAAGCGTCCGGATGAGGCAACTCGTTCTCTTGGTTAGTGTGTGAGTAGGTCATAGGAATAAATTTTGCAGGCAAATTATATTTTCGATCGAATTTTTTTTAACTTTTTGAGGGTCCCATTGGTTCGAAATTTTATGATTCAGTTCACTCAATTTCGACACCGGTTCGACTGGAAATTTGGGAAACGACAAAGAAGGGCCGGGCTAGAATATTGGGGCTCCACTGGACTTAGTTGCGCTGCCCCTATAGCGGTTTTTAGTTTAAAAAAAAAAAAGCTACTTCTTTAGTTTGTAACTTGTTGAAACCTATTTGGGTCAATCACCAAGTAGACAGTAAATCTTGTCCCATGTATTAGTTTTAACGGTGTTACTTGTTAACCTAGCTGATTCGTGTGGGCACTGCATCCATATGAGACAATAAATTAGTTTTCTTTCTTTAGGCCACGATTGGTACAGTTATCATAAACCGAAGCTGTCCACAGTCCTGCCGATTCCTACGCTTGCCTATGCTGAAATATTTTTTAAGTTTACTTCGTCCAACATTATTCTTATCTGATGTGCTTGGCCTAAAACGCACATCCATAGCATACTAATAATGGTGATCAGAGTCACCGCAGAAAAGGCCGCTGATCGAGGACTAAACTAATAAGTGTGGCGGTTTCCGCGGCCCTGCACGCGGTGGTTTTCTGTTGCGCGAATGCACTTGTGGGATAAATTACTTTGGGCTGCTTCCGTTTCGACTGTTTTAATATATTTTAACAGTTCAAACGCAAAAATGTGACTATAAATCTCTATGGCTCGGCCATCCAACCCGTTATATTATTCCCGCTCACGAAGAAGCTTAAAGAAAATAATATTCAAGTATTTGAATAGCTACAACAACGTCTCAACAATAGTAAATTTTGATAGAAGACCCTGTTTTATGCTATATTTCACTTTAAACAGAAATGTATGAAGCTTAAATGTTCCAGAAGTTATGCAAATTTAGCTTTAAAAATTATAAATTGGCAACAGAGTCTTCCTATGTGATATAGGGTAAATTTTCATTAGCGATAATTATTACCCTATGGCTTGACTAGTGTAACACCACAGACTATTCCTTAGTCTGTGTGTAACACCAACCAGAAAACAAATAATGTTAACCAGCTGACAGGATGTAGAAATAACCCCTGAGCGTAACACTTTGTTCTGCCTGACAACAACTATCACGCCTAGAGTCTAAGTTAGATTAAATGTAATTAATAAACTGAAAATTTAGAGATGGTGTACCTGTACTCAATATGCAAAGTTAGGATAGCTAGGATAGTTAGGATAAAGGCGTATAGAGGCGTCTTTTTGTGATCACCGCGAGGATGATTCCCGCTGATCACGCATGATTCGCACGTATTTGTGACCGCATTTTGACGTGATTCTGATAGCAATCAACCGTGATCTGTGGTGAGAATTGATCGCAGCGTGATTTCTTCTCCAGGCTAATCATGCGTGATCAAAGAGTGATTCCAGCCGTTGGACAAGTAAAAATTCGAAATTTGAAATGCAAGGTCGTGATGTTTTCTCATATTTAAGGATAAAATGAATAATGTTATGATGATTGTTTGTAATATTGACTTCCAGAATTGCAGTTTCCTTAGTATTATGCCTGTTTATGTTCAAAATGCTTTAAATACGGCTAGTTCAGTTATGCACTGGCTTCAAAATAAATGAAGGCTCATTAAAAATCAATTTCCTACTATTTCCTGTAAAAATACGACAACAAATGTATTTTTCGAAAATTGACATGGCGTCTCTGGTTTGTTTGCAAAAGCGTTGACAGTTCTTGTGCTTTTCAGTGATCATGATGATAATGATCACGGTGATTCTGATTACGAGTGTGGCCACAAAAAGATGCCTTTAGTAGTGGTCATAGAAAAACTATTGTTTAAAGGTAAAGTTAATGTCGTGCTCGCTATATTGGACCGTAAATCTTGATTAGGGTTATATTCCATTCGATGCCAAAATTGAGCTTTCGAGTTATGCCTTGTGCGAAACTTCAGACAGATGTCTTAAATCTTTGCAACCTTTCACTCGTGTTACGAGTGTAAAGCCCCGCCGTGGCCACGTAAACTACCGTTGCCACTATAGCAGCCTATATAGAAGCAAGTCAACTAATCCTACTGCGTAGTCATGGCGGTGACTTCAGCATGACGTCTACGAACATTGTGCCCTAATTGTCAAAACATCAATTTTAGAACTTAAACTGCTCATATTTAGGAATAATCGTTGAAGTTCAAATTTACCACTTGCTAGGGTGTAAAACTTGCAATGGTGACCGAGATATTCGAAAATTTTTTAAGCAGTTGAATTAAGCGTAATCTGCAGCCGTGCCGTGGCTACGTCAACGAATTCGTTGAGTTGCTTCTAGACTGCTAGCGGCAACGAAAGTTGTTACGTGGGCACAGGGCTTTAGAAGCGATTAACGCGCTTGTGTTGAGCCCCCTTAGAACTTCATTATACAAAGTAAGATATATTTTCTGGAAGTCTCTTCACTCTCTTGTGTAACTTATTGGGAATTAATGTCGAAAACTCAATTATGTGAATTAATGCCAAGGGACCCGCGCGAAATTTCGAACAAGTCAAGCCACTAATGCTCAGTTTTAGTGCCCAATCGAACACGCCCTAAGTTCGACACGTAATGACGATGGTTTGGCATTGAGTGTTAAGCCCGGTGCCCACGTAACATCTTCCCTTGCCGCTAGCAGCATAGAACCAACGCTACTAATCCGTTAACGTAGCCTCGGCGCGGCATGCAGCTTGCGAAAAATTTAACTGTATAAAAAATTGTCAAAAATCTCAGTCGCTATGTTATTAAGAAACGTGCACGAGATTATATACATATCCTAAATTATTTAATATATATATCAGTAGGCATGCTACATTTCAAACTTTAATAATAGTTAAATTATGCAAGAGTAGATAATCCTAGTTACAGTAAAACCAATGGGTAATAAATCCTCGCAGAATAAAATACGATTTAGAGCCTAAGGAACTGTAGAGGTTCATTATAACATATCATCCTACAGTCATATAGCATTTTGAAAATGTGCCTCGCATCGTATAAGCAAATTGTATACACAAATAATAAAGGAAAAAATTATACCGCTGCATAGAAAATTCTAAATGCGTAGGACGTGACTTGAAACTCCATGGGTTTGCTTTTAACACATTGCAAAATATGGTTTGGCCAACCGGTTGCACTGTGTCTCTAAGCACTCACAAGGCGGATCTCTCGAAATTTCGGCCAGCCAGAGCATACCAATGTTGAAAGTGCTGTAGCGTGTAATGCATTAATTTATCGGGTATCATCGTATTGAAGCGTGAGACATTCAAGTGGTACGATGAAATACGTGACATAGTTTGTTTAAACTATGTGTAAGTAGCATATATCTATAAGCATTTAAACGCTGAGCAAATTAGAATAATAGCTTTGTGTCAGGCCGTCCAACCATGGCGGGCATGTAGAATGATCCATTGTAAAGCTTGTGCTGGAAATGCTAGCAACGTGAATAGTGGGTTCTGTTAATTGCACTTAAGCTTGTAATTCTATTAATGATTTAAGTAGCGCATGTAGTAGCTTGGTAAAAAATTTAAGGTACAGATTCATGCGCATATAACGTTAAGAATACCAACCTTTCTAGTTTAGGAAATAAAAATAATGTTGTCGTAGACTTGTAGTTGATTGTTGGTAACTGAACAGCCATTCACAACGTGACGAATAAGCGCGGAAGTTTTGGTTGAAGACAATTGGCTCAGCCCTGAATTGGGGGTAGCCCCAGGAGGACGTAGGAGGATCCCCAACGGTTCAAGAACTTTCCATGAGACCCCACATAAATACCCTGCGCGAAAATATTCGACAGTTTTAGCGTTCGGGTGCAAATGTCCTAAGGGGTGTTCCGCAAACGCTCACCTTGTTTCTGTGTCGACAGCAAACTATGTTCATCGTGAGGTCTTGAAAGCCTAATGTGCTGTGTATAGGTAGAGCGGCACGAGAAACCAGTGTCAATATATTCATACTAGCACGAACGTTTGCTCCGCGTGTGCTGATACCGATTGTGACAAACGTCAGTGACGTGTAAATATAGAACTTGTAGGATGGCCATGTCACCCCTGATGCACCGACATCTTCGCACTTATTGTACGGAGTTATGTTGATAAGATCCCACTTCGTGACGATTACATTCCCAGCGTTTGTTTCCCTGGAGTTGATTGAGAAGATCCCACTTTATGTCGTTTGCATTCCCCAGCGTTTATTTCCCTGGAGTTATGTTGAGAAGATCCACTTCGTGACGCTTACATTCCCTGGAGTTATGTTGAGAATATCCCACTCCGTGGCGATTACATTGTCAGCGTTTGTTTCCCTAGAGTTATGCTGAGAAGATCCCACTTCGTGACATTTACATTCTCCAGCGTTTGTTGCCCTGGAATTATGTTGAGAAGATCCCACCTAGTGTCCAAATATTTGTGAGTCGTCGAGGAGTGTCTTCACACAGAAGTATTCCCCTCTAATGTGAAGTGTCTAGTGTGTGCGACGCATTCGTACGCTCAATGCCGTTGAGGAACACTCGTGAAAATGAACTGTGAAGTCCCTGTTGAGTAAAATTATTTCCTTATGTGTAAGTCATTAAATAAATAATTCTGAGTTCGCGCGTCAGCGAGGCGCAGAAAAAAAGGGTAATAAACAAAATAAAAATTTATAAATAAGATTTGTAAAATACTTAGTACGCAATAAGATTTCTTCTGGGTAACTTCTGTAAATGATCATATTCATGTCCAACATGCCTGGATGACTGGACGTGTTGCCGAGGATTATCCGTAGATAGAAGATTTTCCTGCATAACCATGTCCATGTCATGTCAAATATTTCTAGACATGTTACCATCATATGTAACCGTCAAAGTAGCGAGAGATTCTATTAGTAATCAAATGCTGCCTGGCTCCAATTCTCGATTGTAGTCATGCAATATAATCGAGAATTGGACATGTCGCAGTATAAATTTTAATTGAACGTGTCACCGTATAATTTTCAATTGAAGATGTCACAGCATAATTTTCAAGTGTTACGCCATCTAAAAATGCTTTGAATCTGTGTTTTTTTTTTCGAAGTTGCCAAACCGTTTGACGCGGGCCTAATGCATGTATTGTATACATGTCATTAAGCCCAGGTCGAACGCGCAACATTCGTTTCCCACTACAAAGAAATTGTTTTGTTTTCAACAGGCGCGTCATCTAATAACTGTAATGACGAATAATCTTCTCTTTGCTTATGGCGCACCCAAATGTTAATTGTATTGATTTCAATACAGATGTATTTGTTTATATCGTGTGTTTTCTTTACCCTCGCATTCTCTGCTTTACATCACATAATAGGTAGGTTGAAGGCGTGGCTCCCTTTCATTTTTGGACGCTACTGTGGGTCAATTTCACGTCATTTGTTTTGTTGATTAATTCCCATATGTCAAACTATTCATGTTTAATTACAAATATTGCCATTCCAGATTAATTTGTTATAAATTTATGTCAATTTCAATTAATGACATAATAACATATGTATATGCCAAATACTTTTAATATTATACTATTATCAGAATTACATTTTGCGTCCTAACAGCTACTGCAATTTTTATACCAGAATAATTAACAACGATGATCGAACTTCCAACTATCGCTCATAATTTTAAGCAGTTTAAGTACACAAAGATTGATATTTTGAGAATTAGTGCATGATGTTCATGGACGTCATACTGAAGTCACGGCCACGTCTACGCAGTTGGATGCTAGGGGTGGACACGGTACGCAAATACGTGAACAATGATATAAAATATGATATAGTACCGTAATAATTATTATTTATTTGCTTACTGCACAGGGTAAAAACCTATGGCAAGCATTCTCAGACCTATTTTGTTTTTACTGAAAAGGGCATGAAGAAGTGTGAAGCAAATTCAACAGAGCACTAAAGTATACACACGACAAATAAACGGTATCATTCTTTTGGAGAAGAAATTATCCAAATTTGTTACACAGTACAGGTTTTGTTTCCTAGGAATCATGCCCTAACTTGGACACCTGCACGTAATGGTTCGTACGTATTGCAAATATATGCCTGCTTGGAATCAGTGGAGCGGACGGCTGCAGCCCGCCACAAAGCGTCAGCTAGGGCGTCAGAGACGGAAGACTTACACGGCAGCTGTACCGTCGACTGCCCCCGTTACTTGTTTGGCCAGTGCCCTCGCACTTGAAAATGAATATTGAAAACTATCTCCCTGCAAGCTCGAGCATCAGGATTTCTCTTCCTTGGCCAAGACCCGAGCGTCTGACCTCCTGAGATAATAAATGAGACGGCGCTCTATCCACTCCGTTTTTATGTTTGATGTTTGAGAAGTTGAGAAGACAGTGAAGAGTTACATACGGTACCGAATGTTCGGTATATCGTTTGTGTAACAGCAAACAGAGCAACAGAACCAGAAGAGTTAATCAATACCAGATAAGATTCATCTCCGCACCCTACATCCGGGGAGCTACGGAAAAAGTTAACTAAATTCTTAAACGTCTCAAGATCCAGCTTGCCAGTAAACAAACGAATACGTTCAACAAAATACTCAATAATAGCAAGCAATCAGGTAGTAACAAACAGAAACATAATATTGTGTATCAACTTGAATGTAATGACTGCGTCAGTGTCTATAAAGGAGAGACCCGAAGGCAACTTTCTGTGAGGCTGGATGAGCACACTAAAAATATCAGACAAGACGCACAATCGTCATTAGTAAACAAGCATGTTAGAGATAATGGATATCAAATAAACTTTGACGAACGGAAAACTCTGGCCAACGAATTGAAGCATTTTACTCATAACAATCATCATTCTAGTAACTGGCACATCCATGCAGTTTCCAGAAGCTCACCTTCGGACTCTTGAATAACTTAGGAGGTGATTTTATTCTAATTTTATTTTGCTTTTGTATACAGGATACCTAGGCAGTGTTGATAGCTCTAACGTTTCTAAATTCGTTCCCCTGACGACGATAGTTGTTCGAAAGCTTGGCTGTAAAACTTATACAGTAACTCAAACGATATTCTTAATACTCCCTACAAATATAAATCTTGAGTGTCCAATATTTCGACTCATTCATCCACAAGACTGATTGGTTGTATAGCCATAGCCTTTGGTGTATTCGGGCTACTGACCTGTACCTACAGACGGTAAACTAATATACATTGGGTTGAGGTCATACTGATCTTTTCTTTGCTAAAAAGAAAAAAAAATAATGATGTGGCAGACATACTGTATTTTCATCCTTCATTGGGCCCTAACAGAGTTATTGGGAATATTGAAGTTGTGTGAGTAGACGAAGCAAGTAAATAAAGGTGAACAAAGCCAGACTCTTAGGGCTAGTTCACAGTTCACTCATGTCAATGCCTTCGCTCCTCCACTTTTCCAAATGTGTTACTGTGCTCAAGAATTAACAGAAAAGTGAAGTTACCACAGTTTTATTTCACTTCAAAGTCGAAGACATATCCGTTATTGACCTAGAGACACGTGGCAAGGGAACTGATTTGACAGTAAACATTTTATTGTCGTTTTGTGGCATGTACACAAAGTTGTGCCGACGACACTAAAGAACATTCAAACGAGTGGATGAGTGAACGGGTTGACATGACTGACATTTGAACAAAGCCTTAGGCGCAAAATCATCACTATATTATTACTAGGATTATGATCTACAGTTTTTGAAAAGAGGAAATTGAAATATGGTTTGTTTAATGTATGCTAGGATAATAGCAAACCAAGTTTTTTCCTTACCTAGACTCGGCAAGAATGATTTTCCAGCAAGATCTGTGGTATAGAGATGATCTATGCTCCTTGAGATGAAATTGTCGGACATTTACTCCTAATTCTGCAGTTAGTTGCATTTTTCTAATGCGATAATTATTATGCATTCGTCTCTTAATTTCAATATAAATGGATAAGACTCCAGGAAAATGCTTTTAAAATTATGACTCAGTTTCATTTTGTACAAAACGCTACTTCTAACTACGTGTATGTTGGAATAAGATACAAGATGTTTTGAAATATGCCTCTACTTTTATAGGCACGGTAGTTTAGTTGCTTATTCTAATACGTATACAAATATCTCATGAGTTAAATATTAGTATGTACACGGAATGAATAGCCATAATATCAATCGCATTATCGGCAGGAAGCGGGTATTACGTTATAAACATTCAATTACGGCAGTCCGTAGGGTATATCCATATGAGAAACAAACGATATTTGAGCTTTTCTCACCCCTCCTACCCTTCCTCTCCGCGTTCGAATTTGTTCGTTTGATAGTGGGGTCTGTTGATTTATTTTTGTTGCAGACAGACTCTTGCCTAGTTTACATGGACTTTTACCTAACATGAACCCATCAATTCAGAGAGGCTTTGAGATATTGCTTCTGTAGTGGCTTAGAGTAACCTATCCCTGGTGAAGACGCATATATTTTTGGATATTGTCGCGCTTTCTTCCAATTATGTAAGCTGTAGTCATAATTGACACAATCGAACAGTTCATCACTATAGTCTGCAAGTTATTTGACACTGGAGTACGTTTGCGTCACGGGAAGTGCAGCTTGTGGGTCTTTTTACTTCTTTCGCACGTTTTGTTGATTTTTTTCTTAGCATAACTCGCACCATTTATTTGATCGTTCCAGTTAATATAGCTTAGTAATTATTGAAATCCTTTGCCCGAGATCGGATGAGAAGTGCCGAGTACTAAAGAATGTTTCCTATTAAAGATATAACACAAAGTATTGCAGCAATTTTCTAGTAGTATTATTATGCACAAACCAAAGTTCTAAATATGGGCTTGTTTACCATAAAAATATTGCTCTACAAGAATTCACGAAAGCTACCTCGACACTACGCAGCTGTGCAACTTCTAAGGCTAATATTTTACACCACATTCTGCAGATCGTTGCATTCTTCTAATGCTGTAATTAATATCCAATGATCTCTTGATTTTAAATGTAAATGAATTAGACTCTAAGAAAATGCTTTTTAAAAAATGAATCTGTAATATTTTCTACAGAACGCTGCTTCTAACGACGTGTATTCCAGAAAAAAACAAAAGATGTTCTAAATTATTCAAAATGGAATCAACAGAATTAAGTACTTATTACGATATCAGGCTATAGCTATGTGCCATGTACAATTACAGAAACTATTTTTGAGTTGCTGTACAGGCATCACCTAAAACCTGTTGCGGCCACGATTAACAGGTCCGCTGCTTCCACGCCGCTATTGTAACCAGGTATTCGCTGCACCTGTTACGATTTTGTTTTCTATCGCCGCCAGCTCCACATTTAGCCACTGACAGAAGCAATTTGATGTGTTTGCTTGTGACCATTAACAACGAATATTTATTTTGATATTTTTATAGTGCCAGGTTTGTAGGGCAGTATTTCTATTACACACGTCATATCTGTACTTTCTTTCGATGCGATCGGATATCACAGCTGCCGTAGCAATGAATAATGGATTCTAATGACTCGTTTTCATGCGTTTCTTGGATGTAACCAAGTCCACCATTATATAGTCACACCCACTCAAGTCAGTTTCAGAATATACCGAATCCGCTTTGAAGTCAATATCTTTCGTAGTAGGGTCAGGGTTTTCGCTGTGACCCATAATTTTAGGAATATTGAATTGTTCATCAGTTGAAAAATTTTATTCAGCTCTTCAGACGTGCGTGTCTGTAAGAGTGCAGCTAACAAGTGTAATATACATTAAAGAAAGGTCTAAGAAATATCTCTCTAGTTTGACCCGAACGACAGTTGAGTTCTTTCAGAGTTTGAAAATTTTTTTTAATTCTGATACATAGACAAATATCGCATGCGTTACATTTAGTAGGCTATGTACACTGAATAGCCATAATATCAACCGTATTATCAGCAGGTCAGTATTAGGTTATAGACACATTATTACGACTGGCCGTTGGGTATCCGCACATGACAAATAAACGAGCTTTGAGTTTATCTTACCTCTCACATCCATGGCTTTATTACGTTACGTAGTTCAGCCATGCGCACACCCTTCCTCCCCGCGTCCGAATCTGTTCGTTAAACATTGGCTTCTGTTGACTTATTTTTATTGCAGGAGGACCCTTGCCTTGTTTACATAGACTTCTGCAAAACATGAATTCATCAATTCAGAGAGGCTCTAAGTTATAATTGCTTCTGTAGAGACTTAGAGTATTCTTTCCCTGGTGAAAATTCTTGTAGTTTTTGATATCGTCACGCTTACTTCTAACTGTGTAAGCTTAGGTCATCGTTGACACAATCGAACAATTCAACACTATAACATACAAGTTATTTGAAACTGGTGTGCATTTGCGTAACGGGAAGTGCAACTAGTGGGTCTTTCCATTTCTTTCACACGTTTTGTTGATTTTTTTCTTAGTATCATTCATATGAACGTTCCAGTTAACACAGCTTCGTAATTATTGAAATCCGTTGCCCGCGATCGGATGATAATTGTCGTATACTAACTTAGGAATGCTTTCTATTACGAATATCACATAAAGGGTTGAAACAATTTTCTTGTCGTATTATCCACAAATTAAAGTTCTAAATATGGGCTTGTGTACCATAAAAATATAATTATTCTGCTTTGTTGGTATGTATTTTATGACTAGTTTCAGAAGAAACTGTGCAAGAAACCACTCTACTTACTCCAATTTTAACCTTGCCGAAATTAAAATGAAGATGCTCAAATGTAGAAAAAAATCTGAGTAACTTTGTATACATACTATATCAACAACAACGGCGCTACCGTCAGTTAAAAACGTCATTAAACGCAACCTGGCGAGAAGAAGCAACTGCTATGTGGAAGAGAGAGAGTCCGTCTCATACCAGTATTTTACATTGTCGTTTTCTCTTTCGCTAACATTCGCCAATAAGTGCATTGAACATAACACACAGCCGACTCTCCTGCTATATACACAAATTTGTTGCTTGTTATTCTGCATAAATTTGACTACGTGTTTTCTTTTTCTTCTTTTGTAGGGCGCAAGCTTAACATGTTGGAAGGCTGTAGAGTTCTACTGCTCCTTTGGACGTCACCAGGGAGTAATAATAACAGGAGGGCCAGACATCAGATGATTGAAAAATCGCGAGGTCACAGCCAGAGCGGTGCTCCAGACAGTGACGTCACAGCGGGCGACGCGCGTTCTAAGTAAGAAGTAAAAACAGAACTTTCTATCCAGTAAGGCAGATATGTAACCATATGTTAGCGTTAAAAATGCAATGCAGATAACATCTTACTGGCATGATTCAATAATTCCAACTGTCTAGACGTTTTTACTCGCATTTTTATGAAATAACATGAAATACAGAGCCCCGATGAACAAAATACAAATAAAAATAAAGGAAACGAGAAATTCGAGCAGTAAAAATTACTGATAGGTCAATCAGTTTATAATTCACTCGTCGGAAAGCTGTTTAGGGAAAATTTTTGAGGAAAAATGTTACACAAATACTAACCTAAAAGGTGTCATAGACTGAAAATGAAATGACGAGTATAGCTAAGCCCTCTAGGCCTTGACTTATACATATTGTGAAGGGTATGACAGGTGGGTTTGTTTCAACACATTTAAAATTGCTTTTGGTGTTTGAAAACTTCATTTTAAGGAGCAGAATTATGCATTCAGTCGCTTCTCCTCTAGGGCAGTCAGTTCCAGGTTAACGCTCAAAAGTGACGAAACTGACGCTCCTGTTTGACGTTCCTGACAAATCAAGTAAAGTATGATCATGGTTTAGCTTACTTGGACCTTACTGCGCCAATTGATGACTCTTAAAAGATTTATTCCATTTGATATGCAAGTAATATTTGAACACATTCGTGACTTGGGTATTACAGAAAAAAAACCAACAGCATGAACCAAATCCTAGGTTAATACTTAGATATAATAACGCCAATAGAAAAAGGAGAAAAAATGACAACTATCAGGCGGACTTGTATTAATTCAACTGACAATAAAAATAGTTAAGCAACTGTAACAACACATTATGCGGTAGTTTCTAACGTCTATATCTCTAACCATATATTC
>LQNS02278070.1:22514180-22541902 GCA_001587735.2 Parhyale hawaiensis
TATAATAGCTACGTTGGTGTTCCTTTCAATCCTAGGCAAGTGGGCATGCGGTAAACGATTTATAACAGATTTTTCCCAACTCTACTGTATAAAGAAATATCAGGTTGTTTCCCTTCCCAATGTTTTTGGGCTATGCAGTTCATTTCTGGAGGCAATGAAGATCCGCAATTTTTTATATCTTATAAAATATGGCATTAAAACTTCACGCTCTGGCCCCCATGGACAGGTAGCTTTATCCAAAAGAAGCACTTTGCAACACTGGGAAGCCCACAATGCTGCTAAATAAAATAAAAAAAGCCAGTAACAGCTGACTTAAACGCCTGCAGGCCGACACGCCTGAAAGCTGATGCCGGCAATGAATTCCAAACCCCAACAGACCAGGGAACGAATTTTTAACTCTTGAATTGCTCTATACGTGAGCAATTTGCGTAAAGTTTAGTTTGGTTTGTCTGAGATATCATGGGAAGCAAATCTATGCCATGTCTTTGAATATTTCACTACCTTCTACAGACGTAATAGTCCCGGAAATAACCGATTCCTATGCCATTTTAGAAACCGTCTTATGGGTCACAGATACGACCAGTACTTGAACACGCTCAACAAAGCAAGCATGTAACTTTTTGGCATTCATGAGTTGCCTACATATTTTTCCTTGAGGCTTGTGTATAAATATGGTTTTCATTTTGTTTTCATAATCAACTAAAGTAATCGTATTCATCTGGGCCTTACAGTGGCCATACAGCTTCCGAGGCTCATAAGTAACCCATGTATAACCACAAACGAAAATAACAACAGTGATTTTTGACACGTAGTAAAAGATATAGGGAAAATGGAGTCCAACCCCGCCTGCCTGTTGTCCATTGAAAGTTTCAACCAAGAAACACCTTTTATTTCTTATGTTTCTTATGAGCGCACTAGCTTGCATTACATTATCCTTAATATTATCTTTGACTAAATTTTATATCCAATTCCAGAATGTCGACCCACAGGAAAATTTCTGACCATAAACTAGCAAACTGACAACGTGCTCTGACAAAACGCTCTCCAAATGCTATAGAATCACTGTTAAAAATTAGTCATTCAAAAATACACCAAGTACCATTCACCACATGTAGACACAACAAACGCTGATGAAGAATCATCGTAAATCATATTGCATACTCCTGCCGCCGTCTGGCTTCAGGTTGCTACAACATAAAGTGTTAATATGTGTTATCTCCCGTCAGACGAATGCTTTTTTTTTCACAGAGAATGCTGAGAAAATAGGAAATGGTCAAGGAAATGTAATCAGCACCAATATTCATGTTAAAATATCTTATTTTAAATCACAATCAAACACTTTCTTTCATGTACCACTTCATTAAAAGTGTTAAGTATCATTTCGTGAGGGGGGCACTTTCGTTTATATCGAATGACCCTCACCAAAAAAATCCTGTGGAGGAGGCAAATGCCATGAATGCCTCCCCTGTATCCGCCAGTGACCCTGCAGTCCCTATGGAGCTATGGGCACTGATACTTAAGTAAATGGCATCCGTAATAAAAGTATTCAACTATTTTGGAGTCTATTGTGCTGTCTATCGTCAATAATACTGGGAAATTTTTTCTTGAACTTCCTCTTTACTCAACAGTTGGACCGTCCTTGTAGCACCATTACCGTCTTATACATCTAAATCACTATATAATGGAATTTTACACCTAAAAGCGCTACTTATGGATAGTGTGAAGTAATTTTTCTTCACAATATTCTAGCATGTTTGTTATAGTTGAGTAACTTACTCTTCATGATTTGTAGCACTTATACGAAAGATATTTGAAAGGAAAGGGACATAAACTTGCCACTTTGGCCACTCGTATAAGAACAGTTATTCTGATGCATCAATATTTCACTCTGCTCTCTTGACATAAGACCCAATGATTTGAAGCCATTATTATTGTTAGTAAAGCGTGTAGCAATAGACGAGTTCAGTTTCAATCACGCAGAACGAATTATCTTCAAGACCCTCCTGGCGCATTCTGGCGGTAAGTGGCAGCAACCTATATCAGCTGGTGACTCTCAGTATGCGAACGATTTCTCATAAAAACATGCAAAACATGTTTTTAGTTACGTTTTTAGTTACGACGTTGGTTTTACTTTTTATACGAACAAAACTAACGTCGAGCAAGGAAGAGAAATGGGCTCAGCACAAATAATCTTGAAAAAATATTTTATTTCAGTTTCAGAACGCTTTATATCATATACAAATTGTTAAAGTATGTTCAGTATCATTTCCCGTGGGGGGGGGGGGAATTTTGTTATGAATGCCTCCCCTAAAATTCCCGAGGGGAGGCAAATGCTATGAATGCCCCCTCCCCTGGATCCGCCAGTGATGCTAATCGAGATATCTGCGCAAAAGAAATACATATGCAGTACAGCCACTACCGAAGTAACACCGGTGGTCCACCTAACGGGCAAGAGGAGAAAGCATGTAAAGCCTGCTGGCTACCCATCCACGAAAAATAAAGACCGTTCATACAATAGTCAAAAGTCGAGAAGACTTGCGCAAACGCGGAATACTCTGAACGATGTTTTGATGCCCTGTTCACATGTGAGATAGGCCCGAAGGTCAAATGACCGCAGGCTCCGTTCAAAAGGCCATCGTGGTCATGGCTACAGACTCAACTGCAAGACAGATAGATATATGGAAATGGCACTACTCGCTTGGTAATGTTGACAAACGTTTCCGATAAAATAGTTCAAAAACAGTAAACCGTCGCGACTAAGAGAATAATGGTTCTCCGCGACTTCGACATCACACTCGGTTTAATTTCGTAGAGGAGTGTCGTAATCAGCAATATTTCGCACAGAGGCGGGTTGTAATCACAATTACCGGTTTACCCAGGGAGTAAAAATATTATTTTTACTCCCTGGGTTTACCAGTGACCCCTCTGCACATAAAGTGGGTCACCACCGCAACAGGAAAAGCGGTAACGACGATTGTGACGAGACTTGCGGTGTCGCAAGTAGCTACTCAGAAATATGTTTCAAAGGCCAACAAGAATTATACAGATGAACAACGAATAACGCTGGCTAGCACACGGTACGCAAATAATTTTTTCGATCTTCTTTCTGCCGACAGAATTACAAGTAGCGCAGCATTTCACCCTTTTGAAACTTGCACCGCTCGTCGATAAATGGCTTTCTCATATCAGTATTTTCGGGTTACGGTGACCATTTTTTTAACCTGCGGTAGCGCAACAGGGTAGCGATTACAACACGCCTCAGTTGCAGACTGTGAACCTGAGCTGCGTTGCAATCAGCGCGCGGGGTAACTCAGTGTAACAGTTTCCGAAAAGCGTGTCGCATTCAGCCCTCTTCAGTCAATGAGACACGCCCGTGGTACCTAGCGAAAAATGTGGTTTGCGAGCTGTGTAACACCGTGCAGTTGCAACGTGTCTCCCTATGTGCATAGAATAAAAAATCCCAATATTACGTTTTATACCCTGCGACGTAGAGTTCTTCTTAAATATATGGCACATGTGTTTCATTTCTAGTTCACATTTCTCTCAATAAAAACCAAAAGTTGTTTTTCATGTAACTGAGCGATTAGCTATTTCGATTAGACTTGCTGGTGCCGATAGGTTTGTTTACGTCTTGAGACCTCACACCGTCGGTCCATTAATTCTGAAAGAAAAACATACGAATAATAAAATTCAGTAATTTCTCATAGAAAAATTATCTCATGGACTCTTAAGGAAACTATTTAAGGGACTGTATCATCATTAGCAACGGAAACAGCTGTATTCGCATTTTCGGGACTGCGCTGAGATCCTGTATCATTCATTTGCAATAATACCTGATCTCTCGTCTCCTCCAAAGAGGAACAGACAAACCATAGAGCTCCATCATCTTCTTACAGTGAGTGTTCAACTGGCTGCTTGGTTTGTGTGAAGATGCGGTTAATATAAATCGTGAATAGAGTAGGGCTCATGACAGATCCCTGAAGCACACCATATCTCACTGGGTAAGATGCGGATGTATGCCCACTCACGCGTACACGTAGTGACCGACAGTACAAGAAGTCTCTGACAAAGCTGGGCAAGTAGCCGGCAAGACCCACCTGCTGCAACTTCAGCAACAGTCCCTGATGCCAGACCGAGTCGAGGGCCTGAGCGATGTCTAAGAAGACAGCTAGACAGTATTCACCCTCTATTAATGCAGTGCGTTCAGTAATGTCTCTCTAATTCGAATGGTTCGGGTGTCTGGGGTTGCCGAATTAGTAAATTTGCCGAATTACACAACCCGTCGCTATTTCGGCATGATATGCCGAATTGGAGAACGTTCCTATAGCTCGGCACCTTATACGAATTGGAGAACATGTCAATAAATCGGCATCCATAGCAGAACGTTCCTATAGCTCGGCACCTTATACGAATTGGAGAACGTGTCAATAAATCGGCATCCATAGCAGAATTTAAGTGTGGATGGAAGCTTATGTATAGTATATGTATATGTACGTACATACATATACAATGCATATAGCTGCATGCATGCATATGGATGCAGATTAATTTTATCCCTAGAGAAAACAGTATAAACTTACGACACAGTCATAACGTAACTTACGTAACCGAGTAGATCTCGGTGTAATGTTGTGCTGCACTGCATAGCTCTTATGCTTGCCTTGTTCACGTTTAAGGTCGTAAAATGTGGAGGCACTTATGTCAAATTGCGAACACACACTACGTAGGTAATGATGCACCGCTACACACACAGCTGGAGCTCAACTGAAGGCAGTCTGTCACTGTTCGCTTCTGTATTTCGTCAGATGTCCCTCTAAATAGGCATGCAATTATTAATGGCGCGCTATATATAAGTGAACAGACGCGAAAATTTCGGAATGCTACCTGGCGTCATGTTTTCCGAAACCATTTTTGAAATTCGGCTTGTTTTGCCGAAAAAAATATGTGAAAAACTCGAATTAGAGGACGGACGTTGTTTGGAGAAGGCGCTCTCTAAAATTTAGACCTCTAATTTGGCATTTCATGACGAATTGCACCTATGGAAAGAGGATCCAGGTAGGATTGTGATAATAAAAGCCAATAAACCGAGGATTTTATACTCTGTCGTGCTGGCCTGTCGGTCTGTATGTTTTTCAGTCTGTCTGTCGTCGAAATTTGCAAGGGGGTATATTAACGGAACTTTTCGGCCAGGTTGGAAATAATATTGAAGGATATAAACTACTGGTTTTTGAAGTTTGGGACAGGTGTTCCGCTGGGAATAATATTTAGATCATCAGGAAAAAGGGTCAGCAATGAGTGATTCAGCGTACAGATCATTCTACAATTCCAATTATACTGTTTAAATTTTCCTATGGAGGTATCGTTGAAAAATGTGAGGATTACCTATTACACTCCGGGGAGATCAAATGTTAGGTACAAGAATATCGTATGTTTCGTGTTTAACTAACAATCTAATTGCAAGGCTGGTATTTCTGGGTCACGGCTTTCTAGAATTTAGATGTATTCGTGATTGTGAAGGACTGGTACGAGCAAGCGGCTTCGCCGAGAAGCATTACGGCCGGCCGGAGCGAAGGTCCGTTGGCAGCAAGAGCCGAGGGGAGGGCCGGCCAGATCAGCTCCGCTCGTCTGAGGGCCCCTGAGAGCATAAAGGGGCAGCTCCTTCAGCGCGAAAGGGAGAACCATCGAAGCCTGGGGCTTGAACACCAGCAAGCGAAAAACTCCTCCACACACAAATTTACACTTTGTTCTCATATATATACATCAATAGTCAAGCTTCAGGAATCTTTTGATTCCACAGGGCGCGACAAACTCATGTGGACTACTTCATTTTCTTGAGTGAAGACAAGCTTTAGGCATCTTTTGATCCACAGGGCGCGACAATATTATTCAGTCTTTACATAGTCTCAGAAGACCGTCAAACTTTAGGAATCTCTTCATTCCACAGGGCGCGACCTGTTCATATTCCATTTCTACGTGATTAGTCCAATCTTTAGGGATCTCTTGATTCCACAGGCCGCTTATGAGCTTACGTTTTGCTCTCTCTTGTGATTTGTCAAACTTTAGGAGTCTTTGCTTCCACAGGGTGCGACGAATTCATAAGAACTATTCTACCTGTCTGTGAAAAGTCTGGCTTTAGAAATCCTTGCAAGTGGCTCTGGCACGCCTAAAGTCAATCCATAGTTGTATGTTACCTGAATGATTTTTGTACTTGATAATGCTCTGTTCTTACGTCGATGGGCTACAGCACACTCTCTACTCCACCAACATAATGTTGGTCGACTGGGTGTGGGTGTTGCACTGGGGATGCTTGGTGTAGCTGCTGAGATTATGGCACCTGTAATTGCTCCACAGGCTTTTGTGTAGGAAACATAAATTTACTGGGCAGGTGTAGTGCGTTTATGTAAGACGACCAGTCTGCTGATCGCAGATGTCTGCAGGGGACTTGCCTACCAGGAAGATTTGACTGTGAGGTAATGTGTATTGCATTATGATCACTTGTGCAAGGATCGTAGTGAGGCTGCCATTAGAATAGAGGGCATATATCTGCTGTTGTAACTGTAATGTCAATGTAGGAATGATTACCTGTTGAAGAGATGAATGTTGGCTCTCCTGTGTTCAGGATATGAAGCTGGTTGTCAGAGAGGTATTTGTTCAGTAATTTGTCCCTGGAGTCTGCCGCTGGGGAGCTCCATACTGGATAATGTGCGTTGGCATCCATGAACATGGTGAGTGGTTTTGGGAAAGCTGATAGTAAATCTGGTGGGATGCTCGAAGTTGATCGAATTTAATCGTTAGGATTTTGCTCTGTTCAAAATTTAATAATCTCCGAACTTTGTTTTGTATGTTCCAACACTTCTTCAAAATTTTGCTCTCTTCAAAATTTAATAATCTCCGAACTTTGTTTTGTATGTTCCAACACTTCTTCAAAATTCTGGAGAATTAAATGATCTTCGTTTGCAGCATGTGCTTCTATTATTAAAGCTATTGGTTATTACGAAGTCTACCACGTTGACGTGCCAACGTTTGCACCTCGTACAGGCTGTGACCTGTCGCCCCGGTGCATCTGTGTGTCTGCATTTCCTACAGAAGTCGCTAGATCGAAATGACATTCATAGCTTTCGAAAACTAGGTATCATAGTTACAGCTTCCTATGATAACCTGCCAATCTGTTCGCAAAAGCTTCATAAATATAATTTAATAAACTCTGGGTCTTCACACCTAATAAACTGAAGTACAGCGAATCGTACTTCGTGGGTAACTAAAATTCTATTGGGCTTCTCATTGTATTCTTTAGTATCTTTTATAATACCATCTCAAGATAATTATTTATGTATGGTATTTTATCTTTCACGCCCCGCACTTAACAAAATAGATTTTGTTGTTGTTATGTTGCCTTTTCATGGAGATCAATAGATAAAAATTAGACAAGGTTGCAGAAGATGGCAAAAATTATATCCTTAACCCTTTTACTGAATGTACTTCTTGTTCAGATACGGATGAACTCGAAACAATAAAGATTCTTACAGCATCTCTCACGGCTGCCATGGAGTCCTATTTGTATAACTTTCTCCATACATCGAAACTATATTTCCTCAAAGTTCACGACATACAAGTTAGCAGATGAACAACGAAGCGCTGGCGAAGCGATGATTTAATTCACGGGGTAGGAGGCACAACAATTTTTTTTTACCTTGTTTCCTGTGAAGGAACAGTTTTCGCTTCAACAGAAAAACTTTGATGTACTGAGTGCGTATCATTCGGTAGGTATGATACGCGGGTGGGAATTTAATCTAATTCAGTACAATGCTTTGCTGCTTGCTAATATAAGTTCATATTTTTCCGCGTGTCATCTAAGGGGGAACGGTTGTCCTGCTAAGATGAATTGAAATAGACAGCACAATCTCTTATGACAGTTTGAGTTATACGTTGTAGAGTATCCATAAGAAGCATATTGGTAACAAAAGTATGTCAAATGAAGACGGGTCATCACAAATTCTTCGCTGTCATTTATGTCAGTGCGGGTACTCTACTAGGTATATAATTATTAGACTACGTAGGTATTCTACAGTTTTCTTCACTGTATAAAAGTGAAAATCAAACCCTGCACAAAAAGAGAAAACGTTTTAAGCTTAGAAAAAATTTTAGGAATACAATGTAGGTAGATATCTTCCCTATAGCAAGCTCTCCATTTACGTGGATTCTCGATGGATATTATCATCCTGAATTCTAACCGTTTGACATTTGTCCTGTGATCTCCTATATTTAAATTAAATTTACGCCCACATAAAAGGTGTTTTGTAACTACTTGCTGTTGCGTAAAAAGATATGTTAAATGGTGAGTAAGGAGTATACCATTTTCTTTTTCTTAGTGCCCACGTACTTTCCCGATAACAAATACCACCCTAATTTTCATGGTATTCGGTAGTACTGTAGTGCTAGGATATATTCCAGCTGCCGAATATGAAACACAGCTAGTAATGCAAGACTATGAAATAAAGGGACTTTTCCAGGTGAAAAGGACGGCTGAAATTGCGTCAGGGATACTCAGAGCAGACTTGATTGAGAATTTACCCGTTTTATGCGTTATATTAAATTAGGTATAATATTTATAGGTTGTTTTGAGCCTCTTTAACTACTGTAACGATATTTTCAGAGAGGAATGGAAAAGCTACGAAAACTTTTTCAGGAAAATGCGGTATATGCAACGTGGCACTAGTTTACTATGAAAATTGGCTCCAAGAAAACTCAGTCTCACAGAATGGGGTCTCAAAAACTGAATCTTAGAAATGCATTGATTAGTTATGTGAAAAATCCTAGAAAGTATTTAATTTACCTAACACATTCCCTAAATAAGTCAAGAAAAACGGAAGCTTTGCATTGAAATTATTTTGGGCGCTTATGTTACCTTAAAAAGGATAAACACCAAGAAATGTAAATTTTAAAGATGAAAAGTTTGTCTCAGAAATATACTGCTATAGATGAAGTAAAAATTATAGTCGACAAGTTTATCTATATATATATAGGGTTAAAAATTGAAAATTATGCAATTATCGTCTAATAAATTACTACAGCACGCTGTCAAATAAAAAAAAATTCAAGTATCTTTTCGTAAGACATTTTAATACAGCTTTTAGGGCAGTGGAACCCTGTGTCCGCTGCTATATGTTTATCTTTACCTGGTTAAGTTGGTTAGGAAGTGGCCTATCAATGTACGCATGGTTACTGTCCGGCTGTACTGTGCATGCAGTACATGAACTTCTGGTATGCACTAAATGTTAGGTAGTTGCCAGAGTTCGTTAACAAGTCAGCACCTACTACACGAAGTTGGTAAATAAATTTAACCCAAAACTCACCCATAAACTGTATATCGTTTGAAAAAAAAACTGCGTTATGGTAAAACAGAAATTACGTCCCATAACAACCAATAAACAAATAATATAGACGGCAGTGCAAAGGCCGATGCACATCATAGCGTTGTACCCTGCGGTCATGCTGCAGAACATCCGAATGTTCCGTTGCAGATATAACTGCATGTGTGCATATTAAATGAGTTGCATAATGGTTATTCTTCTCGTTAGCTGGCTTAGTGAGCAAAGTCCCTTCAAATTTGTAGTGAATAGCAACTCAGCAAATTAGTAGTGAATAGCAACTCAGTAAGCTGTGCAATTTTATGCTATTTTAAAGTAGGCACAGCAAAGTATTCAGGTGCTGTAGAGTACGAACGTGGGGCAAAACGCTTTTTCTTGTGAACGGAGCTTACGAAACGCTTCTAATGGCCAATGCATTTCAGCAGCAAAGTGTGTTAATGAGTCAACAACTATGACACTCGCTGACCATGGAGAATCCCAATATTATCAAATCTAATCACGATATAGGACAACCACTCACAACATTGATAAGGAAGATAAGGATCAAGTACTCAAGAGCTGTAAAGAAAAACCTGGGACAAAGATGCTTATTCGATCTCAGTCGCAGCTCATCGGCTGTTGCCAGTCTCCTGCTGGTGTACCGCACAGGTTAAATTATATTGCATTTTTTACGAGGCTGATAAGAACTTGGCATGCATTTTTAAAACGTCAGGATAGCTTTGCCGATATGTTTACAATCCAGTTGAAGTAATTATGCTTCTGGTAACATAAAATTTGATAGTTGATTACTGCACGCGGAGCATTCGCAAGCATGCATTGCTTCTAGTGTATCTGAGAGTGTTTCTGTCCTTCCATATCAAGGCTGTTCAAGCTTGGGTTTTTCTCCAACATCTTGGGTTTTAATAAAGATCCCATTGGTACCCCCTCTTGCTTTTGGCAGGGTGCTCTCAGTGTTTCCGACGAGGATGTCGATAGCCGTGCGGCGTGCGCAGACGAGCGACATTTTCACTGATTTCGACCAGACAAAATTGTCAGGTGGTCCAGTTTGGCCAAACATTTGAATGCACACGTAGCGGGTGAAACGCTTTGCAGTGACAATGTCCTAGGATACAGTTTTTAAAAGTTGCATGGAAACTAAATTGCCAACATTAGTTAAATAAATTTCATTGCTTGTTTACACGCCGGCATTTTATTCAACATGCATAGTACTCGGCAACTTAATGTTTCGTGTTATTCTATTCATTTTAAACAAAAGTTTCAGATGTAAGTTTTCTGCAGCTATCATCGTTGTAACCTGGAGACAAATGCATTTTATGCTTCTGACATTGCAGTTACAATCGCCACCATTTAACGTGAAGTTTTAAGAAACACGGATGCGTAACATAGCATAGAAGTCAACAGATGATAGGGAAAACTGGACTGTAAGTTGCCTCGAATTGCTCCAAAGCTACGAAAAAAAATTCGCCTAGACGGTTCCTGCTGCACTTACTGTTCAGGCAACTTCTTCGCCGCGTCTGGTGGAGAATTTGAGGGTGAAATGCCACTTTCGACAAATTTTGCTTCTCGTCTGCATTGGGCTTAAGAGAAGGAGAGAGATTGGATTAGATAGCTGGTAGCTAGTAGATTGACCAACAGTCCAATGGCCAGAGAGCAGCCGGCACTTACGTTCCAGCCGTCTATGAGCTATTGCCATTGTGCCAGTAAATTAAGATATATGAACAAGATAACAGGTAGAGAATAATCTCAGTGAAGATGATAAACGTGAAAGCAGGATTAATTACTGCTGTTCCGGGAAGGTTATAGATGTTAAGTGAGCTGGGGCATGAAAGATAATGGATTAAGATGGCCTCTGAAGGAGTCTGTGACTGCTAGAGATGTTCGTAGCTGTGGAGGGTATTGTTCCCAATGCTAATCAAGAAGAGTATTATACGCACTGACTGTCTCTGCACCGACCGAGAGACAACTTCGCAGGAATATCTATTCCAGAAATTCAATATAGTACACGGGAAAACTGATGGCTTCGAGTAGTACTTCGATATTTATGTATGATTTTTTGGCCGTTGATTCGCATGCGCTCCTGAAACGTGTCTCTCAAAAGTTCCGTTGAGGTAAAAAAAGAATGAATGGATCTTCACAAAATATTAATCATCTGTTCTTCCTAACATGCCTAACAATTCCTGCGAATTTTGTAAGGATCTGTCCAAAACTTTGGGAATTATTTTGGTGGCAAGCAAAGAGATGGACAGACATAGAACCAAACTTGAGATAAAGATAGCTTCCTTAGCGGAGGTAAGAAGCATCTTCCTTCTTACTGTCAGTTTACATAATTCCATTTGGATAGCGTTTTATTTGGCTTATTACGATCATAGTTTGGATCACACATATATAGATTACCATAATCTCAAGAGCAAAAGCTTCTAAAAAAAACCAATTTGGCCCTGTATATCAATGATAATTATCCCACTCCTATACAGATACTCCACCCTAAGTTATACTTATCTAACAATAACACAAAAATATTGCGTTGAAGCAAACAGCACCAATGGCGTCACGGACAATTTTCTAAATTTAAAAATCTTTAGTTAATGGTTAACAATGACTAGGAGCAGTTTATCAGATAGCGTGGAAAGCATCATTCCATCGAAAAATAGCTACGGATCGCAGAAGAAAGAAGATCAAAGAGAAGGTAATATATTAGGCTTTAGTAAGGCTATCCACATACATATTGAGCTAACATTTCTCCTTCAATTCACCATACCAGAAGCAGTTCTCAGTGCCTAACATATTTATAAATTAGGCTCAATCTATAGTAAAGTTTTACGTAATTATGCTGTTCAGAGCTACGTGAAACATTCAACGGCCTGCATGTTTGAACCACAATTTGTGAAAATGAACATTAACTACGTCAAGAGGAATAATGTAGCGTGGCTTTCAGATTGAGAATTTTTTTTTTTTCAAGCACATAGAATAGTCAAAACTTGAACTCTCTTAGCAAATAATAAGCAGTACAACTGTCATCAATTATTATAGTGTAACTCTAAGAGCACACAAAAAAGATGCGCTTTCGCCTTGAGGAGATCCCCTAATTTCTTGGTGGTCCAAGCTGAGACAGAAATCGATATAAATTTTCCTAAAAAATGGATGGGCACAAAATATGCATAGGCCTCGTCAAAATGAGTTTCCTTGGGTGCTCCGTGGTTTACGCCAGGCTTACAATAATGATAATATTGCCGAAAATATCCTTTTTCAGAACTATTAGCACAAGACACATTTCGCTTTGTTGTGATTCCTCGGGTTTTCAAAGTCGACGCTACAGCTTGATCTGAACAAGAGTGCAATTATTATGCATTTTCTGAAAATATCCTTGTCTCATAACTATGAGGCACTAGACATAACTATCCCTCGACGAGATTAATCAGGTTCTCCGTGGTCTACGCTAAAGTTACAATAATTATAAAAAGTAAAGCGAACTTTTACTGTACTCTCCACGAGGAAACCCACACACACACTGGTTCGTGTTGCAGATATAGGCCAACTGGTCTCAGAGGAGTAAGTGCAGCTGCAGCCGAATACAGGTCGTTAAGAGCTCTGGCGCTATAGCGAAGTATTCAACGACCCCCGTACCTTTTTTAACGTCTGAGTAAGGAAGTGCCGCATGATTGTTGTGTACACCAAGTAAGTTACCTTATTTCAGAACTATGGGGCAGAAGACACAACATCGCCTTGATGGAATTCCTCGTGTTTTCTGTGGTCTACGCTAGTTACGATAATATATACAATACCGGAAATTTTCCTTTTTTCAGAACTATGGGGCACAAGACACACGTTCGCCTTGATGGGTTTCCTCGGATTCTCCGTAGTGTACGCCATGAGAGTAAACCTTTCGGTAGCAATTGTCGCCATGGTGGCCAGCAACGTGACGTCCACTAATTCTTCAGACGACAGTTTGGCTTGCCCGCTACCCGACAACACTGACGACAGCGACACTACACAGGTATTATGGCAGTGGTATGCAATGCACCCAAATACATTTTGAGGGTAGGCTCCCCTCGCGCGTGATCTTCCGGTTTTGAACGGCCAATGCACTGCCGGTGTAGCGGGGGTCAGGGGAGGGGGCGTGAACCAGGAGTGGGCGGGGCCATGGAAACCGGAATTAGGTGGAGCCTAAAGGGACCCTCAAAAGAGCTATTTTGTCGCATTACCCACTACTTATGGCCCAAGATACCACAGCTGTGGTCCTCAGAGTGGGGGTGGTGGCTTGCCCCTTTTGCTTAGACACAAGCAGGAGCAGATCCATGAGGTAGCAAGAGCATGTTCCCCTATCCCCAAAAAGAACTCTGGNCCCCCCCCCCCCCCCCCCCCCCAAAAAAAAAAAAAAAATTGAAAGTAGCATCTGCTTCCTCTTCTCACACGCGCACAAAAAATAAATAGAACGATCTGGAAGTTTATCTTCATTTCAGTGTCGCTAATGAGCTGGGGTATAGTTTATTAGGAATAAGCAAGAGCAAGGAATAATTTGCACCATATACAAGTTTTTTTCAGTGGATTTTTACCTATAATCCTCCGCCAAGATGAACTCAAAGTTTGCTCCTCCAATCTAAAGACTAGAAAAAAAACTGGGCGTGATCCGCCCATGGACAAGTGGTAATGTTTTCCAGTTTTTTCTCTGAGTGACGTCTAATTTACGACGCAGGGATGGAAAAATCCTAAGGGGTTGTACGAGTCCGATGAGCTGGCGTTTGGAGCACTATATTGCCATCGGAAATAGCAATACTTACGTGCAATGTGTATGTATTATGAGAGGTGGACGCTCGCTGCCGCGTTCTGCCTAATGGCAAGATTAAAGCGAGACCAGATGTTTGCGGCCTCCGTCCTTTTTTTTTAATTAGTATGAATGAACTGACCCCTGCTAATACATATACTCTGAGCTAAAACAAGTATTTAGGCACTTCCGAAATGCTACTTTTACGTATTTTTATTATTATATAACAAAGAAAAGCAACAAACATATACTAGAAGCAGAAACACTTTGTGAGCAACATAACAACCATATTTGCCGATCATATTAACGAAAGCAGGATAGAAGTTTGGAAAACAACAATAAATGCTGAACATTATCGTTGCAAGCTCAAGTCACCACCGTCTCTCGACCATAGAGCACATTTCAAATTTTTTATTATTAAGACCAAAACCACGGAATGATGTAAAAATTTTTAAACGTAATATCGGATTCAAAGATCGGATATGAAGGAGTGGTGGATAGTGTTATAACTACCTACCTGAAATTTTGAGAAGAAAATACGCTGAATTTCAGCGGAATCTCTAGCTTGGAAATGAATGGTGCCTTCAGCAAGATAATGAACCTACGCATACCACCAACGCAACCGGAGAATGGTTCAAAGATATCGGTTCCAATGTACTAACATCGCCTAATCAACCACTACATATATATGAATCTGATACAAAATTGATATCGACTAGTGAAACTTAGGATCCGCTCAAGGCTTTCATGAATTGTAATGGAAGACTATTTTGCTAAATTTTGTAATTTTGCAAAAAAGTGTTCAAAGGAATCAAGAAGAGCCATTTAAAAGCAGTAGCGGGAAATGCAGGAGCAGCAACTTTATTATTAAATCTACTTCTTTCGTGTATCCAGTTTTTCCCTAACCTGTTTGATTCTGCTGATAGAGTTGTGTATGGACGGCAGAAATGATTAAGTTGTTGCTCAGTCCTGTCAATTGAAGCTAATAATGTATTTGGTATGAGTCTCATGAGTATACTAAATATTTTGAACCAATACAGTTAACTTAAAATATTTGAACTATCTAAATGCTTAGTTCACGTTTCACCATTTAGATATAGGTATATACTTATGAAATATTATTCACGTATTTCCATATTTGCATCTCGCTTCTCTACATGATCAGTAGGAAGATTCCAGCTGGATACTAATTATCAGCAAGAAACGTAAATTCCGAGCCACTGGTCAACGGTGGGTGACATTCACAGAATTTTCGCGCTCCAAAGTGACTTAAAATTAATCAAAATCAATTTAACTTTTTCTAGTGACCATTTCTGATGCAAGTTTGTTTCTAGCCAATAAATGCATTCCTTGAGTCACCATCAACAGTTTTTTCTACGTTTCAGGTCTCCAAAATTACCTGAAAACTTTTTATCGACGTTTCATCGATAAGGGGTAGGCGCTTCTGACAGGCTAGCTAGTGTGGTCTGGGGTGCAAATAAAAACTGCGACAAAATGACAAGTCTATATGGTTGGGACTGTGTTTCGAAACTAAAAATTTCGTACTTTTTCATTGGGAGTATATAAAGACCTCTGTATTGGTTCTTTTCCACACTCGTTTCACAAATCGCTGCTTCTTTTTCACTAAGTCCTCATTTAGTGTTTTGATTACAATAATTATTGATTCTTAAACCTCGCTCAAGCAAGCAAGGAGAGTTCGACTGGGACGAGAATACGCAGGGACTCGTACTCGGATCTTTCTACTACGGCTACGCGTGCACCAACCTGCTCGGTGGCATTGCTGCGGAGAAGTTCGGAGGTAGACTGGTGGGCGGCCTCGGCATACTCATCACCGCCCTCCTGACTCTGCTGACGCCGGTGGCCGCGAGGGCTTCGTCTGGGGCTTTGGTGGCTCTTCGCATACTGGAAGGCATGGCAGAGGTGAAGCTGTTAACCTTTGGGTTGTCTTGAATAGAGTGTGGCTTTTGATCTTTGGGTTGTCATGAACAGAGAGCGTGGTTGTTTCGATTTTTGGGTTGTCATGGACAGTCAGTGTGGCTTTCGATCTTTGGGCTGTCATGGACAGAGAGCGTGGTTGTTTCGATTTTTGGGTTGTCATGGACAGTCAGTGTGGCTTTTGATCTTTGGGCTGTCATGGACAGAGAGCGTGGTTGTTTTGATCTTTGGGTTATCATGGACAAAGAACGTGGCTGTTGATCTATGGGTTGTCGTGGACAGAGAGCTTGGCTTTTTTAATCTTTGGGTTGTCATGGACAGAGAGTGTGTTTGTTTTGATTTTTGTTTTGTCATGGACAGTGAGCGTGGCTGTTTTAATCTTGGGTTGTCGCGGATAGAGTGTGGCTTTTGAACTTTGGGCTGTCATGGACAGAGAGCGTGGTTGTTTTGTTCTTTGAGTGATCATGGACAGAGAACGTGGCTGTTGATCTTTGGATTGTCATGGGCAGAGAGCGTGGCTGTTTTGATCTTTGGGTTGTCATGGACAGTGAGCGTGGCAGTTTATCTTTGACGAAGACAGTGGGGATGTTGTTGTCATAGTCAAACGGTAGCGGTTTTCATATCTAGAGTGGAGATAATGAGAGGCTGTTGAATTCTGTTACATAATGTAGGTGGCGCTGTTTATCTGTGCCTAGGATGGAGATAACAGCGAAGCTATTGGAATTAACCATGACCAAAGGTGAAGCTGATGATCATTCACACCGTCATAAGGGTGACTGTAATGCTTGCATAGATAGTAAATGGGGCTGTTGATTATTGGCGAGGAGAGTGGTGAAATTGTTGACTGCATTACAGACAGAAAGCGCGATGCATGATCTGCATCAGCCAGAAAATAAACTTATTGCTTTTTATCACTGCCAAACTCTTGGGAAGCACAGCTTAGATGAAGTATTTGGGTCCTGTCAAGCTTTATTATCAGTATTTCTCTCACTCATTCTCCCTGAATTTTTGCATCACTGACTGATAGTCTGGAAATTACTCATAGTGCTCCGTTGACTCCCAAGGGTTGCATTATAACCACTACATGCATAACCAGTTTTGCCCTTTTTAATATTTCAGTTCTGGCTATGAAAAAAGAATTTGAATGATTAGCCCTGGCTTATCATTAATTTTAACACACTAAGATTAGCATGAGAGTTAAAATGACCAATCATTCAGTACATGATTTAGGATCGCTTTTGCCATTATAATAACCCTATTTGTATGGGCCACATTTGGTACACCAGTAGTTGCAGGCCTGCGGTATGCGTATCACTAGAGTGGTACGCGAAAGCTCTACAGGTGGTACCCAGGCAAAAGTATTATCCGCATTAAATTGTTCTTCTTTGTTATTGGTTCATTTGTGTGTTGTACTATCAAATAAACTGATATATGACCGAATTGAGTTTCTGATAGAACGAGGAGGTCAACAAGGTCTTCAATGCCTCCAAGGGAAGGGGTACAATACCTAAAAAAGGTTAGGAACTAAAGAGGTAGACTACGCAATAAATGATTGTACGAAGAATGCATGGAATGAAAATAAATTAACGTTTTTTTTTTCTCCCAGGCTACCAGCTTTCCATCCGTGAACTCCTTAATTGCGGCGTGGGTCCTGCCAGAAGAGCGGTCTAAATACTCGGCGTTCATTTATGCAGGTAATGTCGATTAGTTTATTGATATGATCGGTAGTTATGTTTTTTAATGGTGGGTAATGTTATGCCAGAAGAGCGGTTTAAACACTCTGTTCCAATTTACGCATGTAAGCTAAAGTGACTATAAAAATTTAGCGATGTACGGCGCAGCTTGTAGTGAATGGAACTTTTACAATGACCCCTTCCGAGCTCAGTGCGTCCCAAACGGTAATTCATGGGCACTTATCGGCGTCCTACGAGTATATAGTGAATGGCATCGAATAACACCGGATATATGCCTCTAAGTTTCTGATTGGGGTGCAAAAATTATCGTATAACATATTTGCACTTATGAAATTTTCCGTTTCTTGTTGAAAAATAAAAAAGAAAAACTGGATTAACGTTTTGCTACCTGCGGTCTCCCAAGATTTTTTCCTTTTGCTGACAGAGGTACCGCACTACAGTAGTTTAAATTTGCCGGTCAGTTATTGAAAATAAGAATGATGATTATCACCAGCAGGTGGTCAAATAGGGACGGTAATCACTTTGGCAGGGAGCGCAGCATCAGGTACAGAATATAGCATAAAGGATAAGCCGGGAACGTACAAGGTGCGTTCTATAAGTTATGCGATCATTTTCGTCTAGGGAGCCTTGGATGAGGGGGGGAGGTATTATCTTCATATTGTGCCCAGTCTCAGTCGCCTTCGATCTACCAAAGTGTTGGGTTGTGTGTTCCTATGAACTCTGTATTGCACTTACATTACACGGCGCAATGGATCACTCTGTCAATATTAGGCCAGCAAATTTTGTGTTGAACTTGGAAAGTGCACCACCAAAACATTTCCAATAATTCTGAACGCCTTTGAAAGCGATTGGTTGTCGAAGTCACAAGTTCTCTGGTGGCACAAATCGTGCAGTGGACGTCCACAGCACCTTCGTTGTCAAAAGTTTCATGGCTAGCTAGGACCCACCAAACGCCATATTGCTTCCTCGGCCTCCCTATAGTCCTGACGTGGCTCTCCTCAGCTTTTTTTGTTTCTTCACTTGATAAGAGGCCAGAAAGAGCAGCACTGGGACAAGACTGAAAACATCAAGGCTCATGTTACATCGGCTGTAAAGCGTATCCCGGGGATGACCTTTCAGCATACTTCCAAGGCCTGAAAACTTCGCCTCCATGCAGGCGTGTCGCAAGGCAGCTATGAGAGTGCTAGCTCGAAATTTTTTACTAATTGTTTTAATTTGTTCAATAAATACACTGTTATGAATTTAGTCATATTGCTTACGGAACGCACCGTGTACAATGGACACTCTGGGGTGAACAAATGCTTGCTGCTTGAATTTTTTTTTATGAATGCACTAGGTAACGTCGTGCCATCTACTGACCGCACAGGGCTGCTTATACCACGAAAATCAGGAATGTGTTCTGTGATCACCGACATACGTGCGCCAAAAGCAAGGTTTCCTACAGCTTTATTTATAGATGACAGAAAATTTCAGTTAGGGTGCTGGCCATTATACTAATTTATACTATGTGCAGATGGACTCAGAAATACTCTTACAACCTATACATATTCATGGTTTTTAGTTTCCGAGTATTCTTATAAACTGTAGAGTACATACGAGCTCTGACTCTCCTACGAACCCTTCAACTCATAACGATTGACACAAACTTTTATATAATAAATATGAATATTGAAGAATTTAAAAAAAAATAGACCTGATACATACAAAAGGGCGATGAGTTTTCGATACAGGAGACCGATTTCGCATCGAAGTGATGTCTGTTTCCTAAATATCTAAAACCTTGGTAACCGATTTTATCAAAACTGACTGGCGTATAAATTGAAACCGCAAACACTCTGACAGTCAGTGGCAATTCTTGTGAGACTCAGACCTCTTCTGATGCTCGCCGTCAGTGTTTTATGTGTTCGGAGGCTTAAAACTAACTTATTGTCGTCTTGACCACACATTCTCAGTAGGAAACCCACATGCACTGGTTCGTGCTGCAGATATGCCACCTCTAGGGCTCCAGTAATCTCACGGCTGCAGTCAAACACAGGTTGTTTGAGCAACGACGACATCAATGGATGGCTCATATGACAACTGCGTCCCCCGACCGTAAGCACAGTACCCCCAGTAGACCGAAGGAAAGAAATGTTCAATGTAGTCTTTTTTGTATTATTATATTGATTTTATTGGCAGGAGTACAGATGGGCACCGTAATCACGCTGGCAGTAAGTGGATTCATGTGCGATTCGGACTTCCTCGGAGGCTGGCCGTCAGTATTTTATGTGTTCGGAGGCCTGGGCGTGGTGTGGGCCATGTTCTGGTTCCCGCTGGTATACAACACGCCCGCCCAACACCCTCGGATATCCAAACAGGAGCTGGAACTGCTCAAGCCCACCACGCTGCTAAAGACTTCAACCAGGGCATCGGTAATATGCATTTTATACTGTTGACTATCTGCGTTTTACAAATGCTCTAATTGCTTCAAGCGATCACCACAAATTTAAGCGTTTTACACCTTTTCCAACCACACCTGTATAACAGTTAACCATTTTACAGAACTACTTAAACAGTTATGGAAAAAATTTAAACTGTTTACAGTTTAACAGCTGTAGGGTGTACTGTCCTCAGTTGGACTGCAAATTTTAAAACAATATTTGCTCTCTTTGTTAAAGTACTATGGCTACCAAGCTCTTTAATTGGTTAACGCAAGTTTGTCATGAACAGTTGACAGTTTAAACGTTTCGCGTAACAGTTTGAGCAGTTCTTCAAGATGGTTAACTGTTATACAGGTTTGGTTTAAACGGGTGTAAAATGTTTAAATTTGTGATGATTGTTTCAAGCAATTAGGGGATTGGTAAAATGTAAACAGGAAAAACAGTAGGGAAAATTAGGTTGCCACCGAAGTAAGCAAAGGAAAACAGCGTAATAAAGACAAATGTGTGTTTATATATTTACTAGTGGACCCGCGAGAAAAAAAAATGACGCAATAATCGATATTTTTTAGTAATATAGGCCGTTGCCGAATCTTCTCTTCTCTGACTTGCTTCATTTTCTTCATTGATCCTTTGTCATGCTCACAACCTGGGGCTTTTTTTTTTCTCTGACTTGCCGTTTCCTCATTTTCCCTCTCACGCTTATCAGCAGCAGTAGTGTATAAAGCTGCGAATCCTTCGTTTTTGAGGGTAACCTACCCTCGCTGCTCCCCTCGCGCGTGAGCTTCCGGTTTGTAACGGCCGATGCACTACCGGTTTAGTGGGGGTCAGGGGGGGGGGGCGCAACTGGAAGTGGGCGGTGCCTGGAAAACCGGAAGAGGTGGTGCGAGAGGAACCTGCCCTCAAAAACGAAGGATTCGCAGCTTTATACACTACTAGCAGCTCTCAATCACTTCTGTAACCTTTCTGCTTCACAGTCTTTCTTGACTGTATGGTATAGACGATTCATCTCTCTCCATGCATTCGTAGAACGTTTTTGATCTTGAGCATGTAGTAGTCTCGTACTAATTATACGTTCCCTATCTTCCTTCTTGATTAGGCTTGAGTTTTCAATAGTGAGAGGCAGGAAACAATCTTGAGTCTTGAGTCTTGAGTAATAAATGTTGTAATGAACTTGAATGTAACTCCAGCCAGCTTGTATGCATGTCAGCGCTCCGTAACCAAGATACGGTTTTACGAACTTAAATATCTGCTTCAGCGAAATTTTGGGCTATGAAACAAAATTCGCACCTTCAGAGAGCGACAGTGTGAGGGATGATATGCGTGGCATGGAGCTGAAGGAATTCACATGGTAATGGACAGAACTACCTGGAATAACAAGATCTGCTTTAGCGTCCCCCCCCCCCCTTTGAACGGGATTAATACTGCTGTAGAAGAAGCTGTGAAAAGCAGTAAAATAGAAGAAATAGTTGTATACTGTTTGTGCAAAATCACCTCCTCCATAGCGTTTCGTTGACTATCTGCCGAATTTATACGTCGTGGCCTGAGAGAAAAAAGTTATAAAATTGGACTCCAGAAGCTACATGCATAGTATTCCGATTTCAAGAAATGTTTTCAGATAAAGAGATAAGGATCAGCCGTTTGCCCGTCGCCATCTTCTGCAACCTTGTCATCAATTTACAAAGTTTGCAACTTGACTTATTTTTCGGCTATATATTTCCTTCAAAGCGGACACGAAATAATGAAGTACACGAAGCGTTTTATTATATAAGGATTTTTGTGATATTTGGGTCTTTCGTACCCCTCTGTATACTGTATATTATACCCAGGTCAAAAAATTGAGGCAGTAAACCATTGAAATTCAATTAATTTCCCTAACAGAAAACTCCATGGAAGGAGATCTTGACCAGTGTGCCGGTGTGGGCCATTGTCGTCATGCACTTCGGATTCAACTGGTGTTTCTACACACTGCTCACTGAACTGCCAACCTACCTGGACAAGATACAGCACTTCAATCTCAGCAGCGTAAGTGTTTGATTCAGCTAAATATTAGTATCATAAACGTTTTGCTTCAGTACACTACTTTCTGGAATGCTAATCTGGCTAGCTAAGATACAGCACTTTAATCTAAGCAGCATATTTCATTAAGCTAAGTATCAGTAAAAAAAAAAGCAATGTGTTAGATTCACGACACTGCGTACTGAATGGCTAACCTAGCTGGAGAAAACTCTAGTTCAGTATTTCAATGTAAGTAATTTGTGTACCTTAAAGCTTAGAAAGATCTGTAGGCTGCAAGCCGAACTGCCCACCAACCAGGACCCAAATTAATCAAGGTAGACACAAGCTTATAAAACCCGGTGCAGTTTGTATCTCATATTTACCACTCATATGTTCACTTAGGAAGCTCAAGCATCCCATGATGTGATAGAGCCCAAAAAGCAAGCAACGAGCTCTCTGGAGGCAAAGCGCGCGGAGAAGTATGCATAACGATTTACAGCTACAATTACTAGCGTGGGGTTCATAAATCACGTTTTTCTTAGAATGTAGAGATATTGTAAGCTATCAGACAGTAAGTCTCCCCATTAGAAAAGATGGGAGTGAAGCATTATGTACGTATTATAATCCCAACGAATACCTCCAGTCCAGCAGAGGTTATTGTGGCCAAAAGAGAGGAAAAAATAAGGGACGCGTAGTGTATCAAACAAAACGATCAACCTAGGGAAAAGAAGAGCAAGGGAAGTCAACTCTATCGTAGGTGGGGGAACGAATAGTAAAAGTAGCACAGTGAAGATGAAATAGAAGACGTCCCGAGGCTTGATAACCAATGGGGTCCCCCAATGGACGTAACTTCGCAGTACATGGGATGGGCGAACATGAAACTCCGATAACCCTATGACCCACGACTTTAAATGGCTAAGGCGTTCAAGTTCTGTCCTCTCGGCGGCTAAGTAGTCAGAGTGTCTATGCCGAATCAGGGTCACCACAGAATCTAAAACCGTAATTCATATTCAGCGCGGCGCCACGACGGTCCCAAATTCTGTTAGGGTACCAATTAAGTGCTGCAGTGTCAGTTCGATTCTCAGCACTGGTCACGGGTTTTCACTGGATGGAGTCTTCCGGCATCAGCAGACAATAAAAACGCGCGATGATGGATACCAGAATGGCTTTCAATAGCTACTTACTACGTCTGTTCTTCGCACGACCTGATCTTCAAAATTCTAGAATTAACTCATTAATGGACATTGTTGGATTTTATTCGACATTATTATCAGTGCTATTACTAGGAGATATATGGGTAACTGTGTAAGTAAATGGGTTAAGACAACTTCGTTAGGGGTATCCACTGTATGCGAGATAAAAATTATTATTCTGCACTATAAGAAGTGCGGCTCCTTATAGGGTTAGCAATTCTACGAATTTATATTTAAAACACCCTCTAACTTACAGAATGGCTTGCTATCAGCGCTTCCGTACGCCATCATGTACATCTACAGCATCCTGCACGGCATGCTTATGGACAGGCTCACGAAGAACAAAACCCTCTCTATCCTCAGCGTGAGAAGACTTGCAATGGGAATAGGTATGTTAGCAGAGGCTCCGACAAAACGAGAGTAGGTACTTCTGAGGCGGCCCTCGATCCTAGGCTAGGACTTCCAATGTAGCGGGGGGGGGGGAGCAAGGGGGAAGGGGGGGGATCGGGAAGTGGGTGGGGCCGCGAGAAACCAGTAGGAAGGGGAATTAGACCCAAGACTGGAAGTATCCCTTTCGTTCGGAGAACCCTCTAGTATTGCTGTTACAACGCCAGTGACCCGTGTGTTAAAAACAGCCGTTAAAACAGACTGGACCCATTATATATAACCTATTCATAGTGTTCTGTCACCAATAACCATGGCTGAACAACGAACAGGTTAACTCACGCGCAGGTAGGTGTTAAGCCCCGCCCATTCTTGTGACGTCAAGTGGAGAAATAGATATCAAACAGTATTAATTAGTTCGTACTTGTTACTTGCTTAATAAATACGGTGAGCCTGGGCTCCCATGAACAGAAAAGAGGAGTAATCATTCTACACTATCACAGCTGTTAACTGTGTGATGCAAAAATCGGTTTGCTTGAAATAAGGCAATAAAATGTCGAGCGAATAAGTTTACAGGCGAAAATATCCATTACAACAACATAGTTACGGCTTCCTAAGAATTGATATGGCTTATTTTGTAATCATCATATAGCATTTTACATACTTGTACACTTCGCCATGAAAAATTACTGCGGAAAAACATGGCTTACAGGGAAAAAACTACCGTAGCATACGTATTATCAGGGCAGTATTAATCGCTTTAGAAGTAATTTAATTCCAAATTTTTAAACTTTACTTGTGGAATTTGCATTTTAAAAGCTTGTCTCGTCAAAATATTACAAATGGTCAAACAGAGAAGCCAACATAGCATTTTCTTTCGACTTTTCTGAGAAAGTCGTAATTATTAGGGTAACTTAGCAGGACATGCGTTCAAAGTTAAACAAGAAAGATTTCGTTTTAAGTTTCATGACTTCTTTAAGAGGAGGAATTGGTGTTTCCTGTAGTTGCATGGAAAATCTGGAGGGAAAACTGAATTACTTATAATTACTACGTAGTAGTTTATCATTTTACTCGAGCAAAAAATGTTTGAAGCACAGTAGATGTTTTCGGTGAAAGCGAAAACTTAGTATACTCTTTTGCCACCAAAATTCACTTTTTTCGCTACTCTGGAACATTAGGAAAAAGAAAGAAGGTTCACCAAGTTATTTTGTCCATGTTCAAAATAGCCGAACATCAATTATCAGCCCATGGTAGCGGAAATATTGGTATAAATGAATAAGGAACACTATTGATACTTGTGCAACACCGACCTTCTTCTCTCCACCTAACGTCACAAAGAGAGATGCGCAGAACCGTCTCAAAATGGTCAAGCGATGAGTTAACCTGTTAACGTAGTTCAGCCATGCCTATATCAGCTGTTTTGACCACTTGCGTACCTGTTAGTTGTAACTACATTACCTGTACTTATGTTCATCGCTTCTTTATGTTTATATAAATGCGGATCTTTTCCGTATGTTGATATCAGTAGCAAATCCTGAATGCATTTGTTCGTAAAGAGCGACAAAATGATTCCCATCCTTAATGTAAGAAGAATTTAAATGGAGATACATAGTATATCACGTTCTTAATTTCTTTACTTATATAGTGCAGCAATATTAATTCCGGTAATGGCTAAGTGATTTATTCATTGCTCGTGTGGTGAAAAGATCCTATATAACACATGGTCGACTTCAAGCGATTTGCACTAGCAGCCCTTCTCGTTGGCCACTGGCTGCAACGTGATTCGTGTATGAACGACTGGATGGTAAAGTTTCGGGTACCCTCACACAAGAAAAGCTCGTGGAAGAAGGATGAGCACAAAGAAGGCAGAGGCCAAAAGAAAATTACCTGGTTTTGAAGAAATCGTGTACCCGGCTTTCCACAGCCAACTTCTCTCCCTCCCTACCTTTACGCAAAGCATCCGAAGTTTTTTTTTCTATTATTTTGTGCCAATCCCTTGCTGTGAGCTGGAGGCTCGGAAACTTTAGTGGAATAACTCATTTGTTTACCTAGGCTGTCGTCCCTCACATCTATGTATTCCGGAGCATGTGTAGTGTACAATCCAGGAATCAAAGAATGCAACGGGAGGACTCAATAGGACTGAAATAAAACTTAGCTGTGCACAATCATGACCGCACGTAGCAAATTTACATCACATCGACGAGTCAAAGTGTTTTAGGTGTGGGGCCTCAGACTTTCGTATATGGTTTTCTTGAACATATCATCGTATTTTTTCGATTTATTGCAATCAGTCTCCCGCTCAAGACTGGCCAGCTACTTGAGCTGCAAAATGCCATAAAATGTTGTCGCTAAGTACAGAAGTTCGGGCAATAGGCTACCTGTTAATTACCGTGGTTTCTCTCGGGTACAGATTTGGCTATAATGATGCTTATATTTGTTGGTAAGGATTAGATATATTCTGTGAAGCGAATATGAAGTGTAAATAAGGCTTCAATAAAAAAAAAAGTTAAATTGAGTCGGCGAAAGAGAACAAATTCGGCGCTAGTGTTGTGAAAGTTTCCACCAACATGCACTGCAATTTTTTATAGATAATTGCTAAATTAGTATATATTATCTTCGTTTATTTATACGCTAGAGATAAATTTTGCTATTTAAGACGATTTTTCTGGTTAAAATAATTAAAATACTCCTAGGCTTTTCAGCCATAGATTCATCGATGATGATGTCACTTTTTGGTGCTAATTTTTCGTGAGTCCTCCCGTTACGCTCTTTGCTTCTTGGTACAATCCTTGCTCGGTATGGCAGCGTTACCGGTTAGATTGTTTCTTTTACCCCTGATCCTCCCTGCTTGTGCGAATTGCTACATTTGTATCCTTCAGACCTTCTCAATATAATATTTTTATTTATTCGCATTTGCTGCTATGGGGCGATGAGTTAAGCCCGCTGCACACGGGAATCGTATCACGAGAACGTTTCATGTTCTTCTACTAAAACTTCCTGTGATCGTTGTGGCTACAGCGCTACTTCTTACAACAACGCTTTCAAATATACTGTACGTCCTTGCTAATGTAAACGCACTAGAAATCAAGCTAGATATTTCAGTCTTTATTATTAGCATCTGCCGTGGTAAAATAACTGGAGACTCGAAGCTTAGGCAATATTTTAGACGGTGTATTTTGGGCACGTCGAAGTCGTATTCGCGGTAACGTTATCGGAATAGTTGGAAGAAACGTTCCTGTGTTGCGACTCCTGTAGACAACAGTCATTACATTACAACATGTTACACTGATAAGTCGTTGTTACATTACAGCCTCCTACACTCCCATGGTAACGCTCATCGGGCTATGCTTCGTGGACTGCCACCGCACTTGGGCGATAGTGCTGCTCTGCATCGGTGTTGGGGCTTGCGGGGCCACCTATGCTGGCCACATGTGCTCCCATGCTGACTTGGCCCCGTGCTATGCTGGGATCCTCATGGGCCTCACAAACACCTTTGCAACATTCCCGGGCTTTATATCCCCTGCTGTGACTGGAGCCCTCACCAACAATAATGTAAGTACTGCCTGGAGCCCTCACCAACAATCATGTCAGTACAGACTGGAGTCCTCACCGACCATAATGTCAATACAGACTGGAGTCCTCACCAACAATGCAGTAAGTACAAACTGGAGCTCTCACCGTCGATAATGTAAACGAACATACTGTAAGTAAAGGTAAAGTCAGCTTGACGGAATACGCCAACTGGGAAACCGACGAGCACTGGCTTGTGCTCTAGGTCCCATCTCAACGACGTACAACCTCTGACGATCCTCACTCCTGGTTGGGGTCAGTACTGTGCAGGGCCCAAACCAACGATGCTATAACTACAAACTGAGGGCCCCAGCAACCATTATATCAGTACAGACCGGAGTCCGATCACCCAAAACGCTGGTACATAACGGATTCATCACCTACAATACCACTTTAAATTT
>LQNS02278070.1:22575905-22606313 GCA_001587735.2 Parhyale hawaiensis
GAATGCGCCTCTAGAGATATGTCCTATCTATTCAAGTATTTACTCCTTAATTCATTTATACATCTTAAAATACCTTCCTCAGTAGGAGCATGATTAACTACTTTGTAAAAACATATCAAACATTTAATTTCATTCATGTTGGTGTTTCGTTAATGCTTGGCATCAAGAACGTTCAACACTGTAAAAGGGATCAGTAAGTACTGACAGTACATATATATACATCAGATGTGAGCAACTATTATCGTCGTTTATTACTAGTAATATTCACACAATAAGGTTTAAAATTGTGCCATTACGTACGGTTAGTACAAAATCTCTACACCTATGCCAAGCACGCAAAAACTGACTGCTACGATTCAATAAGTACCTTGGTCCTGAAAACGATCTAATACTTTAAAACTTTTCTAGATCAATATAACTTTCAACTACTGGACAAGTGAGCTATACTGTGGCAACCTGTATAAATACTGTAGAACTATAAACCAATGTTTTAACTCTAGTTATTAATATATCTGCAAAAATGGTACAACTTCGTCGTCTTCACGGCTTTAAATCTCAAAAATGGTGCCCACGCAGGCAGCTCCAGAACTATTAATTATACATTTATGTATTTTCATATCTTATAGAAACTGTGCCTTGGGCTGGTACACAACTGGAGCTTGTTTACATTAAAAAAAATGTGCTCCAAGCTTCTCATAACTGGGGTTAGTTTATCAGGGTGTTTCTTCATCTGAAAACTCAAGTATGGGCTTCTGGGAGCATACAATATTTAGTTTCATCTTCAGCTAATTCGGCGTGTTTTAATTGGGCACAGAAATTAAGCCTTACGGGGCTCGATTTGGTAGAAACTTCCGGCAAAAGTTTTGTCCCTCTGAATCGTGTTGCATGTGTTACAGACAACGCGATTACGTTGATCCGGCTGAAAACTCCCTTTTATGAAGTAACATTACGATTCTGGAAATTCCAGGGGCGACTGATTAAGAGTCCATGCCTGAAATTCAATTCAGCGGGTCGCTTTTACGAAGTAACATTACGATTCTGGAAGTTCCAGGGGCGACTGAATAAGAGTCCATGCCTGAAATTCAATTCAGCGGGTCGCTTTTACGAAGTAACATTACGATTCTGGAAGTTCCAGGGGCGACTGATTAAGAGTCCATGCCTGAAATTCAATTGAGCGGGTCGAAGACAACACAACTTTTCGAAGTTTCAGACAAGTCTATCCTCAAAGGCTTCACTTTACTGCCCAATCGAACTCGCCCTGAACTGCCTTGCATTTGGCAGCTTTGCAGCTTGCGTTAGTTCATCTTCATTATTTCAGTATCTTAAAAATTGCATCATGTGCTGCTGCTGCACAATAGAAGCGAGTTTTATATGCAGGCAGAGGCGTGTTGTAATCACAATCCTGTTGGGCTAGCGCAACCCGAAAAATGAACACCGCAACCCGAAATGCTTGTTATGAGAGCGCCATCTATCGATGAGCGGTGTAAGCCTAACTGTAATAAAATTTTGTGTTAATTGTAATTTCATCAATGGTCGCTTGAAGTAAGTAAACTTAAGGCAGCTTCAACTGGGTCGCCAAAGTCGATGCAGACACAGTTGATTCAACTTATTCGGAAATGCAAACAGAAACATTAGCTTCGCACTTGGAATCGTGTCGCGGGTGCCACAAGCACCCTGATTATGCTGATCGAGGCAACTCAAATATCCCTTTTACTGAGTAAGACTTAAGTTCGTAAAAGTTTCATAGGCAACGCATTAACGACTGAAACTTGATTTAACAAGTCGAAGCCAGAGCATCTGTTGAAAGCTTCGGATAAGTCAAACCTCAACGACTAAATTTTGCTGCCCAATCGAAAACGCCCCTTACTCTCCTTACTCTGAGCTACAGAGGTTACTCTTTTCTCATTTGTACATGTATAATTTTTATGTAACTTTTACATGTTTCGAGCAGTTGTCTACGTCACTGTAACCCGTGTCACTAGTGCTTTCGGATTATGGCTGTAATACAGTGGGTGAGCGTGGGCGTCACTGGTGTATCTTAGGTAACCTATAAATTGTGATTACAACACGCTTCTGTTGTAACTAAGCAAATGTGGATTGGATTAGCGTCACAAGTTAGCAAAAGAGCAACTGTTTACTTTTCTACCTTAAAAACCCCAGTACCTTTTTATTGTAATAGCGCCTCTTGTCCACGATTCATGCAGCTGTACAATATGAAACATAGAAAGGAAAGTTCTCTTCACTGACCTGGGAACGCACATGAGCTGCATCTGTTCTATCGAGATACTATCATAAGGTTATTTGCCTAACCACATGTTTGCGTGTGTCGATTGCACAGTTACACGAAAATACCAGCAGTTTCTGTAATGCTCGGAAACACTTGCGTATTTTTCCCAACGATTGCAATAATCCACAATACACATGGTAAGGCTAAACAGTAGAAAGAAAAAAGCCGTTAGTATTTTGGACATCAATACACCGTAAAACTGTAATAATGAAGTATTATTAGTACATGTATCACAAATGAAAAATGCAGCCATTATAAATTTCAAAATATATTACGTAGTAGTTCCAGCTTCAAATTCGTCTTCAATTATCATTAGGAAATTAGCATGTAGAGAAAGTGCATCTTGAAAATATCCAGTGCACGACGAAAAGTGTCTTTGATATAAAATTACTTCCAATAAGAAGTTTAGCGTTTGGAGCAGAGGTTGTTCATGAATAAACATAGATTTTAACACAAGCTAAGGCCGAGAGGACAAAATATTGCAGTCATCCCTTCATGACGACTCTATGGCCAGTATCAAGGAAATTATTAATATCTTTATCATTGGAATATTGGATTGATGTTCCGTTCAGAAAGAAATACCTCAGGGCTGAAATATCATTACTTTCATTTGCTTCAAAGTTTCACCTTGTAACTATAAGAAACAGAACACCGTTTGCTTTCATGATTGTAAGTGACAGAAAAGTAATTAAAAGTTGTAGCTTTTCTTCAAATTTGAAAAGAAGAGGTGATTTGTTGAAATAGTTTTTTCCCTGCATGAGGTTGTAACTTTTAGTACCGAAGTTCAAAATGGCTAACTAAGGTACAAAAATTTGTTGTTGAACTGATGTAATAGATAGGCTACTGTTGTAAATTTTGTTGAGACTCGTATGATTCATGTTTTGATTAAGTCAAAAAGTAATGTAGATTTGTATAAAGAATTGTCCAAGTCGCTGAGGTTTTTAATTAAAATAAGATAATTCTGAAAATATTCTGCAATAATACTACTTCTTGAAGCAATTCCCATCGCCTGCTGCTTTGTATGTGGCTACGGTTTCTTTTTTCTCAATAAATTAGTAGAAAGCATTTTTCTAACGACAATAGCTGAAATAAATGCGTGACAGATACGGTTATCCTAATTTTAACAGAGTTGCAATATTTTGCTGCTACGGTTCATTGTTCAATTGCATTCCCATAGGAAAGAAAACCCTTTATAGCGAGGCAACACATTGGGCCTGATAAAGGTAAAGTTAAAAGTCTTAAATAAACTGGTGCACAATGGCGATAACGGCACCGATAAAAGAGCCAATATACACTCATGTATGCAGTTCAATCTTGGCGAATAAAGCTGCTTTCTTTGTGGCTGATCTTCAATTTGGAGTCGCAATGAATTTATTATAGTTCCGAAAGACAGTAAAAGACTTTTGAGATCAAGATAGAAAAAATTCCGTATTTCCTCTTATTTTACAAATTTTTAACTCCGAGGTACAGCAAAGTGTTTCTACGGGCAAAAGGGGTTACCTTGATGAGAACGCGATTGATAAAAATATTATTTTGTTTTTATTTTTCCCACTTTAATACGGAAAATAACGGTATAGCTGGTGTATGCAGATATCAAAAGCCAAATTGATATGAACATGATTATAAAATAGTATCATTACTTTCATTTGCTTCAAACCCGAATCACGACAAATTTAGTTCATACAAATACCATAAACCTAGATTATAAAAACACGGAGGAATGATTCGTTTTTCTAGCAAATCTTCAAATCGGAATTACGACAAACTTAGTTTTACGAACAAGAGGAGCCTAATTTAATAATACACTGAAGAAGCACGCAACAGTAGGTACCATAAATCTAGAAATTCAGACACTTAACACAACAGATCACTCAGATACAACAGGGCAAGCAACTATGAAGAACAGACGCCGTTTTCTGTGTGTGGCAATAGGGACAAATATTTTCTGTTCGCTAAGCCTAAATTATTCAGGATAGAACAAACGCCAAATGAGAATCCAGTGTGGGTATCTTCGTTCACGTTAACAATGGTGATTGAGGATTATACTAACAAATTTGACAATAAATCAGCGCAATAAAATAAAGTAAACGATGGAACAAGCAAATAATTGTTGGAACAGTTTTTGAAGCAAATATTTTGTATCTATTTAGCTGTAAAGAAGGGGTAAAAAGTAAAGCCAGCTTCACCGCACAACTCCAATGGGTATTCACAGGCATTCATTTATGCTGCAGATAGATGTTCTTCCTGTTCCCCAGGTCCCAGAGGAACGCACGACTACGATTAGTCCCAGATTATCAGAGCTATTACATCCGAGTCGGAAGGTTCACTAGACAGTTGCAACCCTCTTAGAACAGGACCTGCTCAGTGAACGGTGAATGCTAGAAACGCTGATACTGCAACTCGAATATCATAAAAATTTATCTGATTAGGGGAAAATCCAACTTGCGATTTTTAGGGTGCTAAGTCGGTAATCTCGAATTTTGTTACAGCGTGTATTCTAAGGAAAAATGTTCATTATTTTTTCAAACAACTGGTGGTGCGTCTATAGTGTTTCCTGTGTTTGTACCCACAGTAGCAGCAGCTTTGCGTGCTTGCCTGATGGCACTGAAGGTCATGGGATCGGTACCAAACCAGTTAAGCGTTCTTTGTGCCGCTTTGTGTGCTTACATGCAGTTGCTTGGTATACACAGCTACCGTGGGGCACTAACCTTGCCCAAAAAGGGAGAGGGTAGTGAAGTCGCGGGTCGTTGCACCTTCCGTCAATGACGCCATAGTTTTTAAGGGCTCGTGGTCGACTGCAGCCGTACTTACGCCTCTGAGGCCATCTGGCCTTTATCTGCAGCACGAATCAGTGCGTGTGGGTTTCTCAGTAGAGGGTGTGGTTTAGTTGATTTTACCTTTTATGTTTTTGGAAAAGCAAGTTTTTAGAAATCCTGAAAACAGAACCGGTAAGGTAAGATATTGCACGCACTGCATTTCCTTCGTGTATTTCTGGTCAGCAGTGTATCACAACACAGTGTTGCATATGACACCGTCACAATGACAGGATACATTCATCGGTGTAGTCAATACAGACATCAACAGAAGCAGGTACACCAGGGCTGTACAACAGGCATAGTTTACGATGCTGCTTTTCATTATCTCAGTGCCATTGCTTATGAACAACGTACCACTTAGTTAATAGCAAAGTACATAAAGGTTGCATAAAAAGAACTCCTATCCTCATTATCCAAAGTCTCATATTATCGAAAACCGATCGGTGGTGAAGAAAGTAGGCTAGATAAGTTGGTAAAGGTTACACCACAAGGCTTAAACACGTATCGGTTTCTTCGACATCTCAGAGTCTTAATGATGTGCCACGCAATCTCAGTCTTAATGATGTGCCACGCAATCCTAGCGAAAGTACACAAGAAAAGTACACAAGGTTTGAGCAAGGAGGCATACTTTTTGCTTCATAATNGTTACACCACAAGGCTTAAACGCTTATCGGTTTCTTCGACATCTCAGAGTCTTAATGATGTGCCACGCAATCTCAGTCTTAATGATGTGCCACGCAATCCTAGCGAAAGTACACAAGAAAAGTACACAAGGTTTGAGCAAGGAGGAATACTTTTTGCTTCATAATATCAAAGTAATTGCTAATGACGAATGCCTAAGCCTATGTACACTTCTTGTCGTACGTATGGTACCTAACGCCATCAGTGAAGCGAATAATAGTTTTATTAACGCAAAAGACAATGATATTTTTATGGGATACAAGCCTACTTGTGATACACAGGGCATTCCTGTGTCCTTTACCTTGACCAGCAGATCATTTGGCAGAGCTTATTTGCCCGAATTTAGAAGACATGACCAATTCAACGTCATTCTCAGTAAGTGAAACTTAATGACACAAGAAGTGGTGCACTAAGAAGAATTCTTTACTGAATGAACTAAAAACGCCCGTTTCAAAAACTACAATGGTCGTTGTAACAATTAGCTGGGGGTACTCGTCATCTCTGCGTATGTTAAAATGTGAAATAAAATTACGGCCGTTCGGCTTGGGAAGTAATGAAATTTGCACAGTTTTTCGCATCCTGAACAAAAAATAAGTCAATAACTAATATTAATAAGTCAATAATAATAACTACAGCGAAGCAGGATATAAACGGTATAATTTTTGTAAAAATTGCATGTGATGATGCTGGGCAATCGAGTCCGAAATGTGTATCTTAGTAATTGGGACTGAACTGAATGCTAGTAAATATTACTATAAAAAATGACTGCCTTACATCCCACCTCGCTGTTTTCTGTTGAGTACGCTGATTAATATTAGGTCATCGGAATGAGAATGACAAAGAGAGTACTATGCACATAGATGTACTTGGGGTATACTTTTTTTTTGGAAAAGCAACAGCATTACGAGCAAAAGCAACACCTTAAGGGGAGAACAGCATTTGCATTTGCCAATGGCTTTAAAGTTCATTTATACAATTAACAAGGAAAGCGTTTTTATACAAACTATTTTTACAAATAATTTCAGTACTTTTATATTCTTATTATAAATCTATGCTTTACATGATTTTTAGACTTGTCAAAACCAATATTAACGTTATCGAAGAAGAAATCTCTAACTAATCAACAGCATATTTTTCTTACATTAGAGTATATGTTAAAGTCAGGAGTTTAGTTTACGAAAAAGTACGCAATTCTAATTTAAATTACACAACAGATTTCCATCAGTGGACCCCAGATTCACACCCTATAGAGTGGTGTTGATAAACACATGAGATAAAATCCTACCACACAAACAAACTCATTCTGCTCCTGCAGCAAATTTTCAAAACTTGAGCGGCATAATTCACGACAGAATCTGACTACTGATTCTCCGAGGTCTTTGTCTGTAACTTTTTTCTTAACTTCGTACGGGTTACCTTGTTCCTTTCTTTTTGGAGCATTTGTATGATGTTCTTTGTTTAAGTTCAACTGTATTTAATTATGCTGATGGTAACGCGCTGAGGGTTATAATATATATATATATATATGTGTATCACGAGATTGAAATTACCACTGTCATTACTCTACTAATGAAATTTTTCAAGTGATACTTGACGACTATTCTTTGTAGAAATTGTATGTAAAGTACTCCACATTTGATGCAAGCATGATTGTTAGTTCCATTTTCTTCATTCAATATTTACCCAATGTTATTTCTGTAACAAAAAAGTTTAATCACTCTGTAAACAAACTTGGGGGAAATTCTATTTTCTAATCTTTTATCGTACAGGATTATCGTGAAGTTCACATAGATGCTGGAATCAGTGCTTAAGAATCTCACCATATCGTTTGAAATATATGTAACGTTCAGACAAATTTTCTTCTTAGGAAATTTCAACAACGCAATTGCAGTTAAATCTAATTGGATTAGATATCTCGATTCAGGCTAGCGTACCGAAGATTAAAATTCAAGATTTTTTAGAGGAATTCTTTCTTGAAATCGTTGCAGTTCTACTCCAAGTCATGGTACATGCAAGTAACACATATTACTATTCTCGGTAATTTTCTTCAGGTCGCAATTCAACGATTTCGGGGGGCAATCAGGAACGTGCGCCATCCCCATCATTTCCACTTCGGAAATATTTAGCGATTTATAAGAAATTTCTGTAACTATAGGAGCACTTATCGATTTCCGGTTTTTCAATATATCACACTCCGTAAATTCAGCTCATTTTTTTTCAAATTCCCAGCAACAGAGCTAGTGACGTATTGTTTAAATTATGAGCTAACGACAAGACCCCTTATGCATACAAAATAATATCCAAGGAATAAATTCTTATGGTTTCGTAGTATTTTTCTTTTAAATAGTCCTTCAACTTATAGTCATTTTGCACGCGTTATCGTTAAGCTGAAACAATATTCCACCTCAAATCCCCGTTAAGCCTCGTTTAAATAATGTGCTATAGCGACTAAGGTTGCGAAAAAATTGAGTCGATCAGAAACTTAAAGAGCATGCCAACCGTATAAGAGCTAGGCTATGTATTAAACCTATGAGTTCTGAACACTTCCGAGTATTGTTTATCGAGGGGCTCCCTATCGTCGTAAAGAGACGGAGCTTGTAGAATAATGCCTGCAGTGCCCACCAGCACAGCTAGCGTAAATATCCACAGGAATAGCCGGTCCAGCACCATAGCTACGTATTTCCAGTCTTCCTTCACCTGAAATGAAAACAAAAATCAGTGAAAATAACCACGAACGTTTCTTCTAGTCTTATTTCATCTAAAACCCAACAGCATGCTAGTCAGAATCACAAATGCCTATTCTAGTCTTCCTTTAAGGCCATGGTACATGCTGGTTAAAAGAACAAGCTTTCTCTGCCAATCGTCCGAACCTCATGTTGAATTCTGATAAACACAGCTTTGAGTTTGCCAAGAAAAGATATAAAAGTATTAGCCGTCAGTTTAGTTTGGTCCGCAGGTGCCGTTAGTTAACTTTCGGACAACACATTAAATTTGGAGGGAATTATAGTTCAAAATTCTTTGCAAGTGTGTTCTTTAAACCAACGGATTGTCACAAGTTACGAATTTTATATTTCATTCGTGACAACATGACGTCATCGTGGTGTTAAAATGGGCACATTAACGCTTTTGGATGCGAAAAAACAATACTCGTTCATTTGATTCGCGTGTACAGACTCTTTCCTAAAAAAGAAGAGCCAGAGTGGAAATAACAGCGTATGTTTGTTCTAGTCTTATTTTATTCGAAATTTGAGAAGCACACTAATAGTAATCACGAATGCAAATTCGAATCCTCTCTTGCCGGAAATATAGAACGTACAATGACAATAAGCGAGAATATGTGTGTTTTATCTTCTTTTACCTAAAATTTTGGAAAACAATGATGGTATTTGCTTCTAGTTTTCATTCTCCTGAAATCTCCCCAAAGTTAGTGACTGTAGATTCTACTCTACATTTAACCTCAAAAACAAGGATGAGAAACCATAGTAACGCATTACCGTCCAGTCTCTTTCTACCTAAAGTGCAAAATACTTAATATCAAAGCTCAGGGCGGCTCGCTGCTAAAATATTTTTTAGCAGAACTAGAGCACTTGTAGAAACTGTCTGTCCGCAGCATAGCATAACCTACCACGACCAGAGTCAGAGAGGCACTGACCCTCGAACAGACATATTGACAGCTTGTGGAACTGGAACGCGGAGAGACGAGTGTCCACTGTGACCTGGACAGCATCGCTTTGGCGTCGTTACTGCAAGCAGGTAAGCAAATTGTTGACTTCGAACCCTTTCCCCATGAAGAATTAAAAATGACGATATTTCCGGTTTCAAGAAGTACTGAAAATGGTGATGTTTTTTGTTTCATGAAGTGCTGAATGTGTCGATGTTTTAGATCTCATGAAGACCTGAAAGTGGTGCTTTTTCAGGTTTCATGAAAGACTGAAACTGATGACGTATCAAGTTTATGAAATACTGAAATTTGCAATACTTCAGGTTTAATGAAGTTCTGAAATTGGTGATGCGTCTGGTTTTCTGAAGTAGTAAAACTTGCACTGTTTTAGGTTTCGTGAAATACTACATTTATCACCCGCAAACGAAGTGAGAGAGGTGATAATGTTTTCTTTAAAGATTTAAGTATATTTGTTTGTTTGTATAAATATATTTGTCTGTCCACCCAATAAGTGGTCGAAAGAGTTGAGCAACGTTCATAATTTTTTGTAGGAGATTGGTGGGTTGACTTAACTATAACCCATGCCATAAAACCAGACCTAGCTGGCCATAAAATATGACGGTGTTGAATTTTCCTCCACCGGGGCGAATTTGCCTGCGCCGCGGCAGATCTTCTTACGCAACGAGGCGTTCTATTTTATTTCTTTATGTTATTATTAAGAGATTTCAAGAAGGGGGGGGGCTCTGCCTTAACCTTGTTGGACACAGCATCCATATGAAAAACTAGGATTAGCTGGCCATCAAAAATCAAAAATGACGTCGTTGAATTTACCCCTACCGCGGGTGATGGTCTTACGCCATGAGGCGTTATAGTAAGCTATGTTTACGGTTGATGAAATACTGCAATTGGCGATGTCTTTGGTTTACGAAACACTAAAATTGGATTAGAGATGTTTCAGGTTTATGAAATACTGAAATTTGATTACAGATGTTTCAGGTATCAATGAAAGCAAGGTCTGCCTGTCATATTAGCTCTAATTGAGTATCCATCAATCAGTGGTTTTAATAGAGTGGAGTCCAGACAATTTTTCATTCATACATTTAAAAACACAGTATTTTCTATAAAGCATTCACTATTACCGAATAAATTAATTTTTCCTACATTAGTAAAAAAAGTTGTCACATATTACCCAGAAGTTTTACCTCTCGACATCTGACCAAAATTAATAACCATTACCTCATCTTGTCTTCAGTACTTAAATAAAGGTAGAAGAGAGCTAATTTTAGCTACAACAGTCCAATGAAAACGATTTTTCGAGTCTTTCTTACTTATGTTATCTCAGTCGCAATTACATGAGTCATTCAGTAGCGTTGCCACATTTTACGTAAAATTTTCGCCAGTGACCTTAGCATGTCTAGCCCGCGCATCCAAATGCGTGTAATTATTCAAATTAGCTTCAGATAACTAATTTCCTACCATGCGAAAGTTTAAACATACACTGTATACCATAAAATTATCGTTTATCATCCATTTTCCATACAATTCGGTCTCGTGCATAATTCAAGAGTTATGACACCACCCCTTGAAGGATGGCCGCTGTTTACGGCAGTTAGATGCACATGGTTTCTAAGGCGAATTGTCTGCATATTTTGCTGTATCCTGGTAAACACAATTGTGTGCTTACCAGGGAAGTTACTAAAGAATTAGCAGCCAAGCCAGTTAACGTGGCTCGTGTCTCTACAGCAAACTTTCGGATATCTCTTCAGACATGGAGTGATTCATAACTCAGAAAGCTGGGTACTTTCCTAGGTACTATTTTGACGGACATATCAACGCATTGGGACGTTGAGCAAAAAAAAAAAACTTCCTTTGGCTGTCTTATGACTGGCCATTAGAAACTCTGTTTAGTGCACAGCAATCTATAAATGTCAGTAGCCTGTTGCAATAACATCCCCTGGGTTGTCTGTGCCGCACCGGAGACCCTCGTGATTGTAAATTGTGTCACAATCGCAACCCTTAACATGGTAGCGACAATTGCAACACGGGTTATGGTGAAGAAGGTACTCGGTAATATCCCTGTTAAGCAAAGGGAACTTAACTATTAAGTAGAGTAATATTAACTATGTAAGTCGAAGTAAGTAAATCAGTAACAATCTTTACTCCGAGCTCTGTAGACGAAGTTACAATCAAAACAGAACTTTTTTCTATTGTTGAACTTAGGACGTTCACAGATAAATGGCGCTGAGGTGAATGCGTTTCGGGTTACTGCGACCCATATCAGGTTATGGTAGCCCAATTGGGCTGTGGTCAAGGCGCGTTCACACGATCAGTATTATTGATAGTATTCATTAATACTGACAGTATACTGATCGTGTGAACGGCGTACTGATGAAAATATTGACACGATCAATAGTGCTCAGATATCTCATCAGTATTTGGACATTCTTGGATTGATGGAAACTACTGAACTGATCGTGTGAACGCAGCGACAGTATTCTTATCCCTAACACGCATGATGCCTGCAAACGTCACATTCTTAAATGATCGTCCAGTTGCTAAAAACCGTAGTGTTACAGCCAGCCTTTCATCAGCTGAAATGCTTTCTCTCAATGTGGAATCTTTCTCGGTAATTATTGACGGTTTCAAAATATTCAAAAGTTTGTAGTAGATGTCTTCATTCATCCGGAAGTGCGTCGTTATAAAAATCTTCCATTTCCGTGAGCTTTATTTCATTTAATAAATTAACATCCGTGTACATCTTACGTCTTAGAATCCGCTCCTTCTCCCATTTCTTTCTATGTTGTCTCTGTTCCTCTAACAAAACCATAATTGCAGCGCTAACATTTATTATGTCCTTCATTTCAGCTGTTAGAACTGACAACACAAACCACTTCCTACGGAATCTAAGCAACTACTGATTGAAGTACAGACAGTACATTATTGATGGTTTGTTCTCGATACTGTCAATACCCGATACTGTCAGTACATACTGATCTTGTGAACCCTGCATTACAGCACGCCCCAGTACTGATGTGGGTTCGTAGCCACAACTAACCCCTGTGTTTGTAAAAGTTTAAAAGTTATATTTCCGGATTTAAAGTCCGATGCCCACGGAAGACATAAATTTAGGTGGTACACTCAAAGTACCGCCATGAAATTGCCTCGCTGCGAGCGTGACTTCGACTTGCATTCCGTTGCACTGTCTAAAAATTACCTTAAACGTAAGCGGCTAGTGAAGACTTTATAGTATACTACGGAAAGTTGCGTTGATTGAGCTTTGGTACAACCCAGCATGATCAAATTCTCAGTGGCGTATACTGTACCGCGATGTCAGTTACGCTAACTTGTGGCCACGGTCACGGCAACGTAATGGGACGGGTAGCATGGCTGCCGCGCGACTCTCGTCTTCCGTGTGCATGGGGCCTTAGTGACCTTGGGATAGTCGTAGAATAACTCCCCCTTTCCCTCTGAAAAGTTTGAATAACCTCAACTGAAAACTCGTGCAGTGCAAAAAGCAGAGATAGGCAAGGGTAATTCTGCAGCCCTATCACATGGGCACAAAAAAATGGCCAGCTACCGAGACATAGGGCTTTTCATTTACATTGACGTAAGGTCAGAAGTACCTACTTCTGATAGGAAGAGATGCCTTTCAGCAGCAAGAATCTTCGTGAAAACACTCAACCCACAGCATACCAACCTCTCCAAGAAAAGTCTCCCAGATGCATCTGCCACTCATCACACAACAACCACCCTCAACAAAATCTGAACAGTGAGGGTACAGGCAGCCTCCTACTCGCATAGGGTAGACAGGAAGCTGTTGCCAACACTGCAACAGCTCTCGCTTAGCTACAGCGAAGAGTGACAAATGAATAGAAAGTGCTCACACAAAAAAGTATGCACGATACCGTCTCCAATTCAACAACCTCTTTTGCTTCAGCGCACCGGGCAGTAAGAAACCCACCTTGGTAGAATCTTCTTTGCAGCGCGTGTGCTCGGCGATAAAATTGACGCACCAGCAGGCCCTGTGCACCTCAGCGGAGCAGTGGGACAAATCGTGAACAAAAGACGACCGATAAGTTGGGCTTTTTCCATCACCAACACCACCACCACCACCACCTCCGGAAACTTGGTTCACCAAATACGGGTCAGTGTTGCCTAGATCCGTCTGTGACGGGTCCGTCTGGACCGTCGTTTGACCCGTCTGGTCCTGCTGATGGATATTATTGGCGCCGTGGATCCTGCAGGTTAAGGGAAACCCTGGATCCGCCAACCTGAAAGATAAAATGCATTATAATGCTGGAATTAAAGCACACACCTAATACCAATACAGGACAGTGGGAGGGGAGGCGGTGCAAAGAAATTTGCATGCATTGAATGAGTTGTGGGGGGCGTCTGAAGTAAATGTGGAGAAGTTTCACAATACATGCATGAATGTTTGATGCACGGTAGCAATATTAGGGGGAGGGGGCTTGGCTCCCCCTCCCCTATTTGGGGGGGGGGGTCGAGCCCAGAGTGTACAAGTGCCGCCAGGACCGAAGGACCACCAAGCTGCAAAATAAAATATCTCATATGAATGATACAGCAGATAATAGTGAAAACTCCCTACTAAAATAATAGTGTTCGCATCGGCAGTCAGAAGAGAGGGACCCAAAGTCCGCCAGCTTTCTAAATAAAATACACTAGAATGTTCTCAAAGCTGGGCCCCACTACACGATTGCACGCTCGCACATCACCCCGATGCACCGCGAAAGTCGGTAGCTTAGATACGGTAGCATGAACGACGTGCGACCTGAACTTTCCCTCATAAGTTGAGCTTGCGATTACACTCTGCATCCCCGACATAAGATCAGCAGCATCAGATTTAAGCTCACTATAAGCATTAATCTTAATGTTTGATTAGAGTTGAGTCTATGGCCAGACCAAGATTTTCTTTCCCAGAGATGAAGTGAAATCCTGGGATTCGTCTACTCTCTGGGCTACTGCCGCCCCACGCGAGCTACAAAGCGACGTAGTGTGTTAGATAAGCTTGATACATGTTGTATATGTATAGTAATGGTTACGTTTTCAAATGGAAACCAGAACAAAAATATGCACAGCATAGGGGCAATAAAACGAAGAACGAAACTGACAGGAGGTAGAATTACAGAATTCTCAACAAACCGAAGTAAAACGCCCACAGCAGTGCCTAAGTAATATGCTCACTACCGAGTTCTTTGTAAGATTCACAACAGACCTAAGTAATATGCTCACAGCAGAGTTCTTTGTAAGATTCACAACAGGCCTAAGTGACACGCTCACAGCGGAGTTCTGTGCAAAATTAGCACAACAGTCTGAGCCTAAAGTCAGAACTCACTGCGTAAAATCATCAGGCAGCAGCTGTGGCTGTAGAGTCGTGTCGTAAGTGAAGTCTTGCTTATACACAGAGCCGAGGTCGGTGGCGTATTGGTGCAGCGGGACGTTGCTACCGTCGCTGCGGAGGTCGTTGCTACTCACGTCCCGCAACTCGCTGCCGTTGCAGGTGCGCACAACCACTCTGTTGGGCTGGTCGGCGCTCACACTGAAAAAGTTAATTTGTTGAGTTAACCTATTTAAATACAACCCGCTACCCGCAGTGTAAGCAGAAGCTGGATGTAATGGAACGGCAAGAGCAGGAAGTATTAAATAACGAAGGTCATGGTATAAACTGTGCGCCTGGTGAAGGTCAAAAATGGCTCCCAAAAAATACAACACGCCAAACTTAGCAATTATGGGAAGACGGTGTGAACTCTTTTAAATGAACAGTTCCCAATAAGAAAGCTATAGGCATTTATCGGCTGCCTACAAGTAAATAGTGAACGGCATTGAAAAACATCGTATAAAAACCAATAATCTTCCCCTACAGATTTATGAGTGATTCCATGGGAGAAAGAAAATGAATACTTTGAGTGAAATTTATTCAGTTCCACCGATGACAAATATATTAAATATTTGGAGTAAACCCCGCAGACTTTACGATGATTCCAAATGTTGGTGAATGAACTATTCGGAGAAAAATCAGCAGACGTTACTACACGTTTGTAACAGTAAGGCAATCGCGACAGCCAAATTCCCCATCAGAAAAATTGTAGACATTTATCCGAGTTTATAGGAGCGGTATCGAATAATGTCCGACAATCGCTTCAAAATTTCTAATGAGTAGGCTATTGCTTTAATACTGCCTGTGGAGCTCTTCTCTCGACTCCACTAAACTTTCACGTTTCCATTGCACAAAAAGTTATGATTTTGGACACAACTCAACTACCTATGCTAAGTCTCGGACAAAAATTTATTGCCAATAATTTTATTTTTTTTTTAGCGTAGAGGATCGAAACTTGGACATATAAATAAAGAATCCAGATGACGAGTTCATCACGAAAACCTGAAAATATGAAACATGGGTGCCCAATGTTTTTGTCAATAAGAAACTTTTATCATGAATACATTAAAGTAAGGTTACAAGCAGAGCGCAGGGTATGATAGTGGGAAGGCTTAAGTAGTATAACTGAAATTTTTAATAATATATATGCCGTTTTGTTACATGGGGTAGCAATACATAAAGTGATACTTTGACCCAAGAAAAGATAACAAAAAATGGGTACATAATGCGGTAAGAAGCTCGTGCACAATACAGCAACGATCGTAGACATAAAACTAATGAAATAATTAGCTCGACATGCACCAGCAACATACTGTACAATAAGTCAAGTTTATGACGAAGAAACAGCAAAATTTAATTATAATCTAACACGTGCATTTTTGTTGCACTTTATTCAAAACCAATATGTACAGGAATATTTTCTACAGTATCATCGTAAGTTATCTTCCCAATGATATTATTTAAGATAATTATACACGTGTGTAGAGGAGAAGGAGGAGAAGCCATGCACTCTCGGAACAATTTGTGTGAAGTTTAGTATTAGTTTGGCACAGAAAAACAGGTTTGTAGCATTTCTCGTTCCTTAACTAAGAGAAAAGATACCGTAGGTTTGCTTAGAACATGTTATAAAATACCTGCTTAGTTTATAATAGAAAACGGTTGTGGCAATACAGCCGATGATAAACATGGCAACCGACAGTTTTTTTTATTGGAAGAACATTACTGCTAAAATAAATCAATGTAAGCTATAAGGACTTGCTAGTGATAATTTTGTCGTAAAACTAGCTAGGTTTGAAAAAGTGTTTGGGTGAATAAACACAAGCTACAAAAGCCCTGTTTTCAGCCATTTCAAAGTAGGATACATAATTAATATAAAACAAACACTGCTCAGGCAAGTCAAAGGAAACAACAGAGTACCCTCTTGTAGCTATTTCCAAATGAAATAAATTAGGCATGGCTGAGATTTCGTTCAGTAAGTCGGCAGAAGCAAGGGAGTACATGTTTCTATCCATTTCCAAGGAGAATTACTTAGGTTAAATAGAAAAAAACTGATTACTAATACAAGTCGGTAGAAGCAGCAACGTACCTGTTTGTAATAACAAAGAACTGTTGGTGGTAACTATGTGGTAGAGTTATTTAATTCAAGATAGAAAATTAGTTAGGCAAGTCAATGCAAGCAATAGAGTGACTGTACCTAGGAGGATAAGATAGAAAACTGATCAGATGAGTCAATGCAAGCAGCAGAGTACCCGTTTGTGGTAATTTCTAGGTAAAATTATTTATATAAGATCATAGACCACACCATACATTGACTGGACACTAAAATCGGGCCTCTCGCAATTGGGCCTGGAAGTCGACTTACGTAAGCGTTAATAAAATGAGTTTTAATAATCACAGAAACCTCAAACAAAGATTAGTTTCTTCATCTTACCATAAGGAATGTGTTGCAGAGCAGGGAATCTAAATTCATAATCATATACCTTCAGTGGTCGATATATACCATAACTTCGGATAAAAAGAATAATTGAAAATTTAACATAATTTCTAGGAACATCAAAATTTTACTGAAAAATTGGCTCATAGATACTGCACGTACTGTACTTTAATATCACATACAACTGAGCCTTTTTTCCAATGACGGATTTGAAGGAATAACCTCAAAAATTGATGTATGTAGACTGTAGAGCTTTCGGAGTCCTACGAATCATCCAAAGGAGCGAAACACCCATAGGAAGTGAAAAATTCTTAACTAGTAAAACAAATTTTAAGTAGTAAACAAGTTCTAAATATCGAAAACAAGTTTTAACTAGTGAAAACAAGTTCTAACTAGTTTTCATTAGCTACAATTAGTTTTCACTAGTTCCAGCTAGTTTTCACTAGTTTCAGCTAGTTATCCCAAATTTAAGCTAGTTTTCACAAGCTGTCACTAGTTTCAACTTATTTTCACTCGTTAAAGCTTGTGTTCACTCTTTAGAACTTGTTTAGTAGTTAGAACTTGTCTTTATTAGTTAAGAATTTTTCATTTCTTTCGGGTGTTTCGTCTCCTTTGGGTTCCTTTGGGTACAAATAGCTCTACATAGATCAATTTCTGAAGTTATTGCTTCAAGTTATTGCTTCATTGGAAAAAACTCAATAGTATGTGATATTAGATTACATTACGTGTAGCATCAATGAGCCAATTTTTTCTGTAAAATTCTAATATTCCTACAAATTATGATGAATTTTCAATTATTCTTGGTGTCCAAAGGTATGATACATCTCGCCTACTGAAGATATACGATTGCGAATTTAGATTCCCTGCTTTGAAACGCATTTCTTATAGTACGACGAAGAAATAAATTTTTGTTTCAAGTCTCTGTGATTATTAGAACGCATATTATTAACACTTACGTAAATCAACAATTACATAAATCGGCCTCCAGGCTCAATTGCGAGAGGCCCGATTGCAGTGTCCAGTCAATGTATGGTGAGGGCTATGATAAGATAGAAAACTGATTAGGCAAGTCAATGCAAGCAAAAGGGTATACTCGTTCTTGGCCATTCGAGGTAAATTATTTAGGTTAAAGACAGGAAACTGATTAGGCAAGTCAGTGCAAGCAACGAAGTACCTGTTCGCTGTAGCCTTTCCATTGACTTTAGCGGATGAGCCCCACAAACTGAGGAGACAAGCAACATTTAATATTAGTACAGATAATAAATAATAACAGCAATCTACCGAGTCAACATCGCTCCGTACGACACTGCCTGCTTCCCAAGCCGTTCACGAAGACCTAGGAAACTTTTTGATGAAATGATACCGAATGTTACAAGTATTATTTTTTAGCGATGATATATCAAGCCGTGCAAAACAGATCGATGTTCTTTGAATTAAAGAAAACATATTTTATCAGGTAAAATTATAAGTAGAGGGCTAGATTGATTACTATTCTACAAACTTCAGGCTACATGACGAAGGGAATGATGTAATTATTGTTGAATGGAAGACACTGCTGAATAGAAGTCAAAAAGCGTGTAATAAGGAAAGTTATAAATCAGAGTGAGACAGATTTTTCTGTGTGTTTTTAATTTAGAATGCTATTGTGAAGAAAGAGATGTCACCAGAGTCAAAGCTTTGGCTGATATGTACACTTAAGTTTATTACGTAATAGCAAAAATTGTAGATCAGGGTGACAAAGACTTCAAATGTTAATTGAAATTAAAATTGTAGTGACGTAGAATTTAGATATGTAATAGTTGACAGTGACTACAGTTTTTCATCACGCAAAAAAAAGAGGAAAAATGGATATTTGCAGCATATAAAGTAAATTTATAATAGGTTAAAAGTGTATGCAAAAGCTATTGGCTTGTGTTTGTGAACGTAATTTCAAAGACATTTTCCAAATTTGAAAATACAATTTTTTCCAGATTGAAACTTTCATGCGCACGCAGCGCTGCATTACTGCATCAAATGGAAACAATTTCGTACATGTGCAGAAAAATAACTTTTCGGTATTTTATTTGCTGCACCACGGAAAGTGCAGTTCTGAACTCGGAGGAAAATCCCGCAACCGCCGCAAGGCCAACAATTAGGGCGGCCGCAGAAACTAAAACTGCAATTCAGCTTCCGGGCGGCCCCAAATGTTGCTAGGGACGTACGTGTGCTTGAGCACACAAAAGCACGTATTTCGCGTCGCCGCACGGGATGGCGTGTTAAATACAGGACACTACTTTCCTCACGGTAGCAGGCATGTCCCAAAATTAGACCATAGGTCGCTAGGTCGGCCTGGATACACGGCTGGAATTCAACAGGCAGTGTCGTATCAACACCAAACACTGCGCAGTTAGGGTGCGTTTGATTGGCGGAAGACATTAATGCATTTAGGATTAACTTGTCTGGAACTGTATACATGGGTGTCGGGTTTAGCGCTTTCAAACACGTTGCAAGTAGCAATTAGATTATCTTGAGCCTGCTGAAAACTCCTCTGTGTGAAGCGAGACTGAGTTCTGGAAGTCTCAATGGTAACCGCCTATNTAATGCATTTAGGCTTAACTTGTCTGGAACTGTATACATGGGTGTCGGGTTTAGCGCTTTCAAACACGTTGCAAGTAGCAATTAGATTATCTTGAGCCTGCTGAAAACTCCTCTGTGTGAAGCGAGACTGAGTTTTGGAAGTCTCAATGGTAACCGCCTATGGGTTAATGCCTCAAGTTTGAATCAACGAATCGAAACCAGCCCACCTGTCTGATGTTCTGGGCAAGTCAAGCTTTGAAATTTCAGTTTTGCCGGTCAATCGGACGCCCTTACTTTGTCTCTCTCTCTTTCTCTCTCTCCCATAGGTAGTTATTATGAAATGCACTAGCAAGTTAAACGTATCCAAGGAGGGTGGCTTCATTTGGTGCAACATTAGAATTTGTTGCTAAAGACGAGAAAATAAACTAAAAAAAATTTTCATTCCGTAACTGACATAAGACTCACGGATGCGAGTATTAACGGACAATTATTGAAGAATTGTCGTTCTCTGTCGCATAAATCTGAGCTGTGGTCGTGCTTCCTAGGCAGAATTTACTACGTATTGAATAGAGTTATATAGTGTTATACGGAACCGTCTCGCGTACTGACGAAATTTTAAGACAACTCATTTCAAGTAATTAGAAGGCTCATTTGACGAAAGCTTTAACCCAGTAGGTTTGTATCATAGAAGAAATGAAAGTGACCCTTCGGAGGCTTCGCGTACTCGTACAACCATGGTACGTATGTACTTGAAGAACAAATTCATTTCAGGTAATGAACTTCTTTGCTGATATTTAAATTCTGTTTCATACGTTTATGGATTTGTTAGTGTGACTCTCCTCTGGGGCAATAGTATTGAGAAAGGGCATATACCAGAGAAAAGAGAGAGAGCGAGAGAAAGTATATCGAAAGCAACATCAATAAATAAGTAATATAGACACGGTACCTGCAGCATTAGACCAGCTGTTCCAGTATGGATGAGTTTTAATAAGACAGACTGGATGACAAGTGGCGAAGTCCAACTGTTTCAAAATAGATAAATTGAAAGTGTTTTTGCAGTACGACTCCATAATTTTAATCAATACTTGGAGAAGTCACTTACTACAAAGCGCCGCAGGTAGCGTGTAAAGCTCCATTCAATATTCTCTGTACAGTATAAGTAACAGGGTGTCTCAACAAGAGAAAAACCTAGGGATATAGGTAATTACAAGCAAATCAAGGTTCTGTGCTTTTTTTTCAATTTTCCTGACAAGATTTTCTAGGGAAGAAAACTGAAAACAATCGGAGTTTAAAAATTGAGTGAAATAATAATAATAATATTATTGCAACCGCGATAATAATGTTGTAACAGCGACAATACCAATGAACAGAAACATCCTTCTACTTCGTAGAACAACCTCCAGTTTACTGGATATTCAGAGAAGATATGCAATAAGTAAATAATTACCGCTGCATTCATTCAAAGTTCGAGGATTTTTTTTCTTTGCTGGACACCCTGTAATTACCAAGAACTCCGGTGTGCCACACCGAATGGGGAAGTTTCGGCTACACTGACAGAAAATTAAGTCTTTAAATTATGTGATAACAGATATAAATATAATCGCTGTTTCGATTTTATTTCGTGAAAAAATGAGATAAAATCCTGTATTCAAACATTCACAGTTTGTTAGTGATCACAACGCATGAAAATAAAATAAAAAAATTGAATTTTTAGCTCCAGTTCCTAAAGAAATGACGTTACTACACCCGTGACCCCAAATATTCATTGTCTGTTACTAATCTAACGAAAAAGATAATCCATTCAGAATGCATAACTACGAAAAACTTTATAACGTTTAGTTCCAGTTCGCGAAGCAATACCTCAGTGCCCTCACGACGAAGCATTCGTTACTTGTTGCTGCCGTAAAGAAAAATATAATCATTAAGAACCCATGATTATAAACAGTCGTCATTTTAAAGTTCCACTTCACGAATAAATTCGTCTCTGCATGCGTGACCAAGCATTCCTTATCTGTTGTACTGTTGCGCGTGGTCATGAGCATAGTAACGTCATAAAGGAAGGTAAATTGGGCCGTTGAGACACATTACGACTCATATTTCGCATGGTTTACAGCGAAGAGGGGACATTTTCCGTCAGTGCGCAGAAAAACCGTAAGTCACCCAGACTCCAATGCTTGGACGAAAGTTTGTTCAGATCTTGGCGACATAACGCAACTCTTGCAGCCTGGTACATCACATAAGAATTACACCGTGTTCGAGTGATACATCTAACACTGTACAATAATATATATCATAAGCACTAAAGCAGAGATTATCTACAAATATTGCACATTAATTATGAAAGCAGTGTTCTAAACTGGGGATAAATAACTACTGTACTTTGTTATTTATTCAAGTCACATTTATTATATTGTTATTGATCCTCGTGAACTAAAATAACATTTAGCATACTGGGATGAGATGAATTATAAAACACGATTATGTAGGTAATATATATAAACTAGAGCGCCCTGAGAACGCATTCTCCGTTAAGCAAAACAGTATTAATGAAAAATTCAAATTGGTTCCGAAACGATGATTTACTTTTTATCAGCACGAATATCTGGTCATTTGTGCCTTTTGACAGAAATGACAGCTTCTGTAATTTTCTTGAAGATCAGGTCATGACATTTCTAGTTATCTTGCTGGCAAACATTAGTCAAACACACAAACAGACCAACCGATCATCACCAAAGTTTGATCATTTATGGGTTTTACCATTTCTTATAATTCCTGTAAACTTCACAAAGTTCCGCTCATAACTATTTGAGTTATTTTGCTGACATAATATACCTAACAACTGATATAAATTTCACAAAAATCCGTGCATAACATTTTGAGTTATGGTACTAAGAAAAAAGAGACGGACAAAGAAACAACCAAAGAAAGGGTTGAACGGATCTTCTCCAAAAATTAATCATCTGTTATTCATAACATGCCTAACAATCCCTGTAAATTTTATAAGGTTTCGTCCATAACTTTTGAGTTATTGAGTTATCATGGTGGCAAACGAAGAGACAAACAAACAGACAAAGTCGATGAAAACATAACCTCATTGGCCGAGGTAACCATGTATAGAGCACTTGGAGAGCGCATACTTCCGTCAACCAAGGCAATACTAACGAAAAATCTAAATTGATAGTGAAACCCGCATTTCCATTTCATAATTAGGAAAATTGCTCATTTGTGCCTCTAGGTATTAATAACAGTTCATACAATTTTCTCGAACTTTTTGAGTTATGTTCTGACAAACATAGAGACAAATAGCCAAACGGAGAGGCAGATCGTCACGAAAATTTAACCTGTTGAGTTGCTCTTCGGAACATTCCCCAACAGTTCAGTAAATATGACAAAGAATTCTTTTGCAACTGTTTGAGTTATTGATATTGCCAAACATAAGTAGGCAGACAAATAGCTTGGCGGACCTTCACCAAAAGTTAATCATCTGTTTCTTCTGACATACTTAACTTTCCCTGTAAATTTCATGAAGATCCGTTCATAACGTTTTGAGTTATATTGGTGATCCACCGACGGATAAACAGAATTACGGAAAAAGAGGCAGACAAACTTGGACAAAAAACATAACCTCCTTGGTGAAGGCTATGATATGATGGGTACTGGCTTATGGGGTAAATAAAATTCATATTTAAATTATGAACGGGATTTGCATGAATAACGTGGAATATATCTCATCACCTGGTATCCTAGAAGAAAAAAAATCCCAGTTTAAGAATAAAATGAAGTTAAGAAATCTTCGTATTTGTGCACATGAAAATAATTGTTAGAATATGGTTCGCTAATGCGTGATATTACCAATTTAAAGAGCTAAAAAGCAAAAAGAACCATGAAGTATAAAAACAAAAAAAAATAGGCCCTATGCTTTACACACATAACAAAAGGAAAATTCAGCTACGTAATTGGTTAAATAAATAGGCGAAAATTAGAGTGAAGCAGTGACTTCAATTTGAATGAATTGGTACCACTATTGAAAATGTACGGGTGAAAACAAAAATACAAAAGGATTTTATTGAAATTGAGGAAAATAGGGTTCAAGTGAGTAACTGAAATCAAATTAATTTCTTCAATTATTTAGTTTATTTTCATTGTTGAATACGAAGACATTCATCTATATGCACGTAATACAGGTTGCAGCATGGGAATGTAAAACATGAATTAGATTTAACTAATACTATTAGCGGATCACAAAGAGAAAAATACATTCATTATTGAAAATTCTGGGTGAGTCTTACTTGGCAACTGATAAGGTATATACATAAAAACGAGTACTAATGAATAAAATCTCATATTGGACGTTTCGATCACAAATTCGGATCATCTTCAGCTATAAAATATCTGAAAAACACAGGATCGTCTGCTGTTATCAAATATGTAAGTACAATCTTGAGATTAAAAAGACAGAAAGAAACTAAGTGTTAGCAATTGCTAGGGGAAAGCGCTTGTTTGGTCATTGAGGCTTGGTTTCGATCTAAATATATGCATTGATTCTAAAATTCTCACATCAAGGATGCAGCTCCCTTGAGATAAAATACGAAAATTATCACTACTAACTAAACCGTCACACTGCTCACAATGGTTGCCCACAGCAGAATGAGGAGGGGAACACAGTAAGGCTCCGGTACGACAACTGCGACCAGTATGTTCTGCGATCCTGTTTCTCAAGGTACGTACAGTAGAACCGATGCACTTGGCATCACACAGTGAGCAACTAAATTCGTATACTACACAGGACCGCATACCCTCCGGAATCGCATCTTTGTACCGGAACGTGCTTGAAAAGGTGGGCGAGTTTTTCAGTATAATATGAAAGTTAAGATTAGTAAAATACTTTTGTAACAGCGTCCTCAATTGAGAAGTAAGTTTTTCGGGCTGTTTTCCAAAATAAGGCAAAACAAGATACCTATTAGTTGCTAGGGTGGAATTCTGAGAAGATGCATGTTCCGGAAAATGAAATTTACCGTTCAGAAACCTACGTATACAGGAGTTTACGAGCTTCGTAGGATAACCATTATTACGGAAAAATTCTAGTAGAAAGCGAAATTCTGCATCAAGGGTTATGTAATCTGAGCTAACTCTATTAATAAAATACTAACAGATTTGATTAGGTTACCTAACGTCATTTAATTTCTTAGCGTCCCATAAGTTGTTGTTACTTTCAGATGGGCGTATTCTCTATTAATAGCTTGTTTTAATCTGTATTTTTCTGTATGATGAAAGAGAATAAATAAAGGTGTAATAATATAATTAATATATAATTAATAGATTTTTGATGGCTAGTTTGAGTGTTTGTTTGTTTTCCAAGTTCATGAGTTCAGTCATTTAATATGACAGATATATGATTAATATTATAGTATTTCTTATTCCATAAACACATCGACAGTTTAACAAACATTTATGAAGTTGGTAAAAATGAAGTTACTCAATACTGCAGAACTATGTGCTCAGATAATACGGACAATATTTTAAAGTGTAATTCACGAAGAAAAAGTAAATTATTTTTGAGACATGCTAATGAAAACCACACGTAAATAAATTCACTTAAGGTTCGCAATGCGCACAGCAATATCTTTCTGTAAACAGAAAAGGCTTTAGTTAACGGCACAAATTACTCTTTTTCCATGATGTTAATGAAAACTTCAAGACAATATTTTTAATGTGCCCAAACTTTCAGCATGAATTTGTTTCAGCCGTCATAGGGGAAAGATGTAAACTGGTTTGGAGTTATATACAAGAAAGGTATCCATTCTGCTCAAGAGAATGATTGAAAAAATAAAACAAGAAATTAAAATTAGTTCAGCAGTCAATGAGCAGAGGCAGTAGCTGTTGAGGAACTTCTAAGCGTCTGCTAATTTTATTAGATTCTTGTACGCTATAGAACGCTTCAACTACTTTACGAGTTTACCAATTTTTACCTCCGCCAAGGAGGTTATGTTTTCGTCGTGTTTGTCTCTCTGTTTGTCTGTCACCAAGATAATTCAAAAAGTTATGAACCGATATGGACGAAATTTACAGGGATTGCTAGGTATGTTAGGAGGAATAGATGATTATCTTTTGGTGATGATCCGTCTATCCGTTGATTTGTTTGTTTGTCTGCCTCACTTTTCTCAATGCCATAACTCAAAAAGTTATGGATAGATTTATATGAAATTCACAGGAGTTTTTAGGCTAACGAAGAGTAGATGACAAAATTTTGATGATGATCCGTTTGTTCGTTCGTTCGTTTGTCACTGTTTTTATTTTTATGCTTGTTAGCACAATTAATCAAAAATTTTGAATGGATCTTCATGAAATTTATAGGAGTTGTTAGCAACGTTAAAAGGCATAAATGATCAAATTTTGGTGCAGATCGGTTCGTTCATTTATATGCTTGACTCATGTTTATCATAACGTTTGTGAGCAGCATAACTCAAAAAGTTATGAACGGATCTTCAAGAAAATTGCACAAGCTGTTATTACTATCAAAAGGCACAAATGATAATATTTTGGAGTTGATACAATTAAAATCATGGTTTCATAGCTAATTTGAATTTTTTACTACCGTTGTCTTGCTTGGCGGAGGTATGCGCTCTCAGAGTGCTCTAGTTTACTTTTTGTAATACAGTACTGTTGTTTGGTTTTGTGGAATGGTTTAATGTCCTTTAATTTTGATGGGGCGACAGAATTAGAAAAAGTAAAAAAATTGGTAAACTCGTAAAGTAGTTGAAGTGTTCTATAGCGTACAAGAATCTAATAAAATCAATAGACACTTAGAAGTTCCTCAACAGCTGCTTCCTCTGCTCATTGACTGCTGAACTAATTTTAATTTTTCGTTTTATTTTTTTTAATCACTTTCTTGAGTAGCATGGATACCTCTCTTTGTACATATATAGCCCCAAACCAATTTGCATCTTTCCTCTGATGCATGACGGCTGAAACAGATTCATGCCAAAGGCTTGGGTTCATTAAAAATCTGGTCTTGAAGAATTTTTCATTTACATCATGGAATAAGAAAAACCAAGATGTCCTCTATTCTCAACAAACTACTCTAAATACAATGTTTTAACAAAAAAGCCAATTGTGAGCCAGCACTCCTGCATTTAGTATGATCAACTTTTTGTAGGCGTCTGCCACGCAGTCCTCTAACGACAGAGAAATCTCTGTAGTTCAGGCTTACATTTATTAGTGAAGAAATAGATCTGAATGGACTTACCTTTCATAAAGTTGCAACCTTTAAGTTTGCTGATAAACAGATTTTTGAGCGAGCTATATCTACGTGCCCTACACTGCTCTAAAGTTAACCAATAGATGATTTTACTGCATGAAATTTGGCTTAAATACCAAACGAAATAGTTCTTTGCGGTTCCGGCCTTGAGGGAATGGGGTGGGGATGGGATATTGCTACCCCGGAATTTTGGGGAGAGGGATATTGCGGCCCTTTTCATTAAGACGGAGCCGTCGAATTGCATCAGTGAAACTCAAACTTTTGACCTGCAACCATAGCAATACTCAGATTTCTATTCTGCAAAAATAAAGAAACACGTGCAGTTCTAAATCATATTCAGTATTATTATCATCGATTAAAATATTTCATTGATAACATCTCAGTAGTTAAGCCCGTTCAAATTTTACAGATCCATGCACGAAGAGTTAGATAACAAACACATTAAAACTGGAATGCCCGCATGCCTTATTTCGTAGAACACTGAATGCTGCATACAAAGATACTGACGATCTTGTTAATAATAACAGTAGAAAAGGTTGTAATGACCCTGTTAATAAAAATAATGATAAAGTTAACAGCAACGAAGATGACATGAATAGTGGGGGTGGGGGGGGTAACAGCGAGAAAGGCTAATACAGTGGAGGTTATTCCAGTGACAGCAATGACGTTGGTGCTAATATATAATTACGGTTGTGTTCATGTTGATAGGCGATGGCAATACGATTGACGGAGGCAATCGTTGTAATGCCGGAAACAACCATTAATGGGGCATAGAGTGTAGTGTCAAAAAATTCCAAAGTGACAGATATTAAACAAAACAGTATACATTTCACGACCGTTTATATGATAGCAAATATTGGTGATATTTTTATTGTTAGTCAGTTTTTCTGCAATCTCCAAGCCACACGGTATCCGTGAATAGACCCGCCATCGATCAATTAGTTATGTTTTGGGTGCGCCCTTTTCGCCAAAATTAATCAGTTCATGAAGGTAGTTCATGACGTTCATGATAGTTCATGACGATTAGTGCATAATGCCACAAGAGTGCGGTCAATAGGGACGTTTTAGCATGAACACTGCTTGTAAAACGGTTCATGACTCCGGTGAAACTTTTATATTTGTTTTTGTTTGGCATAATTTCAACAATTTTATAGTGCATGATCTATGGGCTAGGCCAGTGAGCCATTGCACGTCTTGATATAGTAATATACATGAAAAATTGTAATTGTGCAATTTTATCTGGCAGAAGAGATACTAATATTAAAAGATAAAAGATATAGTAAGATATAAGAAGAATATATATTGAATGTAATTCATATATCAATATGGATATGGATGGCAACAAAAACAATAAAGATAAGAAGAAATATAGTGGCCATATATCGATGATGATCAAAACAGAATCACGGTTGGCGGTTGAATCGCCTCCTCTCTGGAAATGGACCAGATGGTCTTTCTACTGCCAGCCATTTGATCTAAAACAATTTTTTTCAAAGCAGTGTTGATGTATTTGTAGCGATATTAAACAACAGTTTTCTAAAATGAAAATTACCAGAAAAGTTAAGGATCTATGTAACAATACTACGTGAACAGTAAATAATACTGTGGTGCGTGTAGCACAAGCACATTATCGAGTCAACATCACACACAGATCAACATTAAAAGCATGTTGTGAAGTACAGTATATGTAAACATATTAATGAAGAAAAAACATCAAAAACTTCAAAAACCTCTTACCTCTTGAATTCGCTGCAGAGGGTTGTTGAGGAGAAAAAATGTAAAGCACAATTTAACTTGTTTGAATGATGTAATTATTATAAGATTCATGTAAATAAGTGTTCAAAAAAATTATATTAGTGGCTTATATGTGCAAACATGCATATTAATTTAAAAAATAAATTTACTGTTTCTCTAGTTTCATTTTCAATAAATCAACATGGTATCAATACACACACAATACATTTATGCACTCCTTCTTTCAAATTTAGTACATAGAAGTTATCACAGTCAGCATAAATAAATAGGCCACCATCAAAATACAACAATAACGTTGCCTATATCAAATGATCGTACACTTTTAAACAAGCTTAAATTGCCAGTCAATTAAAAAATTCACTTCTGTTTGTACCGAGAAATTCAGTGTCAGCAAACTTCCCATACAGTCGATATTCAGCATGAATATTTCTATTATGAACTGACTTAATGATGTAATTATAGAATTATAGCTTTTCTTGACCTGAGAATCTATACCGAACTACTGCAAAACGTGAATATGCACTTACATGTAAATATTTAATGATTTATTCTACTGCTTTCAGAGGCTTACAGAGGCCATTGTCAAGTGGAAAATATTAAATATTCAGAAAATTATAAATATTTGCAAAGTTTCAGTTCGAAAGTTTGGAGCTAATATTGCAGGAGCTTAATTATGAACCGCAATATGTTGAAAAACAATGTCTGGACTATAAATATGACTTACCTTTTCAGGCTCCTGAAGCAGTGAAAGAGAAAATTATAGATCATCATGATGCATTATAAAAATTTTGTTAATAATTGAGCGAGAAGAAAGAGCAACTTATTAGGCTTCACTAATATCAAGGTTATTTCAGATAAAGTGGGTAACATCAAATCCAAAGTCTAGAGCTCAATAGATTTAATTAGACAAAGCTTTATGAAAAATTTTTAATGATGTTAATTATGTAATGCTGAGTTATAGAAGAAAATTCCCTTTAGTAAGCTTATCTCTAGCACCAGTATTAAGAGCGGTTGACTTGTCAAAGTCGATCTAAAGCCACGCCCACTAATCCAACACCTTAGACGAAGCGTCGGTTTCGCAACTTTAAGTCCAGTTGCAGGTGTTAAAATCAACCCGAATGCGCATGAGCCGGCTGGAAACTCTGCTTGATGGAGCATAATTGAGTTTGTAGATGCAAAGTTAAAACCAGAATTCGATTTAGAGGTTCAAAGCCACTGCCCTTGTCCACGGTTTCTGACGCGCAGGCTTGACTGAGATCGACGTTAACGAGCCATTCGAATGACCTTGAAATGGGGTTCTGAATCTCAAGCAACGGATATGAAAAAAAACATGGTCAGATTATTTATTCGTAACCCGTGACAAAGGTAAGCTGGAAAATGCACAAAGTGGCTATGATTTTTTTTTTTTTGCCAGTAGAGGAGCTAAGACAGCAAACTGAAATATTATAATAATAATAATAATAATCCCATATATTTCTCATCTGGAGACTGCGTCCAACAAGGTTAGGACACAGTATCCTGAGGTTTTCATGCTTAATACTAACATAGGAATAATACTAAAAAGT
>LQNS02278070.1:22606445-22617867 GCA_001587735.2 Parhyale hawaiensis
TTTGGCCTCACCGCCCACCCTGCCGCCCCTTTTAGCCTCACCACCTCTCTTCTGCCCCTTTTGGCCTCACCGCCCCCCTGAAGCCCCTTTTTCCTCACCGCCCCCTCAGAATTCGCCAACGCCCCCCCAGGGGGGCGCTACCGCCCACTTTGGGAACCACTGGTCTACAGCATTCTGCTTGTAACACTTTCAGATGTAGACTTTGTACTTTTGTTGTCTGCATCTATCAAGTGGCACGCTCGCTACTTATTTTTGGATCATATCTTCTAAGTCTTGCATAATAAGATGTAAATAAACAAGAAGATCTTAACGACATTCCTTCACCATCCAGCACTGTGGCCTGATATCATTGCTCGGCATTGAAGTTCTCTCTCACAACCATATACAGTGGCGAACTCAATTAGAACTCACACACGCATACAACTTGAATATATTACAGGTAGCCAGCGCCTTATATATAGCAGGCATGCAAAGCCCGATTAACTTATGAGGTGGGGCGGCTACGTCTCAATCAAAAACGTATAGACGGTTATCCGCTGGCCATAGGGAGCGGATAATCCCCTTTCATTTTCCTATTGTAGTAATTAAATTAACTATATTCGAACACAGGAATGCATGTTGAATAGAATGAGATCTACTTTATGGCACTTACATCTTCAAAAATTGATACAAATTTCCAGTACACATTAAATTTACGGAACAGTGTTGCTTAAGTCAAATTTCGTCATAATTTAGTGTTTCCATTACATCACTAGTCACTGCGTACATCAGGTATAATGCATAGAAACTTCAACGGTGCTACTTAATGAATTTTATTTTTGACACATTCTGGAAACTAAGCAAAGCTCGATTTTCTAATATCAAGGTTACATTTCTAAAATAAATGTAATCAACATTTTAGTTTTTATTATTTAGTCACGAAATAGATACCTGTATATCTCCTATCTATTGTTACATTTATTACACTGTTAGTGTTCAACTTAGTGTATATTTTCCTATGGAAGCTCATAAGTTAAACAAAGTCATGCTATTAAAATTATTAGGCTAATCTAGGTCCCGTTATCAATACAGAGGCAACATAAATTCAATCTTAGAGAAACCTTTGCTACTTAATCGGAGTTTTCCAGCATACTAGCCAACCTACTAACTTTCTAGTTCTCAATTGGACCCAGTGATGTGCTCACAAACTCTCGATTTATCATATTCCACTTGTGCCTGTACAAGGTTTCCTGCTTTCTACTACAGCAGTGTCCCATATCGCCTTCAGTGCCGGTAATACGTTGGATACAGCATCCATATGAGAAATAATTGGAATTATTATCATTATTTTGTCACACTCCGATGGAAGAGCGGCAGCAACCCCTTATCTACTGAAAATGTTTCTTGTGCCACACTTACAATGCCCTTCCCTTTTCATAAAATGCTTATTTGAGAAGGTACAATCCGATTATAGATTGAATAAGTCATATCATAAGGGGTAGTCTATGGTTTACTATGCAGTCGATGGCGTATGATGCTTTTTATGGTGCATGGAGTAGTCCAGAGTATACGTATGGAGCAGTCTGTCATATAATTATATGGCGTGTAGCTGTGTAGTCTATTGCAGCTGTGTAGCATCTAAAGCATAGATATATTTGAACCCAAAGTAGCCCTGAAATTCTGCGTCGAAATTCAGGCAAACAACAGTGCCGGCATAAGAACTTTCCAGCACTCCCTCCCGCCATTGCACTAATGCACCGATGTGATCATCAGCTTCCAACTGCTCACGTAATCAGCTAATGAGATCAGCGAGGCCGCTTACAGCTCTGATCTCACCAACTGTCACTGATACGACTTGTGTTTCTGTAGTGATTACGCAGCTGTTGATGTTGGCTGGACACGCTGCAGCAATCTAGTTCTAGTGCATAGTGTCCGGATAGCCGTAGCTATCATGTATGTCCTAAAACTTCAAGAGGAAATTGCTGAGAGTGAAATGCACAGTATGGCAGCATCTGTAACACTTCATTCCTCTAAAATATATGTATGTGCCTAAGCAGTAACTATTAAGCTAAATAAGCTGATGATAACATTACAAGGAAAGTATCCTATCTCGATGACTCTCACTGTGATGGTTAGAATGTGTGCATTATTAAACTCCACAATACACTATGGTTACAATGAACTGGAACGCCTCGTGGCGAAAGACCATCACCCGCGTGGGAGTAAAATTCATCGCCGTCATTTTTGATGGTCAGCTTATCTTATTTATCGAATTTTTTTCGCATGGGTCTCATGGAGAACAACTCACCAGGCTCCCTGCAAATATTATGGACATAACTCCTTCTACCTCTTTTTGGGTGGACAGCAAATTTCATTGCCGTCATTTTTTATGGCCAGCTAATGCTAGTTTTTTTGTAACTTGGGTCGCATTAAGGGCAACATCCAGATTCGCTGCAAAAAAATTTATGAACATTACTGAACAGACAGACACAAAATATATCTGCAAATATACTTAAATCTCCAACGAAAACAATATCACCTCTCTCACTTTGTTCGCGGGTGATCATGATGTATTTAGTAAATACATGGACAGTAAGACCATAATTCAACTTACAGTGTTGTTCTGTCTCTGAAGTGTATTGTTACCAAAAGCAGATGAAGTCTAAAGTAGGTACTAATTTTATTTTATTCCGATACTGAGATAATATCGCTAGCAAAAGCACTTATTGCTTTGCGTATGCTAATACTTAACATCGTAGCTGGTAGTGAAGTGATAATGTCAGCAGCAAGAGAAAAAGTAACCACTACCCACCCGTGTTTGTTGTTCTGATACTGCGGTCGTTTCATGATGAGCAGCCGAGGCAGGATATGGATGAAGACTCGCCGCACCCACGGCGCCATCTTGTGAGTTTGTGGTGACCGGAAATGCACGTTGAGCACCAGCACCGTTACGCATATACTGCACACGATGTAATATACCAGGTAATCCAGAAGCTTACAAATCCTTTTTAGATAAATTGATAAATTGAGAACCAAAACGTTCCAGGATGTCACGTACAAAGCATTAATTAGTACCTATGTACTTTTTAGATGCTGCGTCATTATGTGTAATACCCCACAAACATTAATACCAACAAAATGGCCTTATTATATGAAGGTCACTTTCGATGATGGGAACAACATTTTATAGAAATTAGTTTAATCACTCACAAAGACTTCCATTTCGTTGAATGAGATGGTTTTTACGGATAGAGTACAGTTTCAGGAATAATTTTTTTCTTGGCTTTAGCAGGTTCTGATTCTAAACTAAGTGGTTCTCTTGGCCTTGGCATGAAGAATGGCTTAGAAAATACTTTCAATAGCAATACTATTACTTCATAAAGATCAGTACCAAGAAAACCCTAGTTCTCACATTATAAATTCTTTTTAATTACAGCACTCATATACCTCACAGAGATTTGCTTCAATACAGTTCATTAGGAGTTACAAGTCAGTTACATTATAAAGATCAGCATATTAAAAGATAAGTAAATTATTTTTTAATACACATATCAGCTTAAATATGAAAATCCAAATGATTCCTAAGATAGAGACAGAATTAAAAACAGAATATACGATTTAGACAGAAATCAGCTTAAGCTTAAAAATATGAAAGGAAAAGCAAATGATTCATATATATACTAAAAAGATCAATTAAAAAAAGAAATACAAATGACTCCTGCGAAATAGAGATGAGCAAAATAAGGGGAATACAAATGATTCTTAGGACATAAACATCAGTGAAAAAAAAAACATGCTTTTACGGCACAGAGAACAGTTTCGGTTACAAGTAATAAGCTTTATAGAGGATACATTGGAGAGGGTAATTGGGCGATAAAGGCGTCGATCTTACCTGATAGAGACCAATATCATGGCGAATATGAGGTATTTTCCCAATAAAGGAATGACCAGAGACGTCGGAGGAATGATTTCGACCACCAGCAGGAAGAACACATGCAGGGAAATGAGGATGGAAATGGACAACGTCACCTGGGGAAAAAATAAATTTATATTAAAACATTGAAATTAACTCCATTCTGCGTATTGCATAGACTACAAACATGCCAAAAATTGCAGTGAATGCTAACGTGTGTAATTGCATAAATGCATAGGTATATGAGAGTACTATAAACGCTGCCAAATATTGCAATTAACGCCAGTGAGCGTATTTGCATATGTATACTCAGTGACCATATATTAGTACTTCGGATTTTGAATGGTTATAATCCACGAACTGAGGTAAGGAATAGAAGTCTTATTTAAACGAGCTGGGCGCGGCCGTACGAAAGCAACTTGTTACTCATAGCAACCTTAGCCTGTTTCTGGAAGTTTGGTCGCCAGAGACCCTCCGGTCGGTCGTTTTCCGGCCGGAAAATTTGAGCTACGTCCTGCATCCCTTTAAGTTAAAAAGGGCTGGCTACTTATTAAAAAAGAATGGGAACTAGCGGCCCTTAGGCCTGATTGAAGAGGACGCATTGTTGCAGTAATTGCGGGGGTCGTAATTAAAAATGAATCAAGGACCACTGGCCTCCAGAAAGGGAGCATGACGGGTAAGGCTTAAATATGAATTTGCTGACATGAAGCTTCCTCACCAGCCCTGGTATTTGCTATCCATGGTACGTTTTAAAATATACAGTATATTTTCTTTCAATTGGTAGCTATTAAATTTATGCCTCCACTTAATGGGAGTTTGATTGGGACTTCAGCTGATCGCGCTAAGATCAAGTCAACTGGAATGTCAAATCCTGAGAGTCCTTTGCTAACTTTGAATTGATCTTTAGGTGTGTGGACAACTAAATTCTGATCCGGATATATGTAGATCAAGTTTGTTGAGCACAATACACTTGCAAATTTTGTTAGTAATGTTGCTACGGTGAGTTTGAATTTTCGATTTATTTCTGCGATATTTGAACTGTAAACACTCAAATATCAACTTCCCTGCCAAAAACTAATCAAATACTTTTTTGGCTTTTCTAGATGTTTAAATAAGTAATCAAGAATCAACAGTGACCACTGGAGTTTACAGAAAACTCACATTCTCAGGCCTCGGGACAAGTTTTTTCAGTCATTGCTACGATTCTATGCAACTCGATGCAATAAAAATTCTGCTATTTTGGGCATGCCATTTGCCTTCCTCCTACTTTGCATTCTCAAAGGAAGTTGACTTTCTCCGAACTTTTTTCGAAAATAACTGTTATCCGCACCATTTTCTGGAAAACTACTGCAAATTGCTCCTAGACAAACTGTTCTATACCGGCATTGATAAACCTTTTGTCCGTAAATTAGGCTTCGATCACTCGCTTACATACTATAACAAAGCCTCTGTTAGGACGGTAAACACTTTGGATGCATTTCTCTCTGAAGCCTACCCACATATAAAACTTCAAATTTGTATCCAAAACCACATTTATAATAGAGTCCTACTTTAAATATAAAGGTTAACCTCCCGCACCCCTTTTGCCAAGTGTTATCTACCGTTTCCAGTGCAGAGGTCGTATTGCCTCTTATATCGGTAGTACTGGAGAAAATTCCAAGCCCGTATTGGCCAATCTTTAGGTATATCTAGCCGAACCAGTTTACCACTCGCAAAACCCTCACATTCAGCTCCCTGTCTGCGTGATGAGCAAAATAACCATACTTTCAGCAAGAAAGACTTCTCCATCGTAGACTTTTTTTAACCCAATCGAACTCACAACAGTCCCTCTCAATCCATAGAAAAAAACCGAGCCTTAACATTATGACATCGGGTGCATCGCTTCACACAGTCCGCAATTAGTCCCACATCCACTGACTGTAGAGGCACCGACGTCCGGCCCCTATAAGTTTTATTCATTCGCGTTTTTGGCTTCCCCCGATGGCATTTATGCTCCCTTCTGCAATCAAAACAAAGGAAAATTTTTATTCAGAGTTATAGGTTTCCATTTAATTCTCCGATAAGGAAAAATATTCCCGAAATGTTAGATTTTATTTTTGATGATTAGTCGACATTATATTTATTATTTGAAATTTGTCTTAGTTTAACATTTTTCTTCTTTTGATTCTCCGTCGACCTACAGTCAGTTTAGTCCCTGTTGTTTTGGAGTGTGGCTTAAGGATTACAGTTTGTTGATCATACTCAAGAACAAACCATACTCTGCGTTCTCTTACGCAACTTGTTGCCGGAGACGCACACATTTTAACGCTTAACTATAATTTATTTCACCGAATACTTTTTGAGAACTGCCCCATAGCCAGGAACCATCTCGACCATTACATCTTAGAACCGTCTATCTTCCTCTCATTGCAAAATTCTCATCATTAGCATCATATACCTCTTCCTCCTGAAAATTAGGTTCCCAATTAACAATTCAATAGCCGCTACAATATTAAACAGATATGGACAGCTATGTACATCAATTTTCAGATAATATGAAAAATTCTCTAGAAAACTAGAGCAATCAAAATTAGACCAAAACTTCCTGACCTGCTGCAAAGTCTACCAATTCCTTCCAAATTTTTTTCGCTTCCGTTTGTACTGACAGTCACTTCAGAACAGCCAACTGTACAAATCATGTAAATTTTACTCGTAAACAACAAAGACGACAGCGAAATTGTTGATCTAGTATCACATGTAACACGTTTTAAGAGAAAACAATAATTTTTGCTATATTTCAATGACTAAATTCCATGGGTCTGAAGAATATAGTCCCGGTGAGTTGTTTTAATGTATGCAATTTAGCATCTTGTAGCCGATGACTATTTCTCGGATTGAGTATGCCGTGCATGTTCTCGGTATCATTGAGAATTTGTGACTCTAATTCACTCCAAATGCGCAGACATGTCTCAGACTTTACTACAGTGAGACTTGCTCAGCCAACTAATTTACTGACTAACATTTTCGCACACAATTGCGTATCTACCAAATGATTTACTAAAATGTTACAGTTTCAAACATTTCCTTACGTTAGGGCTGAATTAAACCTCAACACAACCTGCTCACTTATCAGCTGTTCAAACGTACCCAGCAGTGGATGGCCTCAGCAACCTTTGGGTGCAGATATTGCGACGGCTTTATTATCACCCGCGAACGAAGAGAGAGAGGTGGCAATGTTTTTGTTGAAGATTTAAATACGTAATTGTTTGTCTGTCCACCCAAAAAGGGGTAGGAGTTGAGAAATGTCCATAATTTTTTGCAGGAAGTGTGGTGGGTTCACCTACATGTGACCCATACCAAAAAACTAGAATTAGCTGGCCATAAAAAATGACGGCGATGAAATTTGCTCCCGCCGCGGGTGATAATCTTACGCCACGAGGCTTTCTAGTTCTAGAAAGTGTTTGGTTGAAAGGGACGGATTCGCTCCGAAAAGTCAAGGCTCATTCATTCAAATGTTTCGAAAACAGCGCACTTCTTAAACCCGCCTTGCCGTACTTAAGGCGTCCTCGACTGGCACAGCAGAACCTGCCGACCTAATGACGGTACCATGAAAGGTGGGGGGGGGGAGCAGAAGTTGCTTGAATCCTCTATAATGAACTAAGCCACCTAAGCCCCCACTTTTGCTGCTATCTAACCAACATAAATGTACGATTGTATTCTAAAGCTCCTCCGCCTTTTCTACCAGACCATATCAGCCCGTCAAGCAAATTTCATGCAGCCGACACTGTATCTATCCACCTCTCTACTAACCTAGCTACCACCTACTTCTATCCTATTTCCTATTTCCACTTTCTAAGACTTTCTACACTCCGTGCAACAATCGGTCCTGATACTTAGAAGTTTATTTCATACTTATATCACAAGGAACTAGCAACGCAGTTATTAACTATCCAATATTTGGCATTTTAATCAAAGGACGGTACAAAGAATACAAGATGCAGCTGTACTATAGTTTGTATTTTTTATCTGTCCAGGAAATTTGTTAACTTTCTAGTAGTCATGCAAGTACATCAGTGGATAAAATTGTAATTTATAATTGTCTTACCATTTCCTTTGTAGCACATACCTCTGTATAATAAATCTAACAAACCCGTATATGTACGTATATGAACGACACAATTCGTAGCTCATACTCTTCATTCCTATTTCTCATTACTGTTAACAGCTCAAATTTCCGCTTATCGTATTGCGTAAGTCGTAACTTAAAAAAAATTAAAATAAAACATAAAAATATGCCAGCCGAGTGAGCGCATGAAGGTTCCGCGGGAGGTTTTGAGCAGCTCGTATAAAATTTGAGAATATGTAACTTGACTTGAAGAAAATACTATCAAAACAATTCTACAAGAATCCATCAAACCAAACCCGGTGTCTCCAACCAAGGCCATTTAACTGCTTGGCCAAGAAAATCTCAGGGCTAAAAGGTTTTGAAAGGAGACTAAAGGTTTTGAATGTGATTAAGTATCCTGAAGTAGATTAAGTCGCAAGGAATAAGTGCAGTACCGCGACTGTCGAAGCAATTAAGAACTGACGGACAGTTAATTGCTTCTCCCAACTTCAGCTGTCGCGGCCCTAACAGATTTGTCTTCTAGCAAATTTGTAACGAGGCGCCGAAAATTTTCTATAAGACATTTATCGCCGCAACGAAGCGCTGAAAATTTTCTTTAGAATATTTAACGTTGCAGCGAGGTAATGAAGTATTTCTTTAGAACACTTATCGCCATATAAGGTACTGAAAAAATTCTTTAAAACATTCATCGTCGCAAAGAGGTACGGAAAATTTTCCTTAAAACATGTATCGTCGCAACACGTGCTGAATATTCTCATTACAAAAAAGTCGTTGCAACAAGGTGCTAAACATTTTCCTCAAAACATTTGTCGTCGCAAAAAGGTGCCGAACATATTCTTCAAAACATTTGTCGTCCAACTGGGTGATGAACATCTTCCTTAAAACATTTATCTTCGCAACAATATGGTGAACATATTCCTTAATACATTTATCTTCGCAACAATATGCTGAACATTTTCCTTAAAACAGTTGTCGTCGCAGAGAGGTGCTAACTAGGTGTTACACATTTCGCTTTAAAAGTTCAGTTTGAAGTAATAGACTGATAGTGACATTCCGTATGAATGAAATAACTGATGATGCATTTAATTTTACTTAAACACACTCGCAAAAGGGTTATTGCAGGGACAGTGTGGTGCATTGATAGTAATGCAAGTATCAAATCAACACTGTCATAAAGACCAGTCTGTATTTATCTCGGGGAAGTATAGCGTATACTTCCTCCCTCCGAGATATTTATCTGTTTATTTATTCAAGTATTTTTTTATTCATTATCTATTTAATAAAAAGAAAACAGATTCGGTCAAATTTTCCTCTCGCAAGAAGGTAATCTTCTGTTCTCGAGATGTCATTGTATTTGCTCAGACTTCGCCCTGTAATAGCGGATGCTTTCCCAGCAGCACATTCGATTCAAAACTACTTCAGAGAAGAGATGCCCAATCATACCCGTTCTGTTCACCCGTGGCGTATACTGGCTACGAAATTCGCCCTATTAGAAAAGTCATCCGCGAACAGCAGAGCGAATAAAATGCTGTAAAAAAATGGCAAGCGGTAAATATAATACGGGTGAAATGATTCACATTTGGAGTCAAATCTCTAATTTACTTCAATCTATTATTGAAGAGCGTAACACGCGAAGGTAGCAATAACGCTATTAATAATGTAGATTGGTGTTAGCAAATGTGAAGGATTACATAACTTCTGTATTTACCAAAGGTATTCACTGCATGTGCTGTCAGCTAGAAATAATCGTAGTAATCTTCCTAGTCGAATTGATGGCGCATGTCTCTTTTGGTACTTGCAATGAATTCCTAGACGAAGTACGTCCCCCGAACAGACCCTTTGGACGTACGGCAAAAATAGTACACGGTCGCCTGCATACCCGCGGTTTCCCTTTACTATAGCGTACAGACTTATGAAAACACAGACGGACAGCTGTGCAGCTCAGCTCTACCTCGAGATTCTTGTGACGTCATCGTTAATTCATCAGCGTTGTGCCATGAACAGTTTTCGTATGAGAAAAATATTCGAAGCCAGGAGAACTAGAAATTACGTACTACCTAACAAATCATAATCTTAATCGAGGATGTACACTGCATATTCTTAACGCCGTTGAAAGTAAAATGACTCTCAGGATCATATAGTTTCAAAAAGCCATGTTAGAGACTGTGGCCTTCATGTCACGCTTCGTTGAGAACTGATGGGTGGAAAATCGACCCGGTTTCAGATGATGGCAAACTTGGGGTAATATATTTGGGTGCACTTCTTGCTCTGACAATGTTGATATCCAATCAATGAAGATGGAGCATCTCTTAGCCCTCTCATGTATTGTGATTTGTACTCTCTTTTGAGTTTCTCTCATTCAAACTTCTGCTCATCTAGCTTTTCTAGCCGTTAAGCATTGGCGAAATTTCGACCGGCTGGAGCTATGCTGATGAACCTCATATCCTGTATACCAACTTATGATGAATACAACAAATTGACGAGTGTAACGTCATCATTCTGCCAAAGTTTTCTTACAAAAATACTGAAGAACTGCCTGTCTGTGTCTTCATCAGTCTGTGCTATAGCGAGCTGAAAATACTTCTGTTGTTGTTCGTTATAATTAAAACTTCACGCCCGGGCCACCATGGACAGGTAGTACAACCCAAATGAAGCATTATGCAGCACCCGGAAACCCCAAACGCTTTTAAAGAAAATCCAACAAGAAGCTATTAACAGCTGACTTAAACGCCTGCACGTCAACACGCCCGATAGACGATGCGGACAATGAATTCCAAACTGAAGCATATCAGGCAAAAAACACCGAATGAACTGACGAGTTTGGCATCGAATATTCTCCAAAGTGAAAGAGTGCGCATCAACCGAAGCACGTGTAAGGACCTTGACGGCAGATCGAGGCAGATGAATGCAACCAATGTCTGGATACGGCTCGCTGGGATTACTGAACAACTATCTAAAATGCGATAAAAAGATAACTGTTCAACCCGGAGGTAAAAAGATGAGCATTTTGCTCCATTAAAAGAAAAAGTAAAGTTTCACCCAGTTCTTGCTTTGATGGTGTCACAGAATTATAGTAGATAGTTAATAAGCACCGTGGTAGATAGCAATATCGTGTCGACGGCGAAATCTTTAATACATAAATTATGAATCTACTTTTTGTTTCATCCAACCATTAATTCGCTTACAGGATTAGATAGGTGAAAATGAGGTATCCCTGATACGGTCTCGGGAGGTAGTAACGTTGCGTATCACGCACTTGGAGGAGATATAAATAGAGAGAATCTCAGTCAATTACGGTACAGGCTGCTCTCTGGGAAGTGGCTGTTCTCCCCTACCTCAGCAGCCAACCCACGGAGCAGGTATAGGGGGAGACGACATAAGCCCTCGGCAGTGGGCAAAAAAAAAAAAAAAAAAAAAAAAAAAAA
>LQNS02278070.1:22677981-22695849 GCA_001587735.2 Parhyale hawaiensis
CTTAGTCCCTTGATATTTTGTTGATATTTGATATTTTGTTACCCCCTTTTTATTAGGTCCAAGAAGCAAATATGCTTATAGCGACCCAATTTGTCACCCATTGTAAGTCTTAATTTTGACCATGTATGTTTTTATCTGCTATGACAAATAAATTTCTATGGAGTTTCTATGGAGTTTCAATTCTAACGATTACAGCAAGTGCTACTGATTTTCCAAACAGTCCCGGTAATAAAGATAAATAACCAATTTAAAAAAAAATTTAAATATTCCAAATAAATCCAAAAAACTATAGCAGTACAGTACTAAATTTTCGCCCAGTCTCGACAATACCGACAAACTTCTATATTTTTCACTGATTTCGGGAACTGTTTTCTAAATTATTTAAATATTCCAAATAAAAAGAAAAACTATAGCAGCAGACTACTAAATTTCTGACCAGTCCCGACAATACCGACAAACTTCGATATTTTTGACTGATTTCAGGAGCTATTTGCCCGTAGACTGGAAGCAGGTCCATGTCTCGGCGTCCAGCCCTGGGCAGCAGCGACGGCCGCAGCCGCGGTAATCCGCTAGAGTGGACGGTGCGGAACATAAACAACGTGGCCGAGGTTTTCGATTCAGCGACGTGGTTTGAATTTGCTGCTGGTGAATTGGCGCCCAGCTACAGCGAGCAATAAAGCGCGCACATGAGCCCTTTACGGAGGGATTATCTTGTAAAATAGGCTCTTCAGCCCTGTGCACACTGGATTAGTTTCTCAAAAGGGCCCTTCAACTCTCTAAATTCTGGAACGTTTTCTAAAAAAAAAAGACCCCTCAACCCTCTCTGTGGGAAATTATTTAGGTAAAACAAACCCTTCAACCCCAGGCACACTAGGTAATTATTTAAAAGTAACCCTTCAATTCCATACACACTTGGCTATTTTGTAAAACGGACCATTCAACCAAGTACACAATGGATTACTTTGTAAAAAAGGAATTATAGCCGCTCGCTTAAGGGCTAACCACGTACACAATTCGAGCACAAAGTTAAGGGAGCGTTTTTATTTGACTGGCAGGAGAGATTAAAACTTCGAGGCTTGACTAGTCAGGGCCTTCAGGCAGGGGCGTTGGCTTAGACCTGTGGACTCAAGTTTTCAGGTGTTTACTCCTAATCGGTGACCTCTTACGCTTCTAAAAACTTGACATAGCTCCGCTCAGTGTAGTTTATAGTTGGCTCCACGTAATCGGGTTGCGCTAGTAACTCAACCCACTATAATAATAATAATAATATTAATAATCGAGTTGCACATAACATTTACAACAATACTCAAGGTGGCGAAGCCAACTCTCATCTCTGGAGTTCCGGACAAGTCGAGATTCAAATATTTACTTTGCCCACCAACCGAATGCGCCTGAACAAGACGGGCAACTGAATTGTCGTGTAACTGACTCTAATGCCAGCGCTAATGTTTACTAACAGAGCTAACGCGCTGTTTGTTTTACTGGAAATTCTGTGTGTTCATCAGCTCATGTAAAAGCTTCGTTAATTTTTGCGTTTTTTGTTGAAAAACACATGACATAGCAAACTATGACTGTCTCTTACCCTGAAGCCATTAGATGCGTAATAGAAAGAGTCTTCGCTGAAGCCTAAAGTTCGCAGCACAGCATATCTCCCCGCTATAAGAGTCTCATTACAGGCGCTGAACCAAGAACTGACATTCATCGCAGGCAAAGCACGGATACACAAGTAAAGGATGATGCTGTTCTCTATACAGCCCCGCTTCTGCTTCACTACAACGTGCCGCAAAAAAAAAAAAAAATAAATAAATAATAAAATTGAAACGTTCCGACATACTTGACAGCTACGGCAACAAAAGATAATCGGGGAAATGAAGTAAATTTACGATACCTGCCGCATGATCGAAACAGCCAGTATGAGATTTTCCTCACTTGCCATCAATTTCATCTGTTTGGTGAATGATTTGTCATGCCTAGCAAAAGGTTTGCGTTTATCTATTTGCATTAAACTAAAAGTATGTGAACCTTATTATTATTTACTTACTTAATTGTGTGTTTACTTGCTTGTGTGCACACAGCTTCTTCGCATTAAGATAGGAAGAAATTGGCGCGTTGAAGATTTAATTCTATTGTGTTCGTGTTACGGAAGATGAACCTAAGCTCGGCTGCATAAACTCACACTTTAAATGTAAAGGCGGTGGTACGGGAACTAGAACTGGACTACATCACATACATATTTCTCCCTAGTTACAGGCAGAGCTTTGGAAACGGATGGCGACCTATCGGATCATGGACAGGCTAGTAGCATATAAAACTAAGTTTGGTTAAGAGTAACGTTTCCGTAGCATTGCAGTTCCCCCTTTACAAAAAGGATATTTTCATAAATATTAGTACAACGAGCAGTGATACGGAAGATTAAGCCTTTTGCGACGAAAGCCTTTCGGTTATTTCATAAGTGTTAGTACAGCGAGTAATAAACGAATTGCGTAACTCTAAGCAGAAGTTCGTTGCACAGTATAACTCCTCAAACAGAGACTCCCAAAACAGAGAAGACTCCCAAAAAGGATACCCCCGAAAGTTAAAAAATTCCCGAAATAGACACTGGATACAGCAACATCTGTCGTGACCTAGAACACTAGCCGACGTCCTAGTGAGTGGCCAGCAAACAGGTGCAGTAAAACTTAATTGGTAGCGACTGTACAACGGCACGATTTTCTGTAGCGTCAACCAATGAAAATGTGTTGTAAATCTAGGGGGAAAAGTAGAACTTGTTACAGCGTAACTGAGACAATGTGCCCGGCTGCCTTTTAGGAGTTCCACTGTATCATGACAGCAGGTTGATGCGTTAGTTATAAACAAATACGGAAATTATTACATATGTAAATCAACATTAAGGAGTAAATTAAGAAATGTAGATTCTCGGGTTATGTCGCCAAGCTGTAACATAAAAAAATAGCAATAAAAATTTTAAATCTGAATAAAATATATGCAGCGGCTGTACAAATTTAATTATAAATAGATGATGAGCTTTAGCGCAGGTACGTCTGCGCGTTGCAAAAAGAAATTGATACAAATAAAAACAAAATTACTTATAAAATGAAACATTACAGTGCAAATCGGGAAACAGAAAAGTAATGTGCCCCGCAATACATCGGCGCGCTGCTAATAAAGATACTAATACATGTATCAAGTAAACAACGTACACAAAGTAACCTTACAGAGTACACCAGAAAACACGAGATTGATATAAGTCGTACAAGTACGTCGGCGCGCTGCCAAAGGCAAGATTTTTTTTTTTAGTCGTACATAAGCGACGTTTTTCCGGCGCTGTAGATTTGAGCGACTGGGAAAAGTTTCCCTAAACGACGCAGCGTTTGTCCGATGACCAGCCCGCCATAGGGAAGAGGAGGCCATCCTTTGAGCCCAAAGGGAAAGAAAAAAACACTAAACTTCCGGCCAAACTTCCTGGAAGTTCTTCCACCTCCGGCAAAAAATCAAAATATGATATGAAGAAAATTTCTGCAACGAAAGCGCTCCTCACAACCCGATGGGAATAAATTTATGCTCAGTGGATAGAAAGAAAAAAGAAACTATCCACTCAAATATCGTGTGCAGTAGGTATTACATAGCTAACAAAATAACCTTAGCACTATTTCATTTGCAGCAAAATACATTGAGAAATAAACGAATATGACATTAAAAAAAGTTGGGTTGGCTACGAAAATACATTTCACAGCTAGGTAGATAATCTTAATCATGTTTTTTTATAAAGCTGTTCAACACAATTATCTTCTCATATTACAAAGCAGGAGTACTAAAATTGAGAAAAAAATTCATTGGCATTTCTTTGTTTAAGTGATAATTTGTTGTCGAAATAAAGGTATGCAAGCTTGAGGGTATCCAGCCAAATTCTCTTGTATGGCGATACCCATAACAAATGAAGAGTACTCTAGCTTTTTACTAAACATTAAAGTTTATTCGTATCAGTGCAAAAAGACGGGATTCAAAGTCACAAAAAAGCTTTTATCTAGAGTGCCGGACAAGTAAATTCTCCAAGGCTTAATTTCGGCGGCTTAGTAGTCGATAAACGAGTTAGGTTAGCTCTCATGAGGCTAAATTAGGTGAGGGGCATTTTTAGTCAAGTTGGAGAAGCTTAGGTTGCGATAGGCTAGGTTAAGTAAGGTTATGGTAGGTAAGGCTATGGGTAGGTTAGTTCAAGCTATGCTAACCAAGGACAGGTCATGTTAGACTTGGTTAAGTTGCGATAGGTAAAGTTAAAGAGGTTGCACGTCTGTAACTCTAGCAAATGAAGTTATCTATGTAGGTTGATAACATCTTCAAACAGCACATCTCACTCTGCTGCAAGTAGAAAAACGCGCATGGAACGGATGTGTTCCGGTTTTAATTCAGAATGTTGAGCACGAAAAAAACCGCATCTACCCATCCAGTATGAGCGAAACTTAGTGTAAGAAAATGCTTTCTTCACGTCAAATATAGGAATGAAAAAAAGGATTTCACCCATATCAGGAATAGGACTGCAGCTGTGCCTCGCTACAAAAGTTTATAACTTCACTGAGAACAGTTTTGTCTTAAAACAACCTCCTTAATATCATCCACTGGCAGTGAACCCTGCAGTAACCGTGCTGGACTTACACACCGCAAGCAGGAGTTCCTCATCGCTGCACGCTAAGGCGTGTAAAGCCAGGTGCCCACAAGCAACTTTCGTTGACGCTAGCAGCCTAGAGTCAACTTAACTAATTCGACTTCATAGTCGTGGCCGTGACTTCAGCATAACGTCTATGAAGGTCGTGTTCTAATTCTTAAAATATCAATCTTGAAGGGCTTAATCTGCTCAAAATAATCAGTAGCGAAAGATGATAGTTCGCCATTGGCACTTTTTATGGTATAAAAATTGCAGTAGCGGCCGAGATTTTCAGCTATTTTCACAGAGTTAAATTTTGCGCAAGCTGAAGCCGCGTCGAGGCGGCGTGAAGAGATTAGTTGAGTTGGCTCTAGGCTGGCTGTTAGCGCCAACGAAAGTTGTTACGTGGGCACCAGGCTTTACTTTTGGAACGATAAGTTAATCAACCTCAATTCTGGCATCAAGGTCAGTGAAACTTGATTTTTATTTTTTTTACGAAAATCTATTATCCTGCTCATCAAAATATCAATGAAACATGCGTACGCGCTTTAGCAATAACAGAAAGAAAGTTCAAGTCAGTGTTCACAAACCATGCAACAGTGAAAGTGGATTAGAGATTCGTGAATTGTTTGACTTATAGGAAGGGCAGATTTATTATTCTCAATGTCACAAGAACTGGAATTAGTAACGGCTTCATATGTATAATCTAAGTTAGAACCTATTGTTTGAAACTATCTTTAAAGGTAAAGTCAACTTAACCGTACTACCTACTGGGGCCCCTCCATCTTCCCCACGCGATGATTAGAGCTACAGACATATGCCAACTGGCCCAAAAGAAGTGTACAGCTGCAGTCGATCAAGGATCGTCCAGAGCGATGGCGCCATCGACGGAAGGCTCTTAAACAACGACCCGTGCCCCTCTAATGGCGGGTGCTCGCCAACGCAAAAGTTGTTCAATCACTCAACGTTTCACTTTGGCGGCTTTGTTGCCGTGACTCCAACTTATGGCGCTTCAATGTCATGCTAAAACAGTGAGTCACTACAAATATAAACTAACTCGGAATTGGAAGGCGTACTGAAAGCTTGACCGTTGCCGCTTGTCATAACGTACAAACTGCAAGAAGCGTCCAATATTTCAGTTCTTCATGTTAGTGGTAGAGCCTCGTGCCAGCCGGAGACTTGTTCGCGGCACCATAATCGGATGTGGAATTGTGTAAAGATGCAGCTTTTGCGCTAGTGTGTACCCGCCATTACTCTTCACATCTGAGGGAAAAATCAGTACCCCCACGGCAGCTGCGTAAATATGAAATGCTGAGTAAGCCGGTCAAGCGCCACAAAAGCTCACTTGCCTCGGTTCAGCGTCATGAGCTCAGCACTCTAGTTTGACTGTACCGCCTGCTGATGACTTATAATAATAAAATGAGGGATAGAGCGAATTGAAAATTTCAGCAACGTTAGCGGGAAGCACTGACATCAGAAGCTGTTAGAGTAGCCAATATTTGTGTGTCTGTAAAGTAGAAAATTTACTTCCGAACCGGATTTCCATTTTGCATTTGAAAACTAACTACTAATCAATTGACTGCGAAACGCGTATTTTTTTAGGCAAATTTTCTTCTCTTACATCACAAAAGAAAACGAGACAGGCAGAGTTTCACTCATATCAGTGAAAGATTAGCAGAGGAACTTTCAAACCTGAAGTCAATGTCTGCTAAATAAATAACTGCAAATCTGGATAGATTTTTCCGGATTCTCTCGACGTACATCGTAAACAAAACCAAAGCAGGCGGAGCTTCAGCCATGCTATGCAGTAAACGAATATTATTTGAACCTTACGTACCGAAACACGACTGCTCTGTCAACTTATGTCTTATGGCGTCTAGGGAGTTAGAGTTCATCTACTGGGAGGTTTCCTTTATGGCGAGGTTAGTACCTGATTTTCTTCTAGCGCAAGGAATGTTCAATTGTGAATACATTTGACGTTTATTTAGTACTATAGAACAAGTGCCTTTAAAGATGACGGCAAGGAATTTATTTTGACACCTATCCATTGTCGCCTTATGCTCAGCTAAGAAAGATTTTAGAATTTTGCTTCTGGGGAGGCTAAAAATTCTGTAAGAAATGCAGTGTTTTTTTTTTTTGGCGTTACAAATGCAGTGTCTGAAGCTTGATTTTTAATTCACAATACGGAATTTTAAGACGATTATGCGATATTATTTGATGCTCGTACCTTAAAGACACAGGATAAATATCTATCGTTTTCCGCTAGAGCTGACAAGGATCACAGCAGCGTAGCCGTGAAAAGTGCCACGAGCTCACACGCAGCAAAAGAATATTATACATGTAGATCCAGAATTATTCTACAAATTAGGGTCGACATAATAACCCTATTTATACCAGGCTGTATTACTTCGCTATAAAATTTTTCTTCACCTAGGAATACGATAGGATGAAGAATCCTCGTAGAAAAAAAAAAATCAGCCTGGTCTGAATAGAGTTAATAGGGTCTTCATAGTAAGCCCTTCTGCGCATAGTGTTAACGTATTCCAGAATACAGTAGATTAGATAGATGACAATAGACGACCGGCAGACCCATTCCCCAGGAGGAACCGATGGCCAGGCTCTTGCCCTCTCCGAGCTAATCATGTTATGTTAAAAATATATATATATTTAAGAGAAAACCGCTGTCAATTCAGTGACTCTGGAAGTACGTATTATCAAGCAGACTATGATGGACCTCGGAAGGTAAGTTAGATGCAGAAAGGAAAATAATGGAATAATGCTGCCTTTAAAGCAGGCAGGTGTTAGACGTTGAGACGTTGAGGGGAGTTCGAAATTTTGGAGGGTGCTGCTCCTGTTGAAAACCATATCCCACTAAAAGAAACAGGTATGGCAGTTGATAGTCGAAAGACGACAGTAAATAGTTTATACCCAGCACAATCAGAAGTGGGCACCTGCGGCCAATTGCGACATTTCCACAGGAGTAAAAATGACGAAAGATTGCGGTATCCGGTATTTCTTTACTCGTGTGGATGGGCCACAATTTGTCGCAGTACTGTATGTTCTTCCATTAAGTTACCGAAAAGAAAACTAAAATAAGGCTATGGTGTTCGATTTCCTTAGTTCGATTGAGGTACTCTAGCCCGGATAGCTTTAACTTTCTCGAGACGGGGATCTTGAGCGTTCGACTTGTCTCTTTTAATCGAGTTTCATGTATGTATCATAGCCCGAGTATGCCTGAAGCGGCCGAAAGTTCAATCTTGAGGAGCAAACGTAAATGACAAAATGTACCGAGATTCTGCAGAAAGTACTCAGTTTTTTGCTGAAGGTAAAATAACTGCTACCGACAGGACGCAAAATCCTGCAAATTTTTAAGGAGAGTACTCGATCATATCATTTCCCGTGTCGGAAGCAATTAGCATGACAAGACGGTTTTCATTCTCCACCACTACTCCCTACACCTACACACCTATACACACACACACAATCACCCGCACCTCTCTCTAGGGTGAAATAACTCAGAGAGATACAAATTAGAGTATGCAGCTTTATACTCACAGACGCAAACACTTTTTCCCTCCAAGATTAAGTAGTTGAGAGAGAAATACACAAATTTCTGCACATTTCTACCCTCATCAACACTTCCCTTCCTCCCCCTACCTTAACATAAGATAACTGAACCAGAAACACTGAAATTCCTGCAAATTTCTACTCACAGCAGCTTACATTTACCCTTTCAAAAAAAAAAAAAAATTACTCGAAGAAAGTGGCACCAAATACCGCAAATTTTGCACAAGGTACTCACTTTTTCTCCCGAGTCGGAAGGAAGGTAGAAAGTGAGGACGGTGAGGAAGCTGATGCCCATGCACGGGATGATGAGATTGACGGTGTAGAACAAAGTCTTGCGACGCATTGTGATGTTGAATGTGATGTCCAGATACGGTTCATCACAGCAGGTGTAGAACTTCTCATTTCTGAAAGAAAAGACCTTCCGTATTATTTCGAGACAGGAACGATAAGATAAGTGTGTGTCAGACTTACGTCCATCATATATACAAGATGCAAACTATTCGTGACTGAGAAAAAAAAATCTGAAATTTCAGTACATACAAGAACAATAAAATTGGGTTTGATTTCTACTAAAGATCAGTTTAGCAAGAGTAGAACTTTTCGTTTTGAAAAAAATTAGGGATACGAAACATGAATTTAAGTGTGATGTCTACTAAGGTTCAACACAGCAAGCATAGAGCTTCATGTTTCCGAAAGACCAGATATTCCAGGCTCCTATGAAATGTTTATACTGCCCAATAGAAAAGAGCTCCCTAGATAAAAACGTAAAACGCAAACAATATCTCGAGCGAAATGCACGTAATGCTCAGTAATGCACGTAGGGCTGGTGAACTCTTCCACCTCATTGAAAATGAATGGAACGGAATTGGCTACTGTCACTCAACAAAAAAACGTGACTTAGGAATCACTATTACAAACAAGCTACAACACAGTCAGCAAGTTGACAAGAGTGTGAAAATGGCAAGCAGAGTACTGGGNGTCGCCACATCTGTGTAAAGATATCGATAACATGGAAAGAGTCCAACGCAGAGCAACGAAACTGATACCTCAGCTGAGAAACAAGTCGTATGAACGTCGCCTGAAAGAACTGGGTCCGATCTCTCTCGAGCAAAGACGACTCAGGGGGCAACTTATAGAAACATTCAAGTACTTGAATGGCTTCAACGACGTATCTATAACGGGACTCTTTGAAAGAGACCTTAATGATCGCTTGTGAAACAACGGTCAAAAACTCAAGCATAAAGCTCGAAGAACAACCTTACGTCAGCAGTTCTTTCCCTACATCATAGTCAGCATTTGGAATAGACTCCCTACCGACGTTGTTGGTGCGGAGTCGGTCAACTCGTTTAAAATTCGTCTTGACATACATTGGGAGAGACATCCTCCACAGCTAAGAGCTCTATCTCCACGAGTCGCAAGCACTTATCGGCTAAAGCTTCCCAGGCCATTTTAAGCTGACTTCTTCTCACTTCCGCTCCATCTATATATTTAAGCTCCGCATATCAGCGGCCTTCGATCATGCTTGCGGGCATTCATGACCATCGCTTTGGCGTAGATTCTTCTCCCCCTTATTTTTTATTTCTCCCTTCTTTTTTCACTTTCGTCTTGCATATTTTCTCCTCTCGTTTCTCCATTCTACTATATCCTACTAAAATAATGGCAATAGCTCATAGAAGGCTGGGGTGTAAGTCCCGTGTCTCTTTGGGAATGGGCCTTTTGGTTCGTCTACTGCCGCCTATATAATCTAATCTAATGTAAATTACGCTGAGCACTGGAAAGCAGTAAAATGCATAGGCAAATAAGAACACAAAATATCGACAACAAACGCAAGTATATTATGCCTCGTAGGTCGCGTGCGTAAATAAATTATGCACAGTGAATTTATCACCAGGTTCAGTACATAAATAATACGTTAGTGGAAGCATCCCTAGATTAAGAAAAAAATATAATTAGATGCAGGTTCATTGTAGATAATGCGCCTGCCATGTATTGCTAGACAAGTAATATTAAATACAGTACCTCGAGGAGAATTACGCAGATAATGTGCCTATGGAAACTGTCATAGACAAGTAACAAGAAATATATGCAACGGTACGAACGGTAGACAAAAGAAAAGATGCAAAAAGACTCCACACGTTGGAGTAGAAAAAGAAAAACCAGCAGGGGAAAGTCTTTAGTGATCCATTAGCTGGAATCTTTTGTTTTGGAGTGAGAACGCGGCCCGTCTTTGATCTGTCCGATAACTTTCCATTCTTTAATGAAGCTTTCACCATTTCTTCTAGTCAATTAAAGGCTGACTTATTGATGAGGCCACCGATGCCAGCAGCTCGCATGTATCAAAATAACTCGATATTGAAGAACCTTTAAAGACTGCGCCTTTACCGCAGACGAAGAAAAGTTGAGTCCAAAATAATATTTCAAAAACGATCGAGGCCGAGGTGAATAATATTCACGTAGTTGGTAATCGGTAATGTGTTTTCTTCTTCTCTCATTCCAGTGCCTTGCCCACCTAAAAATATGCTGGATACTCACTTAAGAAGAATGCTAGATAGACCAGCGGTTAAGTGCACTGTGGAGATAATCTGCTGCTGGCTCTCTTTGTTCACTAACGGCGACCCAACAGAAGAGACCCAGCATCGTGACTCCACACACGTGAGGTGATGTGGAAAACGTCACCTGGACTTCGTCTGAAGATTCACAAAGTACAAAAGGTACTCATGAATTCCTCTTCTTGCCCGACACAGTCCCAGCTCCCTTTGTTCCAATATTGTGGTCTTCCCTAAGAATCGCCGAGTGCGATGCCTACCACGTACAGACAAAGGAAATCATAGACACACAACAACCGCAAATCGGCCGGTCGGGACCATCGTGATGTAATTACTGCTTTTGGCGCAGCTGGAAAGATTTAAATAGTACTGGCATCATGACTACAAAAATATGTTGTAAGCCAAATGATGAATTGTGACCTCATCGCTGACGCCAATTTCCTCGCTAAACTACTGAAGAAATCCCCTCTTTATTTGTGCGTTTGCTAGTGAGAACAACAGCCCGTTCTGAACATCGTCTGGTATCATGGATACAGGTGAACTCTTGAAGTTTAACTCTTTCATTCTTTTTGGGAATTATGAAAGGAAAGATCTATATATTAATACGCTAGTACCTACGTACCTACCTTTTGTGTCACGCTCTTCATCATTAAAAGATAGAAGGAAATTCGAGCTTTATTCAGTTCGAGAAGCTGGCGTATCTGTGCTACNTTAGATGTGCAACTAATTACATTAAAATCCAACAACAAGCATACCGGTAGAAGGAAATTTTCCAAACACTCAAAATAAAGTTGGTAAACCGTGAAAATTTTCACGGGTCCAGCTAGTTTAAATGAAAGCAATTGGGCGTCATGAAGTCTATATAGAATATAAGACCACTGCGACATTACGGTGATGCCTTACAACGTTTCGATTATCCTGAGGATATCCTCTCGCTACCGGCTGAGAAATGCTCACGTGTGATCCCGCCTCTGAGGGGATCAACCCGGATTTTTCAAAGTTTTTTATTTGTTGACCGATTGTTCTAAAATTTGTACAGTATATGTAGTTTAAAAAAACATAATTTACTCATGCAATTTTTTATGTAGGCCTTAGTTTTTGAGGAAATAGGATTTTTTTTTATTATTTTCTCGGAAATTTTAAAAGAATAGAAGTCTGTGAGTTTTTATGCTAGAGTAAAAACTAAGACAGTTTTGGAATCCTTGAAACATCCCTAACAAAACTATGAAATCGGATTTTCTATTTCGTTTTCTTTTGACAGGCTATTTCCGATGCTAACTGATGTATCGTTAAAAAGCAAAATTTTTGGTTTTGAGCTGTGATGAAAAAAAGGAGGGGAAAATGGAAAATCCGGCTTCATAGTTTGTTAGGAATATTTCAAGGATTCCAAAACTCTCTTTATTTTTTAGCATGAAAACTCATTGACTTACATTCTTTTTTAGGTGGAAAAATTACATTTTATATGATCGGCAAAAAATATAAAATATTGAACTGAAATGTCATATAATGAACTTTTTACATCATGAATGAAGTTTGAATGCTCTATTCGTGTTGTGTTATCATCTAGAAATGATATAAATGCATTGTTATAATTTTTTACCTGTAATTTACGTCTATTTATATTTTATTATTTTATTCACAAGGGCATCACAAATGATTTCAGAAAAACTTTTTTATTTGTGGACCGATTGGTATAAAATTTGCTCAGAATATGTATTTATGAAAAAGAAATACATTTTACACCGACAACTTTTTTATTTAGGCCTTAGTTTTTGAAATAATGGGCACCTGTATATATTGGAAATATCGAAAGACTGTAGCTATCTCAATGAGTCTTATATCCCAAAAACTATGACCTAATTAAAAAAAAGTTGTGGGAAAAAATGTGTATTTCTTTTCAAAAATACGTTAACTGCAAAAAAAAATTCCAAACAATTGTTCCACAATTATTGATAATTTTGACCCCCATGCCCCCCCTTTTGGGCCCCTTTTCGGGGGGTTACAGTGACTGTAACACCATAATTATTTGGAACACACTTTCCCACTACCTAAGAACTCTTTTCCAGTAAAAAAAGTTGATAACTTTGACCAGAATCGTTGGGTTGATTCCCTTAAAAGGCAACACGAAACATGGAAGTAAACCAGCTAACAATGACAGAGAAGAAGTTGCGACAGCACCACTTCATTGAGGCTAGTATCTAGTTTAGGTTAGAGCCAAATCTGCAAATGTATAGCAATTAAGAAACTCTAAATTAGTAAACGTGACTCCGGCGTAGTCAAGATACGCTAAATTATATGAGCTGAGCCTCAGAAAATAAATAGAGCTCACTGAGAGCGCATTCCTCCGCCAAGCGAGGCAACGGTAGCAAAAATTTCAAATTGGCTCTGAAACCATGATTTTGTTTGTATCGGCTTCAAAATCTGATCATTTGTGCCTTTTGATAGTAATAATAGCTTGTGCAATTTTCTTGAAGATCCGTTCTAAACTTTTTGAGTTATGCTGCTAACAAACGTTATGACAAACATCAGTCAAACATACAAACGAACAGACCGATCTGCACTAAAATATTATCATTTATGTCTTTCAAAATTACTAACAGCCCCTATAAATTTCATAAAGATCCATTCATTTTTTTTATTTATTGTGCTAACAAGCATAAAATTAAAAATAGTGACAAACGAACGAACAACCAAACGGATCATCACAAAAATTTGATCATTTACTCTTTGTTATATACCAAACAGCTCATATGAACTTCATAAAAATCCGATCGTAATTTTTTGAGTTATGGCATTGAGAAAAATGAGGTAGACAAACAAGCAAACAAACGGATAAACGGATTTTCACAAAAAATCAAGCATCTATTCCTCGTAACATATCCACCAATCCGTGTAATTTTCGTCAAAATCCGTCGATTACTTTTTGAGTTATCTTCGTGACAGACAGACAGACAAACCCGACGAAAACATAACCTCCTTGGCCGAGGTAATCAGAAATTCAATGATGAAATTTAGTATTTTAGTCCTGTCTTGCAGTCAGGCTCTTGCAAGCTGCAAACAAAGAAGATGTAATTTAATTAAGGTAATTTAGTTCCATACCTACAGTACTTGCTTGAAGGACAGCCCAAAAATGTAATCGCATATTTTCTATAGACAGAAACGGATTTACATGGGGTTCCTTAAATAATTATTGTAGTTGGCGCCATGTTTCCGTTGTAACAAGAGCAATACGCATGCTTAATCTGCAGTCTTTTCTTTTAAATTAGTAAAAACGAGCGCTACCAATTCCACTTTGGTAAATACATACAAGATTTTTCCGGAGCATCTCACACTAACGTCTGTTAAAATAGGATAATTTTTGCTTACAAATAATTTGAAGAATAGTACAGCTTATTAAAATAGAATGTCAGGAGGGGTCTATATGTGTCTTCCACGCGGTATTGTGGTTTCAAGGGGGCAGGTGCCACTGCTATATTGGGAGGACGTGGCTGTCACTTAACAAAATTGTAAATTGTATTGCCACTAAGACCGAATTGTCACACTGGCCCGCAGCTTTTTGTGTAAATAAGGCCAATATGATGACCATCTTGTTTCTTAATGGGTCCCAAATCGCTACCATGTGGCATTGGACAAGTACCTACCAACTAGCAACCATATAATAAACACCACATTGTAGACACATGGGGTCAGACTCCAGCAAGGTAACCACCGGAAGTTTAGATAGACCCCATGTAGTTACCTTGTGGTGCTGGCCTAGTGCCTGCCATGAGGCAAGCATGTGATTAACGTTAATTTGGCAGCCACCAAGGGCCTAGCTAGAAACTATACGGAATTCGACTTGAGCTTCTCTACTAAAAAGATGAGAGGCTATTGCGACAAAACCGTCTTGGCCCACCGTGGGTCCAACCTACGTTAGATAATAGAGACCGTTAAACCGTGATTAAGATACCTATGCTTACTATCTCCAGCATAGATAGGGCCCAGAATAACCTTAGTCCAGTTGTTCGTGTACAATGTCAAGGCTAATTTTAGTTTTAAGTAATGTTTATAAAATAGATGATAGGAAGAGAGGAAACATAAATTCAGGTAGCTATTCGGCTGAGACTGAGCCTTAGGTGTACGACATCTGGGGAATCATCTGTTTCATGGAAATTTATCTGTTTCTCACGATCTAAAGATCAAATCAGAGTAGACAGATCTTTTAATTACAATTTTTATAAGTTCACGCTAAAGCATTGGTTACAATTAATAAGAAAGGAAATTAAAAAAAAAGGAAAAGATCTATTTCTCACTATCCAAAGAACAAAACAGCGTAGAAGGATCTTTTAATATCAGTTTTTCCAAGTTGACGCTATGGCACTAATTATAATGAAAAAAAAACAAAGGAACCCATTAACGCAAACCATTACGGAAACGATCTATTGCTCACTATCCAAAGAACAAAACAGCGCAGAGGGATCTTTTCAAAACAAGCCTGTGGTCGGTGCTCATGGACACTTCATCACCTGTCCAATCGCGCTGAATGAACTCAATCGAACTGCACCGAATCTCGTCGATGAAAGAGAACAATTGGATTAGGGAAAGTGGGTTGCCAACCCGGAAGAAAGACTCCAGAGCTGACGCACTGGCTCCAGTCTAAAACGAAGAAGAGAATTTGAGGCAGGATAGGCTTTAGATCGTGGCAGATACAGATGGAAATGAAAATAGAGCTTTCATTTTCTGGTATACGTACCTATATATATGTATATTGTCTTGAAATAGCATTACGTAAAATATTGAAGAATAAAAAAACATACAAATAGAAATTTAGTTAGCCACGACGCACGCTCCGCTGTTTCTCAGCTCATCAGGTGGGAAGTTCAAAGTTGGTCAAATTTCATACGTTAGGATTTTTCGAAAATTTTGGCAGGTTACTATAGGAAGGTGTAACTATGACACAGAGTTTCCACAAGATATAAAAGTAATTTTCAATTTAGCAAACGTTTTTTCAATTTTGAAATGCTGTCTGCTGAGTCGACACCATTTACTGCACGAAATGCAGTAGCAATGCTATCATCATTATTTTGTTTTAAACTAGAACGGAGGAACGCAAGATATGCATTCAAGTATTAAGACTGCATCCGTGATTCTTCTGCTATCAACTGCAGGCTGGTAAATTTTTTTACATATTTTTATTAGCGTGCCAGAATCACCACTGTCTCCAACCTCGCATGATTGTTTCCACTTCCACACACCGCTTTCGTCCAGTGTTATCTACCGATAGCAATGCCAGGCTTGCAGGGCCTCATACGTGGGTAGCACTGGACAACACTTCAAAGCCCGTATTGACCAACATTTAGGTGTATCCAGTCGTACCGGTTTGCCACTTGCGAAACCCGCGCATTCAGCCCCCCGCCTACATGCTGAGCAAAACAACCATCCCATCAGCAGGAATTAGTTTTCAATCATAGACTCTTCCAATCCCACCGAGCTCATAACATTAAGAGTCCCTCCGCATCCATAGAACCAAATCCAGCCTCAATTTTATGATCTCGGCTATACCGCTCCATACGGTCCACACTTAACCTGAAATCTGCAGACTGTACAGGAGCTGACATCCAGCCCCTGCACGCAGCTCCGTTCATTTCCGGTTTAGACCTCCCCCCGACAACATCCATGCTCCCCTAATTGATTAGAAAAAAAATTATTTATAGGTTGTAGGTTAGTTTCCTTTTTCTCTGATGATAGGATTTTTCATTCCGAAAATTAAATTTTAAATTAGTCGACTTCTATTTATTACTTACGTTAAAATCTTCTTGTGCCTCCTTACAAACCTTCATTCGTTTCTTTCTTAGTTAATACGACCGTTGTGCTTTCTACAACAGCGGGCAAAATTTGGGTATCAGTGATAAGGTCTCGGCCGAGGACAACAGNCCAGTGTCATCTACCGATAGCAATGCCAGGCTTGCAGGGCCTCATACGTGGGTAGCACTGGACAACACTTCAAAGCCCGTATTGACCAACATTTAGGTGTATCCAGTCGTACCGGTTTGCCACTTGCGAAACCCGCGCATTCAGCCCCCTGACCCCCGCCTAGAGTCCCTCCGCATCCATAGAACCAAATCCAGCCTCAATTTTATGATCTCGGCAGTACCGCTCCATACTGTCCACACTTGACCTGAAATCTGCAGAATGTACAGGAGCTGAATTCCAGCCCCTGCACGAAGCTCCGTTCAATTCTGATTTAGACCTCCCCCCGACAAGATCCATGCTCCCCTAATTGATTAAAAACAAAATTATTTACAGGTTGTACGTTAGTTTCCTTTTTTCTGATGATAGGATTTTTCATCCCGAAAATTAAATTTTAAATTAGTCGACTTCTATTTATTACTTACGTTATAATCTTCTTGTGCCTCCTTACAAACCTTCATTCGTTTCTTTCTTAGTTAATACGACCGTTGTGCTTTCTACAACAGCGGGCAAAATTTGGGTATCAGTGATAAGGTCTCGGCCGAGGACAATAGGGGTTGGTTTAATTTTAAGCTGCTACTTCTCGCACGTCACAGAAAGAAGATTTTCACACTTCGTATGCATGATACGGGTCTCGGATATCACTGAAGAACAATGCTATTGTTCTACGTGAGGAGCTTTCACAGATTCCAGCCAGTTACTTATAAAATCAGCTTCCTAAAGCTGATTGTGACTTCATATGCCGTGGTGAGTCGAATAAAACAGTCTTTCTTTGAGGCTAATGGTTTTGGATACTCTAAACTCTAAAGTCATAGATAGAATCTAATCCGCGAGTCTAATTGATCATTCTTTCTTTTACTCCTTAAGGACAGCCTAAACTCAATGCAACTGCCGCATCAATAGCATTGAGCATTTGTAAAGCACTCTAAAAACTCCAAGCGGCTGCGGTACGAGTCCAATAAAGCATTTGTAGGATATCCCAACACTCAAAGCCTGAGTCCAATAAATAAAAATCGTGGGACACTCTCAAACTCCAAGAAACTGAGGCGTGGACCCAATAAAGCATTTACAGGACACTCTAAAACTGCAAGCGACTGCGACGTGGGTCCAATAAAGCATTTACAGGACACTCTAAAACTCCAAGCGACTGGGGCGTGAGTCCAATAA
>LQNS02278070.1:22710205-22740551 GCA_001587735.2 Parhyale hawaiensis
AGGAGCGGCAAAGAGGAACTGAAGGCAGGTAGAATGGAATAAAGCAGCAAGAGGAGCGGCAAAGAGGAACTGCAGACAGACAGAATAGAATACGGTAGCAAGAGGAGCGGCCATGAGTAACTGTAGGCAAAAAGAACAAACTGCATACAAACTGTATGCAGTCAGAACAAACAAACGCAGCAACAGAAGCATGCAGAACAGACTAACGCAACAACAGAAGTGGCAAAGAGAAGGCTCAGTTACGCACAATATGATAAAGAGGAAGAGGAGACGGCCAAGAGTTGGTAGGTAGCCAAGACCGGAGCCGAAAATGGGCGAAGCCTCGCGTAGAATTTTGTCTGCTCAATGATTGTCTCGTTGTGGGTCATCTGTCTTTACGAGACTCCTTGTAGTGACTCCTCACAAAATACACGATGCACTGGAGGGCTGCCAAAAGCCCTCCAGCTCATTCTTCTTCCGCAAAGAAAATTTCATGCACGTTTATGGGCTTTTGAATTTTTCATAGGTCTTTTGGATAGCAAACGACTGCAAAAGCGAAACGTTCCACGGTTGAAAAGGCATTGGAAATACGGCATGGCCTGAGGAGGTTTGTGCCGTAGAAATGCTTTTGATGGGAAGAGGAAAATTTCTGATTTACATGGCAGGGTTCACGGGATGCCTGACCTTGAGAATAAATCAACCAGCCAGTATTGCAGCATAAGATAATCTGCATACTGGGAAGTGTTTGAAACTTTGGGATGCAACGTAGATCGGCGGCATTCTGATCTTAGGAAATATTAATTCAAAGTGTTACAGCTTATAACACTGAGCACGCAGAGTTGCGCTAAACGTTGTTTTCTGTAACATGGAGAGATATAGTGCGCATTATTTTCTGAAAACAAAAATTGTTTTTGTGTAATAACGCGCATATAGAGCGATGACTTCCATAATTATGCTACGCAATATGGAACTGTCACATGCTTGATCTTATGAAAACTATAAAACTACTAGCACTACATTATGCAACACTGCGCATACTGGACAGTGCTAGAATTGTGTTCGCAATAGGGAAATGTCGGATCCGCGACTTCGAAAGGAGAACAAATTATGAGTACTGCAGTGTACAATATTGCGCCAATTAAACGGTAGTTGCAATAATGACGCGCATATTGCACACTGCTAGAAAATATGACTTTAAAAGGAAGATAAGTTAATTTTACAAAGCCGACCAATCTCAGTCAATTCCTCAACAATTCGTCAAGCAGGGATTTTCGATACCTTTTTGCGCAAAAAATCTGACAAATGTAAACCAAACAAAGAAAAATTCCAGCACTGGCAAGCCCATTTTAGCAAAAAGATCCCAAGAAATCAGAGTTTTTCACTAAACTAATGCAGCGTAAAGAATATTCCAGCACTTGACAGACCATTTCTGCAACAAGCAACCAACACAGGCCTCAAAAAGATTACCTTGAACTTATAGAATTCGCCAACAAACCAGACCAGGGTCCAGATTTATTAACGTTACAACATTGTAGGTAAGACCCAGTGTCTTGTAACCAGCAACATCTCTGCATTTCAAGAGCAACACGATTTATGAACCCCACGCTTGTAATTATTGCAACTGTAAAACGTTATGTACAAGCCCCATGTGCGTCCGGCCAGTGAGAGAGCTCGTTGCATGCTGCTTGGGCTGACACACGCTATTTTTGGCCTCTGAGCTTCGTAAACGAATTTACACGTTGTAACTAAGATACAATGCGGCCCAAATTCAACCAACTTTTGCGATAATATGGGCCACTACAGCTTGCGTTTAACAAGTAAATGGATGCTAACTAAGGATTCAATCAAAACATATTAAATAATGATACATGAATATACTCTATTTAGAATAGAAATAAAAGTCGACACAATTTAATATTAAAATTTGACGTTTTGGGAATTTTATCCCATCTTCAGTAACCTAATAAAATCTTCTAAGGATACCTAACAAAAATTTTTATTTAAGAAGACCTAAGTTGTGATGGTGCTAGCAGGGTGGGACCTAGAGGGCGAATGACCACGGTGCGCTATGGGGTCCTCATATAAGCGTCGAGCGGCACGGGAAGCACTCGCCCGTTTTTCCTCCGCTTCCCGTGCCCCTCGACGCTTATATGAGGACCCCATAGCGCTCCGTGGTCATTCGCCCTCTAAGTCCCACCCTGCTAGCACCATCACAACTTAGGTCTTCTTAAATAAAAATTTTGTAAGGTATCCTTAGAAGATTTTATTAGGTTACTGAGAGATGGGATAAAATTCCCGAAACGTCAAATTTTAATATTAGTTTGTGTCGACTTTTATATCAATTTTGTAATTTGCCATGTGATAGTGTTTTTACTCTATTTAGGTGTAATAGTTACATGGAGAGCCAATAATATATATACACATACAATATATTAAATAATGATAGATGAATACATTTTTATTTAAGTGTACTAGTTACACGGTAAGTCAGTGATGTATGGGAACACGGTCAAATCAAGAAAGAACATGAACAGCAAAGCAATAAGAATAGTTATTTTCTCGTATGGATACAGTGCTCAACAAATTGGGGCGCAGCACCTTGAGGTATCCATTCTTAAACCTAACATACGAGAAGATTTGCAGTTGGCCTCTAGCTTAATTCTAGATATGGTGAAAAAAAATAGAATTAGAGTACGCCTGCTACAATTAAACTTACAGTGTGCGTATTAACAATTAAACTTAAAATTTTGATTGCGATTCCACTGCATGTATTGGGCAACCATTTTCAGCTTTGTTCCATGGTTCTCTGGGACCATCAAACGTCATGTTACTTGATTTTGTTCTTCGAACAGTCAAGTGTAAAGGTTTTGACAATAAGACATGCCATTTTTCTCAGCATTCTATTAAATATGTAGAAGTATATATTCGTACTCGATTTACCTAAGCGGACAATCAGTATACAAACAATATTAAAACCACAAAACAAGTAACACTTCTTTTTTAAGGTAACACAGGGAATATATTGACAGAAGGCTGTCGGTTTACTTCAATGGACCGTCAGTGTTCGCCCGTTATTAAAGACAGGATACAGGTATCATAATTTTGCAGCGGAAAATGCTGGTCTAGTACTTGTTTATTCTAGACATGTGTATCATTTTCATTAGAACAGAAATGATCAAAATTATTAAAACAAATACGTAGTACCAATTAAACTTAATGTAAGCACATCTTTTATGTGGTTAATATCTGAGCAGGTTTTTTTTCTAAGCAAGAAAAATGCAGTCCAGCTAATATTTTTGCCAAGAGCGAGTGCCTGTCCGTTGGGTTCATTGGGCAGATGTTTTGTATAGTTGTTAGGAATTCTGAAAATCTGACAGCTTCATTTTGGTGAACTGATTGATACCAGTCGCATCCTAAATTGGAGCCGGGAGATAATTTCAAAGATTAGCTCCAGAGATAGAGTGTACTCTTTTACCAGAGCTAGTATGAGTACAGTGCACTTTCCGATCAATTCTCCGAAGAGATCGTCCACTGGTCTCACTACTGAGTGTAAATTGTCCAACTCCGGCGTTCCCAAGAGAATCATATAGTGAACGAAAAACTCATTGGGCTTCATCGATAATTTTGAGCCAATTCGTGGTTATTTGAGCTTTTTTTTTAGCAATGAATTGGCATGATAGCGCTCGGTGAATTTGCCGTTGAGAACAACTTTCGAAGTAAATTTTTGGGCTTTTGAGGCATCTAATATAAGATACCGGTGAACTTTTGCCCCGATTAAACTACAGTAGTTAGAATGAGAAAGAATGAGTGATTGGACAAGTAGTATGCTTGAAGTTTGACTCGAGGGTGCTTAAGTCAGTAGAGCTATATTAGCGTACCAGTCACCGTTCTGTATAATTTCTGAATACGGAAGCTCCAGCCGCAGTTCTGATCTATTTAATACACGATTTTGATATACCCCACGAAAGTTTTCATTTGTAACTTTTACTTGTTCTGAATGGACGTTTCGCTACCAATGTAGTCCACGCCGGCGTTAGCTGCCAGGCATCCCTTGAGCTGCGGTGCCCAATACAGGCTGGATTAACCAATATTTCGGTAAGTTAGAGAATCGATACCTTCTTGTCCGGGTTGTGTCCTCTCACTACTTGAGGTTTTGTCTCCCAAGGTATTCCTACGGGAGAAGGAACTCTTAAGGCAGGATGGCTCGGCCTGCGTAGGACGGCCTAAAGAAAGGGAAATCTTTTAATGAATCTACGTTGGAACTAATTAGTTTAATTATCGATAATATGTTCGTTGAAGCATCGTAAGAACTGTTCGAATATGGGATTTTATTTACTCTTATATTGAGAAATACAAATCTTCTGAATTAGGGTTATGCAAATACTTGAAGATTTTTTGTAAGAAACTTTTAGATTATTTTACTGTGCAAATTCTATTCCATTTGTGTCTCGTTGTTACAGAAACTATATATCGAACTTCCATGTCCTATGAGTGATGCACCACTAGAAGTTGGTAAAATATTGAGAATACCCAGAGGGGAATAAGTTACGCCCCTGCAGAAGTTAGACGTTAAATATTTATCCATTCCTATTCCAAGCGTCTTGACAACATCAACAAGTTAGATAATGGATTTACATAAGGTGACAGACAATTGACGTTACTGCTTGTACAGTTTCGGAGTGCCAAATATAATGAATCGGGTTTTAAGTTTTAACCCGTTTTTGCCGTACCATGTCTTTAGTTTTTGTAGATTTCCGCTTGTTTTCACACGCTTGTTTCTTTAGTTGGTGGGAACGAAATTGCAATTTGGACAACATCGACATACATGGAGAGAGCGGCATTATTTTGTGGCAAGGAGATGTAATTGGCGAATATTGAAAACAAAATAGGTCCTAAGAATTATCGTTTTGGAATACCAAAGCTGTTCACGATGTAAGGTGTCTGAGTATGTAGCAATGAGAGTGAATGCATGTGGTGAATGCATGTGCTGACAGCTAGCAAACAAAGTAAAACAAATACTTTTGGAAACAACTTTTTTAGGAACATCTCGTGATCAACACTCTCAAACGCTTTGGATAAATCAAGTAGAGGAGAAGAGTGAAGCGTGTACGATCCATATACCAGTAGATAGTTTCAGTGATATTTGGAAGAGCATATTGCGTATTAGTATGTGCTCTGTAGGCGTATTGGTTCTTGTGACGAATACATGATTGATCGAGATGAGACGCTAGCTGATTCGCCACAGCTTTTTCTAGTAGTTTTGAAAGCACAGGAAGAAATTAACTAATTGCTCTCCACTTTCCAGGTGTTTAATGCTCTCCCGACATATGAAGGGGTTTTATTATAGATTGCTTCCAGGATTCAAGAAATGTTTCAGTTACAACTGAAGTGTTCACCATGTGCAGCAGGAGCAGAGCTGGAACGGGCGATGCATCTTTAACGTAAGCAATTAAAATATACCGTAATGGCCCTTGGCTTTGGTGGTTCAGGGAGTATAAAATGTCTTCAAGTTTACTGACTTTGCTTGTTAGCTGTGGTCGCCATAAATTCTCATTTTACCCTAGGGCACTGATGCACTTGTTTTGAATCTAGGGAAGGATTTGAGGGAGAGTCGAGTTCAAGCTGGTTGCCAGAAAGTAAGGGTGGCCGTCGATTAGTGGCATCTTTGATTACCGGTTTGCCTACTTCCACGAAAAAGGTATTAAATTAAATGGCCTTCAAAAATCAGTTGTGTAAATGCACAGTTTACATTTGCTGCTTAGTTTGCGCTATATCTTTGAGTATGCGTCAGGTTTGTTTAAAGTTACGTTTCGCGTCTCTCAACGCTCCGTGAGTGTGGCTTCGTTTTGCGCCGCTGATTAATTTGTTCAAATCTTTGTTGAAAACTTTGAACTCTTTCAAGAGCAATTCGTTTCGAAATGTTCTCAAACGACGATGGAGGATCGTCTTTTTACGCATTTCCGTTTAATTTCTCCTGTCATCCATAGGCCAGGTGGTCACCTCATGAATAGTGACAGTCTTAATAGAGGCGCATTCATCTAGGGTTGTCATAAACACTTCCGTGAATATAATTGAACTTGCAAGTTGAAGTCTTCTGGGTCATATATTTCCTGGAAAGAGGTTTTTGATAAGAACTTTTTTCTAACACTTCTTTGCAACAACGATGATAAGTAGGAGTATCAAGTATAGGAAGCAGGGGGAGCAAGAAAAGGAAATTGATCCGAGCAAGGCAATAATTTGCCGCTGAATAACGACCTAATTAATTCTATTGGCCGACCATAAAAGCAGACCAGATAATCGTCTTTTAACGACCACTCGATAGGCCCTCAGACAGACGCTGAGGCTTTTGTTGACATTTTTAGCGGGAAACCTTGTAACAACCCATCGACTGGCAATTTCCTTGAGATTGTGTGTAGTTTATTTTACGTTACGAGAAACGCCGTAACAACTCATCGATTGGCAACTTCCTTGACATGTTTGTAGTTTTTACGTAACGTGAAACGCCGTAACAATCCATCGATTGGCAGTTTTCTTTATTTCATAGGTCCATTTATGTCAGGGCAACTAGGCACTAACTATATTGTTGTAAGTTTCCTTTAGGTAGTGCTTGCTTATATTATAACAAAGTATGTTTATTTCCTTATATAGAAATATAGTAGGTGGTTCGCAGGTTTCGAGCCCGGGACTTATGCATAGCGAGGCGCGGTGACAAGGCCAGCACTGACGGAGCATAATAGACAGACATGCAGTAAGAGAAGTACTGCAGCCTGTCCCGCTGCTCTATAGCGAAGCTCAACTTACAACGCTTGCCTCTTCTTATCCGGAAGTTCATAGTCTTCGTATCCTGTGAACCACCTAGCAACTGTATTTATGTAACTGGAAAAAATGGTAAGTCTGTGAGCTGCTTTTCTGGATATTCCTTGCTGCGAGTGGGACTATCAATCTGTGATATATATAAATATATATATATAGTGAGCATCAGTGGCGGCTCGTGCCCTGTTTTGGTGGAGCCCGTCGTATTTTTTTTTTTTCGTTAAGCCATTTGGTCGAAAAGCTATTTTCTATGCTGAATTCAAGTCTTGTAATCGAGAAGACTTGAATTCAGCATAAAAATTAGCTTATCCACCTAATGGCTCAAAAAAAAAAAAAAAAATCGACGGGTCGCACCTAATACAGGGCACGAGCCGCCACTGGTGAAAATATCAATGAACACTATTATTATATAAAATGCTGAAGAGATTGTCTAATTTCATAAAATGTGATTAATGGAATTGAAGTTTTTTCATTCATTCGTATTTTAGACCTTGTCTCAACAACATCCCTCCTCCGCTGTTGCTCGAGAAATAAAGGAATTTTTACTAAGATAATTTTTTGTTTATACAGTGCTTTAGCTTTCTGAAAAAGGGATACAATCCCGAAACGTTAGATTTCATTTCATAATCAATCGACATTGTATTGATTCCTGATAGATTGTATTTGATTATCAATAGCTGCAATAGAAAATAAAATAATAACGAATCCATTAACTGCTGCTTCATTTGAGGAAATAGAACTTCTTTGTTGTTTATTAATTAGATTTCTATCAAATGTTTCCATCGTCATTTTTACGTAAGCAATGAAACAGCACCAACAGTGAGCTCAATTTACTCTTTAGAATAGCTTCAACTGTAAATGCTTATGTTCCTCTCCTTTTTTCGTTCCTTATGGCGATGACACACGCTAGTCAAAAGAACGAGTATCGTCATCGTTTCGTCCGAAAGTTATGTTGAACTCTCGTAAATCTAACTTTGAAATTGCAGAGAAATGGTGTAAAAATGTTTTCCGACAGTTCAGTTTGCCCCGCAAGTGCCGTTAGTTAACTTTGAGACATATTATTATCTCTGGAGGGATTTATAACTCAAAATTCTTTGCAATTGTGTGCTATTTAAATGGACACATTAACGCATTCGGACGAAAGGGCGATACTCGTTCTCTTGACTACCTTTTGTTTTCTCTAGATTCCAGGTAGTCTTCAATAATTACCTCCTCAAAGGAGACCACGTTTTCATCGTCTTTTTCTATCACCCAGATAACTAAAGAATTATCTACGGATCGTTACGAAATTGTTAGGGATTGTTAGGCACGTTAGGAGGAACAGATTGTTAACTTTTGGTGTAGATTCGCTCAACCGTTTACTTACTTTTTTGTCTACCTCTTTCTTGTTGGTCTCATAACTTTAAAAAGTTATGTACGGATTTCAATGAAATTTTTACATGAGCTGTAAGGTATATTACGAAGAATAATTGATTTTTTCGTTAATCTGTTTGTCCGTTTGTTTGTTTATATCTGTGTTTGATTTTATGCTTGTTGTCAAAATAACTCTGCCTGTTATGAACAGACCTTAAAGAAAACTACAGAAGCTTTTATTACTATCAAAAGACGCAAATGAACAGAGTTTGGTGCTGATAAAAAGGAAATAATAGTTTCTAAACCAATTTGAAGTTTTCAATAACGTTACATAGCTTTGCGGAGGCATGCGCTCTCAGAGTGCTCTAGTAGTACTAGAGTGCCCGCGCTGTTAAAAATGACTGCGAGGGATTCGTGATAATACTTCTTCATTGATTATACTTTCGTTACTGCTATAATATGTTTATGAACGAAACGCTACAACGGCCAACTGAAATTGTCATAAGAGATGAGTGCTCTCTGTTTTAATTTATCAGAGAAATACACCTCAACTCAGTCTCAGCACACTCCTTCCTTCCCTTAGATAACACGCAAAAAAGTGAGCTTTACTGTTTTCAATTCCCGCCGTGTATCCTGTATACAACGTCGTAATCTGGCCAAAACGAAATTTTCACGCTCAAGCGAAAACCGCTTCGTCAAAAGAAGATGAAATAAATAATTAATACCTTTATTAAGCCGTGAAAAATTGCTTCTTCTGTACTTCGTTGATCATCTACTCTATCTGTAGATCATAAACAGAGAGAAAATATAACTTCGACATAGGGAAAATGTACTAAAATATCAGACTCAATGAGAGCACGAACAGAAGTAGTATATATCTTCATTGTTGAAACTTCAACGTTGGTAGAACAAGAAGTACATTCAGCTTTTATAGCGATAAGGACTTCCAATGTGGCCATCTTCTCCAAACTGGACTAATTATTGCTTGCTGGATTCTATTAGAAGGAAACAGGATCGCCAAAATCTCCAACTGGGCCTATTTGTTGCGTATCTATTTTGTTAAGCGTTTTACACGAAACATACAAATTTGTAAATATATAAACACACGACACTGTTAATTATATTGTTTTGATTTTGCTTGTGGTTTCATCCATCCATACGTTTGTCTGTACGTTACGCTTTTAGGAATATATAGGGTATTATTATTATTATATATAATTGTTTTATGTATTATTATCGTTATTATAATTACTACTATTATTGGATAGGGTAATATCAATAAGGTCCCGGAAATATCTCGTAGTTTATAACTTTACATATGCTGCCTCAAAATAAAATAGGAATATATGCACGCTTGTGTCTGAGATACTTGGAAGTCCGGTCAGCGATTGAAAACAGAACCTTAGGCCTGTGGAATTTTACAGGTTGCCACAGTAGAGGCAGGCTAAAGAATGTTGATCGCATGATCGAATATTAAACAAGTCAAGCGAACTCTTGGGGCGCTTGGCGCGCCTGCTCAGCATTTGACGTCTGTAAATCTATTGAGGGGTACTGACCCTAGAAAGAAATGGGTAGGGTCGGAGGAGGCACAGGTCGTGACATAAGAGCGTTCCGCAGATGGCACCATAGCTCTTGATGATCTGAGGTCGACAGCAGTCGTACACTTCTCTAAGGCTAGTTCGCTTATACCTACGGCAGGAATCAGTGAGTGTGGGTTTCCCAACAGGGATACGGCCAAATTGATTTCATCTTTACCTGCTAGTATTACATAAATAATGCTAGAGCAGCACTCTGAGAGCGCATACATACATACCTCCGCCAAGCAAGGCAATGTTAAGAGAAAATTCAAATTGGCTCTAACACCAGGATTTCCTATTTATCATAATCATCATCAAAATTAGGTCATTCGTTTCTCCTAACATTAATAACAGTTTTCTGTTTTTTTAAGATCCATCCGTAACTTTTTAACTTATTTTCTGACAAACACTACGACAAACATAGGATCAAACACACAAACCGAAAAGCCCATAATCTCCAAAGCTCTGCCATTCATGCCTTTTAACATTTCTAACAATTCATGAAAATATTTATGGAGATCCGTCAAGAAGTTTTTGGGCTTTGTTTCAGACACACAAAAACGACAATATACATAGGAACAAACGGACTGACAGATGATCGCAAAAATTCGGTCAATTACTCGTCGCAACATTCCCAATAATTCGAAAACCACAAATGTACGTCCGTGTCATATTTTCCAACGGAAAATCTTCAAAAAGTATGAGCTTGTTGTATAAATATATTTACCTCCGCCAAAGAGGTTATGTTTTCACCGAAATCGTTTGGCAGTCTCTCTGTCTTGTTGTTTGTCGGTCTGTCACCAAGCTAACTCAATAAGTTATGGACGGATTCTTACGAAATTTACAGGGATTGTTAGGTATGTTGAAAGAAGTAGATGATTAACTTTTGGTGAAGATCAGTCCATCTGTTTGTTTGTTTTTTTTTTTTTGGTCTGCCTATTTTTGTCTTTGCACATTACTCAAAAAAGTGGTGGATGGATTTTTATGAAATTCACGAGACTTGTTAGGTATATTACGAAGAGTAAATGATCAAATTTATTAGATAATCTGTTCGTTCGTTTGTTTGGCTCCGTATCTGATTTTGTGGTTGTTAGCAGAAAAACTGAAAAAGTTATGAACGGATCGTTATGAAATTTACAGTGATTGTTAGTAATGTTGAAAGACATTGATGATTAAATATTGAAGATGATTAGTCGGTCTGTTTGTGTGGTTGACTAACGTCTATCAGAATGCTTGTCAGCAGCATAACTCAAAAAGTTATGGACTGATCTTCAAAAAATTGCAGAAGTTGTTATTACTGTCGAAAGACGCAAATGATTATATTTTGGTGTTGATACGTAGGAAACAATGATAGTTTCAGCACCAATTTGTATATTTCGTTACCATGCCGTGCTTGGCGGAACCATACGCTCTCAGAGTGTTCTAGTTATTTATTTCAATGTGTCGCGTAGTGCACTGAAGAAATAAGAAAGGAAAAATTCGAGGATTGAAGGTTTTATGCCACGCTATCTGTGATACGGATTCATTAATTGCTATACGGTAGGCTTGAGATCCCCAGCACGATCGTGTTCGTAACATGTCAAAGGCGATACCGGAAATGCCACTTGACTGCACCTTATATGTATATAAAATACATCTAATTGCAGGCAGAATGTAAAGTTTTCAGTTGAGAAACCACATGGAAAGCAACATATGTACATAAAAAATAAAAAAATAAGACAACAGTGGTTTCCGTGAAGTACCAATTTTCTGCTGCCAGTTAAGGACGGGTGCTGCTAAGATGAACAGCAACAGACAGCACTCCTCTCGTATGACAATTTGAGTTATAACCGATGCGGCGTAGACAACCTTCGGGAGCATATTAGTAATGAAACTATTATCACTGAGGAAGGGTTATCACAAATTCCTCGAAGTCATTTTTGACAGCGCAGGTACCCTAGTATCTCCATAAAGACTTCTCAATGACACCTATAAACTTAAATGTGATCGTACGTTTTTATATCCCTAGATGAAATGTTCATGTAATAACATCTTAAAGAACTATACGCTAGCATTCCTATTCATTTTTCTAGAGGAACCCATCCATAATGGCTTCTCAAAGACACCTATACGCGATTGTGCCTTTTTTTATATTCCTAGCAGGATTACCTCCATAATGACCTCTTCAAAGACTCTTACGCGAGAGCGCACCTATTTATTTTCCTAGCGGGAAAACCTGCAAAAGACAAGCGATGCCTCGGCCGCATGCACGAGCTTAATAAACAGCTGTCGTAAAACACAGCAACGACTTAATAAAGCGCACCAGACGTGGATAATAAAGCTCTTTATTTGCTTGTTACGGAGATCGTGGGGAGGCAAGCAGCCTCCACAATAAGATCAAGCAGCGTTCTTGAACGTGTCAATGTGTCGTGAAGTTAAATCTCAGAGCTGGGCTTGGAGCAACTGGCGGCTGAGGATTTGCTCTAAGCTCAGATTTTACCCTAAATTTGCGGACACGCTAGAAGTTATGGGAACAGTTTGTACGAAGTTTTGACTGAAATTATAAAAAATATTGAAATTGGGCAATAAGTGAGCTGGGTAGAAGCCTAAGGTAAGCTTTTGCTCTGAATTTGGTGACGGCATTCATTGGGAATAAAAACAACGGTTGGTTTGAAGCTCAGGCAAAAATAGTTTGAAGAATAAAACGATAAAACTATTGTCAGACAATCAGCGAGATACAAATGATCTGTTTGGAGCTTTAGATAACAGTGTGAGTGAAAATGTAAAATTTGGGGTCAAAATGGGCCAATAACCTGGTCGATGCTATTTAGTTGAAATTTGCTTTAAATTCTCTAATCTATTGGAAGGAAAAAGGCAATTGATGTGAAACATTCACAATATACAGTATACCAGTTAGGTATCGGCTATTTTGCTATGCAGGCTTTATTACAGGCGACTGAGAGATCGTTATTTATACGATATTTAATACCTCTCTCTAATTGAAGAGAACATTTTATACACTGATTTTTACTGGCTGCGCAGTAGACCTGCAAACCTTCAACGTGGAGCCACTGCTGCGGTGGTGTTGCCGGAGCCTGTAACCGCGATGAAGATGTTACAAGGTCTTCTATGCTAATATGGTGCTAGCTCGATCACCAATGAGTGATGAGCATGAGGAAGATTCCTCAATTACTTCGGAGAGTGGAGGTCAGTGCTGAGGCTGCTCTCTGATTGGCTGATAGGGGAACAACTCAGGCCACTTAGCGCTGTTGACCTGTTGGCTGTTACGCTGAGCGCCAGGCTGGCTATATCTCTGCTCATCTGCAGTGTTTTAGATATGCGGGTCGATTGACTGTTTATGGAAGGATGATTCAGTTTAATGAACATGGCCTCTTCTATTTGAAGGCAGATACTGTTCTTGTTCTGGACAAATTTTTTTACAGCATACTAAGTTTTCTGACGTGATCTATCATTTGCTTGTGGCTCTTTCTTGTGTGGTTGGCTGGTTTTCCTTCTTTAAGATGCATTAAAAATATCACTGACGATGTTGCTGTCTCCTGTATGCGCTAAAATGAAGCTCAGCGTTTCCATCATTGAAAATAAAATCATACATCACATTAGTTTGCTGTAGTTTTGGTGGTGGTGATGGACGAGTGCTTTTTTTAAGTCGAATTGCTCGGTTTTCAACTTCTTTTAATACATGATGAATTTTGCTTGTCTGTGGGGCTCCTATAGATGATGTTGCTCTCAATGAAGCTTCTTGTTATAAGTACATCAGTTTGCATTATGGCGATATTTGGTTTTTGCAGTAGATCCCGGAGAGGTTTTGGGTTTCTGTTAGCTGTGATTCTGTCTGTTGCAGATGCTTTCTCAGGGTGCTGGCGACGAACGAGTCACTGTTTCAGCCGTTGGCCAGGGTCTGTTTGAGTTATCTAACGTCTGTGTGAATCAATTCCCAATTTGGAAAACAATCCCTAAGCGGGGGTGCGTGAAAGCTGTCATCGGTCCCAGCACCCCAGTAACACACCTTTTTCAATCAGAGGTGTGTTGTTATCACGCCCAAATCAGGCTACGGCAATCTGGAAAAAGGATCCCATAACTTGAAAAGTGGTCAAGAGAGCATCATCTATCGATGAGCGGTATAAGCTTAACAATAATGAATAGTAGTGCTTATTGTTATTTTGTCGACGCAAACTTAAAAGAAATAAACTTGTTTGCTTACTCTAAGGCTGCGGTGTTTACTCGTGGCTCATTCACAAAATTTTGGCGTTTCCTTTATTTGTAATTGACGTTTTTGAGTGGTGACTCGCGTCACCGTAGCCCGTGTCCCAATTGTCATTTGAGCTATGATTGCGACACGAGTTGTGACTGGCTGGGTTACTGGTATAGCGCCGGTAACCCAGTGATGTTGATTAGTCAGGGTTGTGACTTTGCAAAATACGCACTCACATTCTGTCCCATTGTATGACTGAATTTTGATTTCTTCCATAAAGTATGAAGCCTATACATACACTTCACTAGTATAAACTATAAAAATCAAAATTCAGTCATACAGTTGACAGAATAAGTGTGCATATTTTGCAAAGTCACAACCCTACGGATTACAACACGCCTCAGGCAAACTTTTCGTGCCTTCGGTGGACGCTACATACAGTGCTATTCCTATGAAAGAGATATTAAGTCAGGCACGAAAGGGTGAAGAGATTACATGTGACCAGAGACACCAAGTCAAAAAGTTACTGTCGCTGCAGCAGTAAATTATTGCACGACCCTCAGCTGAAGTCGCGGCAACATATGGCGCCGTAAACTGGGATTTGTCGTAAATTTGTCGACAGACAGAGAGTCCAGCCAACGTTTGATATGGAAATTTTCAAACAAATTCAGATTTCGTCCACACCGAATACCAACTGGCGGTGGGAGTGTGGTAAAGGATGAGCAGTGGTTGAGAGCGCGCAGTGGTAAAGGGCGCGAGGTGGTAGAGGACGTGGAGTGCTAGAAGACGTTCCAGGGTAGCGTGCTAGCAATGGTAAAGGACGCATGGTTGTAGAAGACGTGCAGTGGTAGAAGACGGGTAGTGGTAGAAGGCTTGCTGTGGTAAAGACGTGCACAATGTAAAAGACATGCAGTTGTAGAAGATGTTCAGTGGTAGAGAACCTACTTTTATTATTTAAAACTGTACGTCCTGGCCTCCACGAACAAGTAATGAAAACAAAATAATGTTAAGCAACCAACACTAGAAAACGCCAAAAAAGTAACAAATTAACAATCAAAAAACCATTACGAGCTCACTTAAATCCTGCAAATTCGCACCACTCGATGCGAATCCAGGCTACGAATGCCACACTAAACTGACCAAGGTAGAAAAAATCGACTGAACTGACGAGTTCGCACCGATTAGGTTCCAGCGTAAAGGGGTGACAATAGTCGCGGCGCGTGTATTTCTCCCAAAGATCTTGAAGCCAGGGATAACGGTATGCAACCAATGTCTTTCTTAGTTGTGTACTTTGCAGCTTGCCGTGATAAAAGACGTCCAGTGGTTAAGTTGCAGTGGACTCAATTCTCTCAATGTTACAGCTAGAAATTTCAATAATAAGATGCAATAATAAGAATACCGATCCAGTTTCAAATATTATGCTTTGCCTCGATAGAGCAAGTAGCTTTGACTTAAGAGTATAAATGTGTGATGCAAGAGATAGAATAGGTTTTTATTTAAAATTTTTAGGGTTTAGGCAAGATTAACATTTATACAAATCATACATGTATTTATCACACCACATTGTTTGCCTGCATATTGGGAAAACATTGGTTTAGTATCGCTTGACATTGGTCTAACATTCCCCAAACTTCCAAAATTGTGCCAACTTTGATGTATTGTTGAGCTGCTACGTGGGTTGGCAGGTGCCACTTCAGTACAGTGGAATCCAGTTCACAAGCTACCTTTCGGCCGGCATATCCAAACCCCACTTCCATGGCACACCACAGAAAACTATTTCCCAATGGTACTGAAAAAAGAAGAATTTTGACGGCTACAGAGCTTTATAAAGCGGGGCTCACACTATCGTCGTTTGCTCCCCGTACGCAGTGCAAAATATTTCACTATCTTGCTGTGCCCTCATGAACATAGTTGTGTGTCTACGAAAAAAAATACTGACATCGTATCAGTAGAATCAGTTGAATGAATAAGTGTCGCTACTAATAAGTCACAATTATTTTAAATTACCAGTAAATTTACCTTAGTTTACGATAAACCATGAAACCATTCAGACGCTATTTGAAGGTAAAAAATAACTTTTAATTAACGCAGACTGAACTCAACTCTTTGTGACTGTCCAGTTTCTGATAAAATATGATTAAGTTTTTCTTATTTCGTGCAAAATCAGGGAAGAGGAAGTCCAGTTTTACTCATGCCACATAACTTATTCACACTGTAATAAAAATTTAACGCAATTCAACAAACTTCGGGCATGCAGTCGCTGGTATTGACTGAATGGGAAGCGAACTTAGCGCTATCTGTTGGGTGGAACTAAAGCGATTCGCCGTGTTGAATGATTACGCTGGATGGTTGAAACTTTCTCTGTAAGTAGAAACATGTTAAGCAGTAGGTAAAACTGCGTTATCGAAGGACCGAGAAGTGCTATTGATGGTTTCAAGTCTCTTTATTATTACTTGGAATAAATAAAATATTTTATACATAACGGGTTTTTCATGCGTCTAAAGAGATGGAACTTTTGTTAGGAATAGGCATGTTTGTGTTTCGACAGACTGAGGTTTTATATAAGCGGAGGGCGAACTTAAAATTTTGTCACCGGAAGAGGAGTCTACTGAAGTAAAGTTTCTGGCGCCTGTTCAAATTTGGAGTGAATATCATCAACTTAGCAATCCATGCACTTATTTTGGTTTAAATAGACTCAGCAACGCATGCGAGCGTTAATGTAAGTGAAAGCGCACGACAGAAACAAACTCGCTTGTAGCGGGCTTCAAGTAAAGGGTGTTTTTTAGAAGCGTGCTTTTGTAGCACTCTAAAATCTGTCTTGATACAGTGCTTCTTACTGAGCCTGCAATTTACTGAGTGCTGGGGATTAGTAGCACTGTCATATCCGTCTCCACCCAGTGTTTACTAATCAGCCTACAGTTTACCCGAATGCTGTGCTCTGATAACATTTGAATAATTATGTTCGAGTGTTTCTCAATCTCAACTGGCTTTCATTTCACCAGAGAATTATACGTTGGTAGCACTCTAATACTGCCTTTATGTAGAGTTGGTTCCTCAGCTTGCAAATAAGAGAGAATGGTATGTTGACTGCACTGTAACACTGCCTTTATGTAGAGAGTCTTCCTCAGCTTGCAATTTAAGAGAGAACGGTAGGGTGGTAGCACTCTAATACTGCCTCTATGTAGAGTTTATCCTCAGCTTGCAATTTAAGAGAGAACGGTAGGTAGGTAACACTCTAATACTGCCTCTATGTAGAGTTTTTCCTCAGCTTGCAATATAAGAGAGAACGGTAGGTAGGTAGCACTCTAATATCTGTCTTTATGCAGTGCTTCTTAATCGGCCTGCAATTTATCTTGGGAGAAAACCCTGCGGAAGACTTGGGCAAATTTCTGCATGCAACGCAAGTGATTTACGAGCCAAAAGAGCTACGGTGAAGACACCCACGCCTGCCTCTTAACAGCAAACAGGGCAATAAATTTCACTGCCACGCCCTGAAATCTTGCGGGAGACTTGGGGCGCCAACCGCTGAATATTTCCCACCTAACTAAAGCACGTTTGAAACAAGCCGCATTTTTTTAAGGGACACACGAAAGGTAAAAACGACGTGGCGGAACTCTAAATGAAAATGGACTGGAATTTTTTTGGTGACAGTCGAAGTGTAAAAGCAATGTAGTGAAAATGTAAATAGAAACTGGACTGGAGCTTTGTATAGTGACGATGAGAGGTGAAAACGTTGTGATGGACAATGAACAGAGTATATGGTGAGAAAAAGAAGTGAGGTGCGAACTATATGGTGCAAAAAACATAAGGAAACGGCCTAATTTTGAATAATTCATCTACTTATTATGATACTTGACAGACAGTAACATGGTGGTGAAAATAAAAACAACGAACTGGACCAGGGAGTTTTTTCCGTAACCAAAAGGGTAAAAAACGATATGTTGATAAAAAATAAAAAAAGAAATGGAAACACTTTTTAGTGACGAACGAAAGGCTATGAATCAGATGAAATAGTGGTGAAATAAAGCAAAAAAGAAAAAAAATCTTCCGGGAAATGAGTAGAATACAAAAGAAAGCGAAGGAAACAAAAAGCAAAGATAGCAAGAAGTGAAGACAACAAAAAAGTGAAGACAACAAAAAAGTAAATACAACAAAGAAAAGACAACATGAAAATGAAGACAACAAAAAATAAAGATAATAAAATGGGAAGACAGAAAGAAAGTGTAGACAATAAGAAATTGAAGAAAATAAAAAAACTGAAAACGAGAAAGTAAAGACAACAAGAAAAGGACTACGACAAGAAAGTGAAGATAAGAGATATGTGAAAACAACACGTTAAGACAACAAGAAAGCAGAGACAGCAAGAAAGTGAAGGCAACAAAGAAGCGAAGACAGTAAGAAAGTGATGACAACAAGAAAGTGAAGACAATAGAAATGTGAGAACAGCAAGAAAGAGCAGACAACACGAGAGCAAGAAAGTGAAGACAACCAGAAAGCGAAGACAGCAATAAAGTTATGACAACAAGAAACCGAAGATAACAAGAATGTGAAGACAACGAAAAAGTGACGACAGCAAAAATGCAAAGACAACAAGAAAGTGTAAACAAGAAGCTACAGACAATAAAAAAGCTAAAGGAGCTAGTTGGTGTAAACAGCAAAAGATGCAGTTAACCCTATTCACACCAGGCTGTGCTATTTTGCTCAGAGGGTTATGTGTCCAAATGCTATTCCTACGGGGGAAGTTGAACCGACGCTGTAAATACGTCGGGACCTGACAGCCCCCCCCCCTCCCTCCCACCCACCCACCAGACTAGACGGACAGACACACACACACACACACAGACACTGTGAAAACCATTTCCGTTCAGATTCTTCGCGGGCTGTACTAAATCTTCGCAGTGAGGTAACGAAGCCTGGTACTAACAACGTTGTACTCAAATTTCAAAAGAAGAAAAAAACTAGGCTGTGCTTAAAAATGATGCGAAGGAGCTGCAAAAAACTATGCAACCGCCAAAGACAAAAATGACTAACCAAAGTGTTTCCTCATAGTGACATTAGTTACCGTTTTCGGGTACCACAACCTCTTTACTAGGGGTGGGCGATTGAGGCTACTTATGCCGAACTGCGCCCCCCGATACAAAAGTAGAATATGGTGACAGGTCTGCATGTTTAACTTTTGTGACCATGCTAAAGATCCCTCCGACTGGGCCGCAGGTTCCTAAGAATAGGCCGACGTTCCCTTGACAGGGCCGCACATTCCCCCTACTGGACTGCAGGTCAACCTGACAACAGCCTGATCCCGTGACTGGGCTCTACGTAGGTTCCCATGACTGGGCCGCAGGCTCCCCTCATTAGGCCGCAGGTCCTCCTGACGAGGCCGCAGTTCCATTGACAACGCCGCAGGTGCCCCTGACTGGGCCGCCGTTCCCTTGACTGGGCCGCAGCCGTCCAGACTGGCCGCAAATTCCGCAGACTTGGCCGCAGGTTCCGTTGACTGAGCTGCAGTCCACCTGACTGGCGTCGCGGGTCCTGCCGTTTGACGCTTGTGGACAGCCAGCAGATCCCCACACACACTTTTTGCCAAGCTAATGAACAGCTCACACCATCATGACCGCAGAAAATAAAATTTCTTCAACGCAACTAATCGCCAAAGGATGTCTCCAGCGCAGGCGAAATATGCTACCTGCATCCTCAAATATTTACAGCCATGCGACGTTTCAAGTGGGACTGATACCATTAGTTTTCCACTCAGATAACTGTTTTGGGTGTTCGTTATTTAAAGCCTCGAATTTCCCTTTGTCATATCCTGATACAACATGTCACAAAATACGGAGAAATACACGACAATTAAACTGGTTAAATCAGTTACTCTCACCATATATCAGATCTCTCTCTACCCGTAACTCATGGTTTTATGGGTTACCCTTTCCATGTGGATACCCCATCCGCGTTTCATATCCTATTGACTCAAAGTTTTATTTGTAACGTCTCTAAGCTCCGCATGTCAGCGGCTATTGATCAGGCTTGCGAGCCTCCATGATCGTGTCTTTGACTGAGATTCTTCCCTCTTTTTCTTCTTCTTTCCTGAGTCATCTATATCTTACTGACATAATGGCAATAGCTCATCGAAGGCCGGAGCGTAAATTCCGGTGTCTCTTTGGGAATGGGCCTGTTGGTTCATATACTGCCGAATATCTAATCAAATCGATACAATAAAACTTTACAAGCGATTTTATTATTTAAATACCTCGTTTTATCTGCAACTTGCTTCTCACATCTCCAGTATCTCAGCAGATGACGTAGCGCATGCCTTAACGCTGCACCGGATTCCGTCTTCCAACTACACTTTCGTATACTTCAAATACCTCAACGTTGTTATTAGCTTCCGCCTTCCATATGCAATTACGGCATCCTCCAAACATCTCAAGGTTGCACCAGTTACCGCTCTCAATGACGCAATCCCGTTTTCCTATCATTTACCATATATCTCGTCGTTCACTGGTTACTGTCTTCTAGTCTTCTTATACCACAACCCCATTTAATGTTCCTTACGGAATTTTTCAACCTGTCATAGGTTATCGTCTCCAAGATACCATAATCCCTATTTCAAATGTCTTACAGAATACTGCAACGTTTTATGGGTTGCCGTCTCCAAGATACCATAGCCCTTGTTTAATATCCTTTACAGAATACTGCAACGTCTCATGGATTCGCATTTCCAAGATACCATAACCCATATTTCATATCCTTAACAAAATACTGCAACGTTTCATGGGTTGCCGTCTCTCAGATACCATAACCCCTATGACATATCCTTAACAAAATACTGCAACGTTTAATGGGTTAAGGTCTCTAAGATACCATAACCCATACTTCATATCCTTTCAGAATACTGCAACGTTTCATAGGTTGCCGTCTCTAAGATACCATAACCCCTATTTCATATCCTTTACAGAATACTGTAACGTTTCATGGGATGCCGTCCCCTAGATACCACAGCTGCTGGTCGAACAGATACAGCGGGAGAACAGCAGCCCTATTAGAGTCTTCATAAAGAAGATAAAACCTTTAGAATGGGAAGAAGTGGAGCACTTAACCTTGCAATACAGCGGACAAGTTGTGAACTGGCTCGGGAGCGGCGTGATGAAGGCTGCGAGCGGGTCGGTCGGATCCTTGTTGATATGGTAGGTAAGATACCGAGGGTCTGATGGAACAGCGAGACAAAGACGACGAGCTAGAAGAAGGGGAGTTTGTGAAGAATTGAAAGGAGAATCAAGAGGCAGGATACCAAGGGTCTAATTGAACAGCATGACAAAGACGGAGAGCTAGAAGAAGGGGGGTTTGTGAAGAATTGAAAGGAGAATCAAGAAGTAAGGCACAAAGGATCTAATGGAACTGAGAAACAAAGAGGAAGAATGAATCTGAGTTTGTCAAAAATTGAAGGACGAATCAGCACACAAAAAAATGTACGTATGTACGGAAGAAATACAAAAGATATACGTAGTCAAAAGGTTAAAAATGAACTAAGAGGAAAAATTATTTGTGACTTATTAGAGCATAATGAAAATGACAGTTCAATTGCTGGGCGAGAACACTGGAATCAGCGAATGGAAAGAAAAATGGCGAGCGATATGGCAAAGAAAGGTTATTATTCGGAAAAGTAAGCAAAGCTCAACAGAAAAGAACGTGAGGGAAGAAACAATGGATGCGTAGTTGGAATCCGGAAAATGTTACCTCTTTTATGCTCAAATTGAACAACCGAATTTTAGCACCTGGAGCGTCTGCAATTGGCGTAGCGAGCGTTGTAGCGTTAAGAAAGTAAACGATGTTATAACGAAAAATTAGTGAATATGCACTGAACAAGACTAGATAGCTGGCAGTGAATGGACGAAGAGGCCCATTCCCAGAGACCTGTTGAGACTCACGCTTCGGCCCTTTGAAAGCTATTGCCATTGTGTCAAAATCATTTCGATATTTGAAGAAGAAAAAGAGAGAATAAACTCAGCTAAGGAGTTGATTGTGGAAGCAAAGTATGATTATTTCAAGAAATTTACGGATCACGGAGACGTTAAGTATGTTGAAACATGAAAGATAATAGATTAGGGAGGCCTCTGAATCTTTGGCTGTTAAAAGTTTGCGATTCCTTTGGCAGGAGTGCGTAGCTGTGGAGGGCAAGGAGACCTAGCATAAGGTAACCCATTAGAAATACCATATATTACGGACTGACATACCTACAGTTTGTTAAATGATCTCATGGCCGGGTTAGTTAATCCTAAAATAACTAAATCAGAAACTTTTAGGTATTATCCTACTTTATCCGATACCGCCTCACTCTCAGTCATCGGATGAAACCCCATAGTTTTCTGAAACGGCAAAGTTTTTTTAGAAAACTTTACTTTTTCAGCCATGCATGGGGTAATCTTCTCCCGACGCTGGTGGCAAATATATTTTTTTAAAAATCTATCGAGATTATAACTCTCGGCGCATAACTTTTCTTTTTTCTGGAAAATCACATACTTTTCAGCCACCGAGCTAGTCTCTCCCTACGTTTTGGTGTATATTTGTTCAATTCAACAGGTACCTAGTTTGTGATTCCTCTCACATAATTATATTTTCCTCGGCAGCAAAGTTATTTTCTGTCATTGGCTAAATACATTAGTTGTAGAACAGAACCTTTAGTTGACTGACTGCAAGTTTCAGGAGCTTGTTGAACTATTTAGGTAATGTGGTCTAGTATAGCAAACGATTCCAACAGCAGCTTTGGTACCGCCAAGTAGCCTTGACTGTAACTGTTCATCTGCTGAGATACTTGTACTTGTAAATCAGGATACTGAGGTACAGACCACTATTTGTGGTGCAGTGTACAATCTTGGTAGTCCGTTGAGACTTTTTCCCCTTCATTTATCGACGGCGATTGTGTTGAATGGCAAAGAGAAGCTACTCACCGAACTGCAGGCACTTCCAGAATATCCCACTCGACGGACATGTAGAATTCGGACAAGTCCACGCCCATAACGACTTCGTTGCTGCCTTCGATTTCGTCGATGTGTCGCAAGTCCACCTGGAAAAGACATAAGTTGTGTAATTCAACCGGAAAATTTTAATTCTAAGAATGCAAGTCCACCTGGAAAAGACATAAATTCTGTTATTAAACGAAAAAAATTTTAATTCCAGCTTCGCAGATCAACCTGAAACAAAATGCAAGCGATGTTATTCAGCCACAAAATTCCAATTCCAGCATCGCATGTTCACCTGGAATATCAAAAGCGATGTCATACAAGCGGGGGCAAGCTATTTAAAATACAGTGGAACTCCTAAAGCCCGACAGGTGCCATTGTCTCAGTTTTTGTGGGTGTTTTTGTTAAGAGATAACAAGTTCTACGGTGTACATGTTTCCCTTACATTCGTTTAACATCTTCTTAACCTAACACCGCAGGTAGCAGCAAAGCTATACTGTTGAATATACTGCCGAATATTTCAGTACCTTTCTACTGGTCACCCAATATGGCCTGCATAAGTGGGCTATTGCTACAATTCAAGACAGATGGCGTTGTACACAGTACAGTCTAGCGACGCCTTCGATTGGGTCATCAAAGTCGATCTAAGCCAAGCAAACTTCACTTAACTTGTCCAGACCTGCAAGAAGGAACTTTGGCTTTGTCACTTTGAATCGCGTTGCAGTTCTTAGAAATAACTCGATTAAGTTGAACCGACTGAAATTTTCATTTTACTAAGTAAGATTGAGTTCGTAAGATTGAGTTAATGTCTAAAACGTGAATGAACGGGTCGAAGCCAGGGCACCTGTCTGCAGTTTCGGACAAGTTAAGTGCACTGTGCTTGGCTTTGACGACCCAATCGAAAGCGTCTTAAGTGCATGTTCGATTGGGCGTCGAAACTAAGCACTCGAGACTTGACCTGTCTGAAACTCAGACAGATGCGCTCGCTACGACTCCGTTACTTGAGCTTCAAGTATTGAACCCTCGAACCGTCACACTTGCGGTTTCTCAACATAATGACTTCGTAACTTTGTTTTCAGCGACCTCAACGTAATCGGGCTACTTCTAACACCTGCGACACGAATCAAAGTAGCAAAATCAACGCTTGTGACGGAAGTTTCGGATGCGCTAAGACTCGGAGACTTTATTTCGTCGCCCGATCGAACATGCCATGTGTTTTTGGATTTTTTCCAGTTCGGGGTCTTCCTCTCAAGAGTCTTTCCTGTTTTGAGAGTTTCGGTTTGAGGGGTTCTACAGTAATGCTATGAACAAAGTACTTTAAAACAATTTCATTTTCTCTTATTTGTATAATCACTAGCGGCCCACTACGCTATAATATGACGGTAGAAAATTAATTACTTCGCCGAAACAGTTTCTTCCCGTCCTGCTCCGAAGAATCTCTCCCTCCATTTCTATGTTGATCTATTACTCGATTTACAAAATCATGAGCTCAGAACAAATAAAGCTCTGCAGTGAGGAGAAAGTTAAGTTCAGTAGCTATGTTGTCGTAAAAAGGTACTTCAAAGGGCTTCAACGATTCGATCTTCGAATTGACACAGAAATTTAAACAAAACAGAAGGATTTCAGGCGGAATATTAGTACGTATCGATGACACCCAAATTCTAATGCGGTATAGAGTTAAGAGGTCAACAAAGCACGCAACCAACCTATTACCAAACTGTGTAGATTGATATAATGGTATTTTATGTCTACTCTCCGTAAATTAATAAAATGAGGAATTAGCTGAATCCCGGTTAAATAAATCAAACGTAAAGAAAAAGCCAGCTTGACCGCACTCCTGATCTCGGAAATCCATAAACACTGGCTCGTGTTGCAGAGAAATCTACGCTAGCTAGATAAGGGTACGGCTACTCACAATCCGATTGCAATGAAATTTGCACACAATAAGTAAAAAAAAAAAAAAAATCTTTTTGTCCGTGGAAATTTTCCCGTTTTCTTTTTCGTTTTTTTACCGCATTTTTCTTTATTTAGTAAAAACGCATCATCTCCTACAGTTCATGCTAAGAGAAAACAAAGTCAGTTTTAAAAAGAGAAATTTAAAAGCTACAAAACTATCCAACTGCTTTTTTTCGTTTTTCTTCTTGATTTATTTTTTATTTTTGACCAAATATCGAATTTTTGTATTACATTTTACCTCATTTTTCCAAATTCATCTCTCTATATTTTCAAAATCAGTCGAAAGTCGAAAAGTAATTTGATAGATTCATAGCTATGAAATCCCTCTTTCCCAAATTGTCTTTGTTTTTTGAAGCGTGTTTATTGATTGAGATGAAGCGTTTTGAAAGTTGAAAAACGAAATTTTGCAGGAGAAGCGAGGAACTAAAATAAAAATTACTTTTTACATGCATCTATTGTTGTTTATATTTGTCCTATCATGCTGAAAGTGTCTCTGATTATCAAATAATGTCTTTCCATGAACGAAATAATCGAAAATTATTAATATGTAAAAAATTATGACGTCATTCATGTATGTGACGTCACACTTAAATATGACGTTATGCATGGTTTGTCCATTTGCGATGCAACTTACACATTATAGGTAAAACAAAAAATAGGAGCGTTTTTTTTTCCTACGAAAATTTTCCATTTTCTCCCTCGTTTTCTATGTATTAATGACTTTCAAAAACTATTAGTCAATATCTTTCAGCAAAATCGGATATGCTGAAACTTTCATGAAAATGGATGAGCCACCCATGAAAAAATGAAAATAAACAGGAAACGAAGTAGGAAACGGGAAAATTTATAGACGAAAAACTATTTTATTGTATATTTTATATATATCCATAAAGTTTCAGCCAAATCGGTGGACTTTCAAATTTTACCCCTCCAATGCACCCAGGGCCAAAAGTTTCTCGGTACATCCACCTATCTAAGGATCAAACTTCACTAAAAAAAACGAAAATGCTAAGTTTTGACCATTTTCGCTTGGGTGCTCTCCTTAAATCGTCAATGACGAAACGCTCGTATATTTGGACTGTGACACCCCAATGGTCCCCAATGCTGGTTAGATCAGTGCCTTCGCAGTAGATCTTCACTGTCATAACCCTGATGTTGCAAATCCGAACATCGGGCGAGAAAATGAAGCTCACATTCCGAGCGCCGGGTTGTATCCATTCTTCCAGGCTAGTATAAATTGAGTTGCAAGAGCTGAAGATGATTATAAACAGCGGTAGCGTATCCAGGTTATAACTTAGCTTTACACGTGCAGAGCAGCGATGAGATTTTTATTTAAAAGTGGGACTCAATAGGCTAAGCTGGAAAGGAAAATAATTAATTCTGAGTTCAATTACACCCCTGGCTGAAATCTACAGCCCGCAGCATAGCACAAGGTTACGCGATAACGCTGAAATGCTTTAAAACCTCAACCGCGGATGGACGCTGCACTAGGGGCCTAGTGTGCCGATACTCGTCGCCAATACGGTACTCACTTTCGCTTCAGAATAGCGTGCTCTATTATTTAACAAAATTATTCTAATGATAGGTTGATTCACTGGGAATGTTATTTTCAGGTCCAGGGAGTTGTTAGCCTCGTTTGTTAGCGCACATAAGTGGTGGCCCACCTTGAAGGGCGTTGTGCTTGGTGTGAGCTCCTTTAATTGGTACTGGTGGTGATCTTGTTGCAGACCCCGCTGCCAAGGCGGACCTTTTGTTGCGCTACTTTGATGGGCAGCAGAGCCGCGACCGGGTGCGCATTCCTTTAGCATGTAATCCCGAGCCGAGGTTCTCCGGTTTTGTTTTCAGATCTTCTGAAGTGCACCGCCTTCTTCTTGACCTAGACCCCTATGGGGGCACTGATCCATAGGGTATGTTTCCTTTCTTTCTTCGGATGGTGGCTGGTGTGCTCGCAGCCCCGCTTGCTTCTGTATTCCGTCGAATGTCGCGGCTGGGCTCTTTTCCGGTGTGCTGGCGTGTCGCCCATGTGACGCCTTATCCGAAGGTCTGGGTTTCATCCCGTACCTCTGATTATAGACCCATCTCGGTAACACCTGTTTTGTCGAAAGTTTATGAGAGGTTGGTTGCGTCGAGATTGGGTTGTTTTCTTGAAAAGCAGGGTGTCCTTCCCCAAACACAGTATGGTTTTCGTAATGGCTTGGGAACTTGTGATGCTCTGCTTCACATTTCGCTGCGAGCGATCGTACATTGGGAGCACTGCTCTCCAATTGTTTGTGAGGTGCGCCCAACGCAGAGGAACTTCTTTTCGAGCTGGTCAACTTTTAACGAAACCTTCAAAATCTTCCATCCGTGACCATTGTATCAATAGTGACCATGTTTTTAGGAGCAATAATTTTTCTATTTTAGACACGACCCAACCCCCGGCTGACCTCCGCATTTCAGAATCGTTGTACATTTTTGAACGTAGGCCTGAGCTAAACGAGTGAGCATCGGTTGTTAAGCTCTCCATCATTTCATAGATTTTTAACAGTTAGGTTATTCTTTAGTCTTAACTACCATTTATAATACGAATTTTGTCATTTCAGAACGCTGATGATGGATTTTTAAAAATCAGAAACGTCTGGTTTTTAATAATGTTTGTGATCACGTTGGTGTTTCTTTTCATCCTTAACAAAATTAAGGTCGGTGGTGCTATCCAACACGAGTAAAAGTATAGTTCCTTCGACCATGCTGCACGTACATCAACTAAGAAGCGATGTGTACTGGTTCGGGATGCAGATAAAACCCCTGTATGACTTAGAGCAGCGTACGGCTGCAGTCGAGCAAGGTTTGTCTGAGGTACAGCGGAAGGCACGTGTTCCAACTGCCCCCCTTCCGGCCGCCAGGTCAGCACAATCTCCACCCTCTCTCCCCTTCTAGACCAAGATTGATAACATTGGGTTCACGCTGCACTGCTCAACACCAAGACTTGCCTTTTTGACCTTGGAATAGAACAGTAGACTTCGTGATAGTTATCGAAGCAGCAGCATCACTTTCCACTGAACCACTGAGGGTAAGGTGTCAGCAAAATGATGCCATTTAGGTCAGCTATGCGAATTATGTACTTAATTATGCCCAGCGTATATTCAATGCCTGATAATCGTCCAATACAATTTAACGCACTACAACTGTGGAACGCAATTTTATGTACGCTTCTTAATTGCGGTAGAAATTTTATTGCTCGATAACTGTGCAACACACTTTAATGTGCTAAACTGTGCAATGCAATATAATGCACGGTACTTGCACACTGCAATATAATGACACTATAATTCACAGTAACTGTACAATGCCATATTATCCCCTGTAGGTGCATAATGCAATATGATGCACGGAAATTGCACAATGCAGTATAATGTACGGTAACTGCAGAATCACATCAGTACAAGTCGCTGATTTTGATTTCCTCCGTTTTCTGTTTTTTTTTTATCGAATTTTGTCACCTTGAGTCCGCTTAACCTCACCCTCAATCAGCTTGAAGACAAACGGCAGCTGCCGTCCCCGAATTAGTGCATAATGATCTTCCTGAAGTTAGTTTATCTCGTGGGGCCGAAATTGATCTTTCAGGGCGGAAAAAACGCCACTACCAAGCCAAAAATTAACTTGGGAACTAAAAATTCCCTTTATCATCAGGAAGTTGCTCAGCCACTTCGGAGGAGCTCTCTGTCTTTACGAAAAAACATTTACGCCCTGCTTAAAAAGTACATTGTCGGGTCAAAAGCTGAATTAATCCCTGAAAATTAACTTTACGACGCGTATTACTGTCGGTACCGCAGCCCGTGCTGACTTTGTTACGTGAAAACGTTCCTTGCGACCCCAAGTACGAGTCATTTCATTTCCAAAACTAATTTCGTCACGCTAAGAAATTAATATGTGACCTTCAACACGCTAGTAGTGTAGCACCCAAAACTGACATTGTTGCCCTAAACACTTAATATTATGAACACAAACACTAGTTGTTCCACTCCAAACATTGGTTCTGTTACGCTAAAAACTTACTTCGTGACCCCAAAATACTTTTACATCACTCCAAAAACCCGCTTTGTCAAGCTAAAAAATTACTGTGTGACCCAATATACTAGTTACATCACTCCAAAAACCCGCCTTGTCAAGCTGAAAAGTTACTGTGTGACCAAAATACTAGTTATATCACTCTAAAAACTGGCTTTGCCTGGCTCAAAAGTTAGTGCGTGACCAAAATACTAGTTATATCACTCTAAAAACTGGCTTTGTCAATTTCAAAAAAGTTCTTTTGTGACCCCATAAATACTAGCTATGCCGCCTCCAAACTCTGGCTTTGTCCTATTAACACTCACATCATCATTCCGAACAAACGTCACTTGGCAGAGAAATCTACCACTCGACACCGAGCAGCAGCAGCAGCGGTTAATATTTAAGCAGACTGTTATCGATACCAGCACGAAAGATATTAAAGGGAAGCTGTCATGTGCGATTCGACTCAACAGTCGCTAAATATGTCAGCGCTTTCGGCGCCGCACAAGTGGGGCCATAACAAATGTATGCGGCGGCCCTGGCACCTGGTGAAGAAGCTTTTCCCTTTAATTATTGCAGCCTGGCTTTAGGTCAACTGTAACACATTTAAACCTGCATAAAATGAGAAGGCGAGGCATGCACGGTACCCCTGAATTCAAAATCATTAAAATGCAGGAGATTGAGCTAACCAATCCTTGCTGTAAGTGATACAATGGTGCATCCAAAGCTTCCCTTTAGTGAGACTAGAGAGCATCCAGAGCTAGTATTTCTGATCAATATCAACGATATATGGGGCTCAAATGCAACTATTGCAGTCCTGTTGTCATTAGCTGACGACACATCATAGATGTTGTACTATCAGTGAGTGACGTGCTCTCCGTCCGACAAGATTTGGAAAAGTACTGGCCAATGGTCGGTAAAGAATAACGTGAGTTTCAGTGAAACTAAATTTGATTTGCATGGATACGGAAAAAACAACACTCTTCGACTCTACAAAAGATACTACTAGTGATGGGCATGAAATTGAAAATATATATATATATATGTATATAGTTTTAAGAGTCCCAGCATGAGAATGCAAGACGATGCTACCTTTGAAGAACATGTACCGAGTGGGGAATAATTTTACAACGAGGTATAGTTGAATTTGCCACATGAAAAAAAATGAGAAGTTAAAAACCTACTAACTCCTTTAATTCATTTATTTCAACTAAGATATCTCTCCAATATGCCAATACCATACTCGATGTGACCACGTATAGCCTAAACTACTGCCCGAAGATACTTGAAAAAAAAAAAAACAGTACAGCCCTATTGAAAATTAGTGCAGTTTCGCGCTTGATTTCAAGCAGTTTATCGCAGAGAAAGCAGTTTTATAACGCGCTGTAGCAGTTCGCCGTAGATCTCTTCAAAGGTCGAGAAATACGCGTGTGGCCAATGTTGATCCCCGCAGTAAATCTCTGCTACCGCTTTGAGCCAGAAAACACGTC
>LQNS02278070.1:22776551-22811265 GCA_001587735.2 Parhyale hawaiensis
CCAAAGCGGACGTAGCGACCTCGCCACTGTACAGCCACTGCATCGCCGCGACTCTGGAGTCTGCGGCGGACGTCACCGAACTGCTCGAAAAACTGCACCGATTTTCAATAGGGAGGGGACACGCCGAGGCACACCCAGTAACCTGCAAGGCTTTAAAGGTTTTTAAAGCGCTGTTGCGCAATGATATATGGGCTTTAACAAGTACCGGAGCCACTGTTGTCAATAAATCACTGTTTTTTATTTATTTATTGCTGAATACNACACGCCGAGGCACACCCAGTAACCTGCAAGGCTTTAAAGGTTTTTAAAGCGCTGTTGCGCAATGATATATGGGCTTTAACAAGTACCGGAGCCACTGTTGTCAATAAATCACTGTTTTTTATTTATTTATTGCTGAATACAACCACTCTCAGATGCGTGGTTTGGTGGCTCCATTTTTAATGTATCTATGGGTGGTCACGTGGAATAGGACATCTTTGGCAAATTGGAGATGAATAATTTTTAATTAAATGACTTTAAAAAATTTTGAATGCTCAGTTCCCTTAATGTAATCAATTAAATGTTCCAAGTTTCAAAACATATTCACCACTCAGTACCAAAAGCTGTCACTGGGGTAAAGAAATGAAATAAATGAGTTTTACGTGTCACTGGAACATATCACTGTGAATGTGAAGGAATGGACTGTCGCCAGACAAGCAGAAAGGAGTGGAAGAACTTGTGCAGAGATGGCAACGAAACCGTGGGAAACAAATTATGCAAATAGCTTCACTCAACGGGAAGCAAGACTGTTTAACAAAATGCTGTGGCATATTCGAAATGCCACTTATATGAAAGTTATAGAATTAAAAAAATTTTCTGCATTATTTTCAAACAAAAAAAAAAAAAAAACAAATATACGGACGGTTACGTGCACTGCGGAGATGATTTGCTGCTGACAACCCCCCTCCCTTTATCACTAGCTCCAACCCAACAGAAGAAACTGATAAGCATCGTGACTCCCCACACGTGGGGTGACGTGAAAACGTCACCTGGACTTCATCCACACATGCACAAGGTACAGCTTCCCTTCAGTTAGACTATACAGCGCGAGATCGTCCCTTTAATGAGACTAGAGCTAGAGGAGGAAAGAGGAAAGAAAGCGCCCACATCTACCCTTCAATGAGCCGAAAGAGCTGGATTCTCATTTAAGAAGAATACCAAATAGACCAGCGGTGAGCGGTTTCATGCACTGTGGAGATAATTCGCTGCTGGCTCCCTCTTTGGTCGTTAACTGCAGTCCCACAGAAGACACCCAGCAGCGTGACTCCACACACGTGAGGTGACGTGAGAAACGCCACCTGGACTTCTTCCGAAGACACACAAGGCACAAGGTACACAAGGTAGGGCATCTCTTCAATGCGACTACAGAGCATCAGAACTTCCACTGAATCAAAAATATCCAAGCGTTACCTACTGTAACCCACACTTTGATCGGTTTATTCCAAACCTTATACTTCATTAGACCAGGCCGTATGCAAAGCTTCCCTAAAACTTTCGAGCATCCAAGAGGCCACCAAAGAAACATGCAAATAACAATCACAGTCTACTTAATCATTCAAACTTTACATTTAGGCTAAAGCAAGTACCAGTGACACCATACCATGAAATGAGATTGTACAGCAACCATTATATGGTAACTAAACATGGATTCAATCTAATGTTTCCTGAAACGATTCACTGTACCCTTTCCATATTATATATCCTGCAATCTTTCGCCTTACCCTTTAGCACAAGGGTATTCAGTCAAATGTTTCCTGCAATATTTCATTGTACTCTTTACCACAAGGGAATTCGATCTAATACCTACCTTGTCTAATATTGCATTGGAACCATTACCATAAATGGATTCCATCTTGCGCAGCTTATCATTCTCGGCTAATATCGCATCGGGAACAATTGAATCAGTGTTTATGGAAGGCAGGGCACAGGCAGGGAGATAAATAGAGACATGCATCACGGGGCTTCGACACATTCTCCGCACGCCGCTGCAATATGGCAGAAAATCGCTACAGCGCAGACAAACAAGATCGGCAGATGTGGCACGGCAACGCAACCGCTCTGATTGCATACTTCCTATATATATACATATATAATATAAGGAGCAATCTCTAATCTTATCTACTTTTATATTACTATTACAATAGACCACACAGTACATTGACTGGACACTGGCCCCTAAGGCAGATTTCGGTCCCTCAATTGGGCCTGAATGCATGGTGCCGCAGACGCATTAAATATGTTCTCCTGTTATTTTTCACACTTTGTTTTAGCTATTTGACTTAATTCTTTTTCATTCAGTAATGACTGTCAAACCTGTACACACTTCTAAAACTTCAATACGCAACAAATTCAGAAAAATATTAAGGATTGAAATGTAATTTCGTAGAGAAATTGGTTATGACATCCTTTGATATTTACAGTAGAGTAAAACTATTTTGAAATAGTTTGTGTAATAAACAGTCTCATTTTGTAGAACAGAAGCTTCTAATATTTGTGGCATGCTCGATTTGTAATGAAATACCAAGTAAACAGCTGATGAAAATGTTAATGAAATTTATGTGGTATACGGGCTAAGCGAGATGATCGGAACAGACAGCAGAGCTGAAGGGTGAGTTGTAGCAGCTTGCAGACATGAAGTGATAAAGCCCTTGCAGTAGTGAAGTGACTAAGCACTGGCTGCCATGCAGTGATCTAGTATTGGAAGTAGTGAAGTGATATAGCTATGGCCGCAGTGAAGTGATATAGCATTGGAAGCCGCGAAGTACTACAACATTTGTAGCCGTGAAGTGATACAGCATTGGTAGCCGTGAAGGGAAGCAGCATTGGTATCCGTAAAGTGAAACAGCATTGGTATCCGTGAAGTGATACAGCACTGGTAGCCGTGAAGTTATACAACATTAGTAGCCTTGAAATGATCTAGAATCTTCGCCAGTGAAATGATGTAGCATTGGCAGGCGTACAGTGATCTAGCATTTGCAGGCGTACAGTAATCTAGCAATGGCAACTGTGAAATGATGTAGCATTGACCGTCGTAAAGTGATCTAACAATGGCAGTTGTGAATTGATCTAACATTGGCAGCTGCTGTGAANCCAGTGAAATGATGTAGCATTGGCAGGCGTACAGTAATCTAGCAATGGCAACTGTGAAATGATGTAGCATTGACCGTCGTAAAGTGATCTAACAATGGCAGTTGTGAATTGATCTAACATTGGCAGCTGCTGTGAAGTGATCTAACATTAGCAGCTGCTGTGAAGTGATCTAACATTGGCAGCTGCTGTGAAGTGATCTAACATTGGCAGCTGCTGTGAAGTGATCTAACAATGGCAGTTGTGAATTGATCTAACATTGGCAGCTGCTGTGAAGTGATCTAACAATGGCAGTTGTGAATTGATCTAACATTGGCAGCTGCTGTGAAGTGATCTAACATTGTCAGCTGCGAATTGATCTAACATTGGCAGCTGCTGTGAAGTGATCTAACATTGGCAGCTGCTGTGAAGTGATCTAACATTGGCAGCTGTGAAGTTCTGTAATGTAGGCCACCATGAAGTAATTTAACACCGGCAGCCATAAAGTTATGTAACATTGTCATCTATTAAATCATATATGTAATGGAGGCAACTATGAAGTGATGTAATACTAACATTGTCATGTACCCTATTAAATCATGTAATTTAGGCACCACGAAGCAATGTAAACTAGTCGTCCACTAAATTATGCAATGTAGGCAACCATGAAGTGACTATACATAATAAACCATTAAATCATGTAATGTAGGCCACCATGATGAGATGTACCAGTAACATATGCAACATGAAGTGAAATAATGCAGACAACCGTGACGTGATGTAGTGTAGGGAACAACCATGATGTCATTCAACTGAGGCAGCCATGGAATGATTCAACTTACGTAACTTAGGCAACCCTTAAGTGATGTAACATAGGCAACCATGAAGCGATGTAACGTAGGCAAACTCAAAGTGGTGTAGTATTGCTAGGTAGTAATGTGAAATGACATGGTGCAACTGTAGATGGTTCCTGTGATGAAGGCCGGGTAGTATCAGCACCAAAATGTCATTTTAATGTCTTTTAATATCTGTTCTGCTATCTTTATCTCATAGTTAATTATGCATTGTAAGTTCATGGCTACTATTGTGGTTTTATGCAGTAGTATACTGTGGTTTCAATCAGGTTTTTCAGTATGACTGGGATTGCTCAGCCTTACTTTCCTTGCGGCTATAGGGATGAGCTCTACCGAAAGCTGTACATACATCAATTCTTGAGGTTATTGCTTCGAAGCCGTCTTTGGAAAAACACTCAATTGTATGTGATATTAAAGTACATTACATGTGGTATCTATCTGTACCCCAATTTTTTATAAAATTTTTATATGCATATATAAAAATTATGATGAAGTTTCAACTATTATTGGTGTCCGAAGGTATGATATACATCGCCTACTGAAAATATATGATTGTGAACTTAGATTCCCTGCTCTGCAACGCATTCCTTATGGTACGACGAAGAAATTAATCTTTGTTTCAGGTCACTGAGATAATTAGAACTCATTTTATTAACACTTAAGTCAATCGGCCACCAGGCCCAATTGCGAGAGGCCCAATTTCAATGTCCAGTCAATGTATGGTGTGGTCGACGCTATTAAATACTAATAACAAATTTATGTATGACAATACTCGTATTCTCCTTTTTTGCGTTGTTTGCTTTGCAAAAAAAACTGTTTTCACGTTTAAAACACCAGCGATAAGTACGAATTGTATCAACAACTTAGGTGTTTATTTGAAAAGCGAAGGAAGACACTGGCACTATGTGGACAGTTTTTGACTAAGCATTTACTGCCGAATTATTATGATTCAAGGTTAAAAGCATAACCCTCATAATATGCAAACACTGCCGCATTTGTAGACACTTTTGATGTAACTTGAGATGAGGCCTGGACGTTTCGAGCGAATGCCAGTTCGAGCGAGCTCAATGTGGGACATTTCTAGCGAAGTACAGTTCGAGAGACCTCAGGCATTGAATATTTTGAAAATAGGCTGTTTCTATCCAATTCAGGCTGTAGGACCATGGAATACGAATGTAACTTCAAACCGACGCAAAATATAAGCGAAAATGTAATGAAACGAAGTAATAACTGAACGCGCGGCGTTATTCATTTGAATGAAGGTCTCTTCGACGTGAGGACAGCGACAAAAAAAGTTGCGCACAGCAGATGCCTGTTGTAATTAGCGCAATGGATAACCCAGTGTTACCGTAAGTGTAACTCCGTTCGACCGTCTCCAAAAACTGTGCCACATTAAGCCGTCTTCCGTCAATGATTGAGACACGCCCATTTTACCAAATATGCGTTACAAGTATTATTAATATTCTGTTTCCTGTTGATATCCATCAAAATAAAACGGAATATTTCTTTATAGAACTGAATCACTGAGTGATTAGATATATCGATTGCGCCTCTTGGTTTGTTTACGTTATGAGATCTCACGCAGTCGATCTATTCACCTTATGGGGAAAAGCCTTCGATTGGTGCAATTCATCAATTTCTCATTTAAAACTTATCTACGTAGACCTTTAACGGAACGTTTTTGGAGCTATGTCGTTATTAATAGCAATAATTATGAATAAACGTCTGCGTTTACATTTACGGGCCTGCGCTTTGAGAAAACCAGTCTCATTTACCTCTATGCAGAGCAGAAAGCAAAGAGTGTTACGCTCTTTGCTATTTGATACAGAGTATCACTGAGCGGGTAACACCGTTTTTCATCGCATAACCCCTAGAAAATGCTGATTACAACAGGCCTCAGCTAGCGTTTATTTTCGTGATTGAACGCGTTACGAATAACCATGAGGGACGCGTGAACTCGCCTTTCAGTTAGAAATAAGTTATTAGAAGTGTTAAAAACGACCACCAAACGCTCGCTGCCAACAACCACGCTCGGATGATTTCCCACTTGACTAGGTGCTCGCTCGAACTGGGCTTCGCTCGTAACGTCCTGGCTCGCTCGAACTGGGCTTCGCTCGAAACGTCCAGGCTCGCTCGAACTGGGCTTCGCTCGAAACGGCCAGGCTCGCTCGAACTGGGCTTCGCTCGAAACGTCCAGGCTCGCTCGAACTGGGCTTCCCTCGAAACGTCCATGGACTATTGAGATTCCAGTCGGTGTAAAAATTCTCTCGGCTGCTACAAAATCCTACTGTGTGTATACATTCCAATAGATATGAATGCTGTCGTAAATAATGTTCTAGAGTTTAAAGACAATCATCGCCTTAGAGCATACACGGTTCAGTATTCATACGCTGTATTAGCGTATTTATACTTTTTGGAAAAAATGTTAATAATAATCGGCCCTATGACAGACGTGTAAGCATCTATGAGCATTGCCGGGGTATGTACCCTTTTAGAAACATAAACAAAATTGTCCTAATGCTTGCAAACGTGTCAGTATTTATGAACTTCGTTGATGTAGTTGTCTTTTGGAAACATAAATATAATCGTTCAATAAGTGATAGCGTTTTATAAGCGATCATATGTATAGGCTTTTTCTGGAATATTTACATTTTCGTATCGAAATGATAATTGCAGTATAGTGCATAGCTGCTTCACCATTTATATACCTTCCTGGTGTATTTATACTTTCTGAGGACAAAACTATGATCGACCTAGTGCATAGACGCTTAATAAAAACTAACAGTACTCGTATAAGTTATTGAAGGTCTGGAGCAAAGAAAAAAGCAAATAACGATGATACTAAGCGGCCTAATGCATGTAGACGTTTCAACATCTCTGTACACTACTGGCGGCCTTCGATTCATTGAAAATTTTCAGATTAGGGTGAGGTGGTGATATGCACGCCACTCGTCATGTGCGGCTATATTGCTAAATTCCGTGACTAGTAAAAATAATAATCGCCCTGATTTCATAAACTTTTCAGCATGTGTTCGCATCAAAAAACGAACCTTCAGAAAAAAAATTAATCGCCTCGATGCATAGAGTTTCAACATTTATTCTGATCACATATAACCTTTCAGTAAAAAAGAACATACCCCCACCCCCTCTCTAATGCATTTTGCGAAGCTGTAATGGATATTACTGTTAGAGTCCACATTTAATCGCGGTGCCGTTTATTTGCGGAGCAAAGTGGACTGTAATTTCCCTTCTGTCGCCAGTTAGAGTACGAGTCAGCGAGGCTAAATCGTTGAACAGGACCAGCAAATTGGCAGGCAGCGAGCGGGAGAGGTCCATTGAGATGAGAGAACTTCCTACACTGGCTGCAGGCGTCTTCGATCCGTCAATTTGGATTGAGAAAATCTAATGCAGTTAGCTTTAGCTTTACTTGAGGCGTCTGTGTTAGATTCGCTATTTTGGATTGACGGAATGCGATGCAGTCAGCTTTAGCTTGTAGCTCTCAGGGGTATATTCTGGCGGGCCTTTTCCCTGCCACAGTATATTTGGGCCTCAAGACCCCAATTGATCCCTCGTGCTTCCTCCGCAGGGGATGTTGCAGCTTACCGCAGTTCCTGCTGAAGAGGTTTGTTTTGTAACGTTAGATAGACTCTCAATACTTCCCCTTCTGTTTCGGGAGGTGGGCCGCTGATCGAGGTGGCCGACCTATTCCCGCTAGACTTCTGCCTTCTTGTATTTCGTTTCCTTCTCTTGCGCAGCGTAGCTGAGTGAAAGCGTTCAGCCGTGCCCGGGGGTTAGAGATGTACAACTTGCGCCTTTTTCCTATCAGTCTGAGACCTACCGGCAGAAAAGCCGAGACAAAAATCATTGATAATTTGAAACGAGACGTACTTCGCACCCTAGTGGCGAACGAGGCTGTGTTAAACCACAGGAATAGTTCGGCGCGATATTTATACATTGTGTCGCTGATACGCTAGTAAAATTTTGTACAACTACTAGATTTAGCTTGTGCAAAATTTTAAGCCTCTGGGTTAGATCCACCATTTTGGATTGAGGGAATCTAATGCGGTTAGCTTCAGTTTGTTAAAGCGTTTGGGTTTGATTCGTCATTTTGGATCGACTTTGATGCGTTCATATAAAATGTAAATTGATTAGGGTTAAAATTATTGCACGGGATTGAGTTTTCGTTCATCGTAAGCGTAATCTGTTTGCCCTTAACACATGAAACTCGATTGAAAATGACGAATCAAACATGAAACATGAAAAACTGAAGTTTTGAACAAGTTTAAGCCAATCGTATTAGATTACCCAAATTCAATCGGACGAGTCGTGCACGTCCAAACAGGACCACGACAGTACAGGTATCCGTTACTAGAGACGCATTACCAACAGTCTCCCCATCTCCATTATAAATCTACTAGACGACAATAATTTTTGAGTTATATCACTTGAGTGAAGCACTTTGAAAGTTTGACAAAATGTCATATGGGATACCAGCTTTCTAATGTAAAACCGTCATTAACGAGAGATTCAGAATTGAAATCGTTCATTTTTTTTTTCTATGTTCATTTCGGAACCGCAAAATATAGCACATGGTCTATAGCGATCCTGTCGATCCCTTAAGAATAAAATGTTGTTTGTAAAGAATATTTTTATAAAATAAAGCATGTGGAAATATCAGTCATCTGTTGAAAAGACATAGAGCTGAGGAGCGTTCTAACAGGGGAGAACGTAGACTCCATTGTAGTCGGATAGTAATGGTAAACTTTTTTATGCTTATGCTTATTACGCTTAGCTAATTCACGGTTTGAGAGCAGTAATTTCAACCATAATGGATTTCTGTAATTAAGGTCGGTAAGTCAGTGGACTTACATTAATTTTGTTCTTAGCTTCCGTACGGCTGGCAGCTCATTGGATTACCGTCTCTATCAACAAATTTGACACATTCACGAGTGCTTCTTTCTCCTAAACGCTTTGTTGTGGTCGACTGGAATCGCCAGCGGCGGCTCCAACAGCATATGCGTTATGTTATAAATGCATAGAGACACCTTACCGGAAAACAATATGTACTAATCGACCTGTAGTTCAAATACGGCAATGAACTGCCGCATGATTCGCAACGCAATGGTACTACTGTAAAGTGCAGATAAGCATACATCAGGTTCGATCTTCTACACTCCATAGTATGTGCAGCTTGACGTAGACTTCTCGTACTGAACTGGATTGTATAAAAATATATCTAGTTACAATATAGGATATCTGGATTTGTAACAAATTGGAGAACAAAGAAGTACATATCACATTCTAGTTCAATCACTACAGAATGTTTAGTTTGATGTAGACTTGCTGTAGGGAACGGAAAACATGAAAATTACTTCTTTTAGCTATTTTAACAATGTGTCTGGTATACCTCAAAGTGGAAAAGTTGCAAGCACTGGCTTCGATTTCCAATACTTTAGGATATTGCTGGCACGATATGCAGTAATGGTGGTGAACTTGAAGCTGTAAAAATACCTCTTGTTCAACCATTAAAAAATTCCGAATTTTGTACCAAGCAGGAGAGTGTAGAAAGGTCGATTTAGGGTTCAAGCACTAGAGAATATTAGTGGCATGATTTAGAGCTGCAATACTGGACTGGAGTGAATAAAAACGTCACCAATTGCCGCATAAATTATCCCCTTCTGTAGCCTCGTTGCGTCAGCTGCAGCGCTGATGAGAATGTCGGTTTGGTTCGCAAAAGTAGAACATTTGTACTCTTTGGATCCTGTACTTCATAGAGCTGCATTTTCGAACTACTGTCTCGTTCAGAAATGTGTCACACTTATTTTTAATCAATACGTAAGTACTAATGTGAAGAGGTTAAAACATGCATTTTTTCTGTTAACTTTAATACGCAAAATTCTTTGTAGCTAATGTTTTTCAGCGTGTACTAATAAGGGAAAGGTTAGAGAACTTACTTTTTTAAAATCTTTATTCGTAGGCAATGGTTTCGTTGTTTACTTTATTAAGTCCGTAGATGCTCATGTGAAAAATAAAGAAATTATCGATTTTCTACTAAATTATTTATTCGTAAATGTTAAAGAATGTGCGTGCCCACAATTTTCTTTACCTTTTCACTCTCAGATTATTTTAGAATTTATATCATTCGTAATTGTTTCATAGTAGACTTTGTTCAGTTCTTAGATAACGATTCGGATACGGATCACAGTAAAATTTTAATCCATGTTCTGTAGTTGACTTTGTTCAGTTCGTAGATGTTAAGAAGGGAATATTAAATTGATATGTGTGCTCCTGACAATTTTATTAGAGAGTTTCATAGCTGACTTTACTCAATTCTCATGTGAAAACGATTTACATTATCAAAATTTTTAGCTACACAGTTATTGTTAATTCATAACTACATTGTATTGTAGAAGAACTCATAAATATTGAATTGAACAACGTTTAGAATTGCGTATTTTTAGAAGAAATTGAATGAACAGACGTTTCACTGCTGCTTGCTTATACGTATTTTTAAATTTGCTCCATTCTTCTATATCAACTGATAGAAGTTACGTAACATTGATTGTATTTACGTAGGTAGAGATTTGAATTTACGAGTAGATAGATTTAGAATTGTCATCTATTTACACAGGTGGAGATATATGTCTATGACTAAACATATTCAGATTTTACAGCTTTTTTACTTGTATTTACAATTTTCACTTTATTTTGATAAACTATTACCTATAGAATTCCGCTTCATCGACAATACTATCATGAAATGATACCTCAATCACGTCCTCTCCTCTTCACGCTTTGTATAATAAGAACAGTTAGTATTAAAATACTAGTGGCCCGGGCCGTCATTATAAATGACGGTAGAAAATAAGTACCTCAAGAAAACCTCCTCTGTCTCCTGTGATTATTACTGTTCAGAGGCTTCTTTAATGAAAATTCAGCATTCTGCCTGGAGCGCTCAAGTGCGACCCCCGTATCCAAGATACCGACTTCGGCATCTGAACATGTCCAGACAGGGTCATGCAGGCGAGCTCAGGTCCCTCAGCTGGAGCGCTCAAGTCCGACCCCCGTATTCAAGATACCGTCTTCGGCACCTGAATTTTCTTATTCCCATAGAGCGTGACAGGAAAGATATAAATATAGTTATAAATAAAAATAAAAAAAGCCTTGTATTATTATATAGTACTGATGAGTGGATTAGGACGTCAAACAAAGCGGCAAAGAATTTGCAGTGGCACCCATTTTATGTTGACGTTTTTTGTCACGATTTTAAGAGTAATTTGGAACTTGATAAAATAGAGGGTACATGCGTGATTTGATATTTAAAACAATGAAACAGGAAACGCTCTAACTTCCACTTCAACAAAACATTCGTTCACTCCCATGCTGTGGAAAATTAAAGCGGGAAACTAATACGTACTTATCTTTTCAGCTGGAAAAAACTTTTAGATAATATCATCTTTTCTGACTAAGGTGGTATCTGTAGAGCAGGTAAACACTCTTGGGATCAATCTAATTTTTTGAAGAAATAGCCCCGCATATAACTCCGTTTGCTGTTGTTGAAGAAAGTATATTATTAGTTAATAGTTAGTAATTGCGCCATTATTTTCAATGACTTTCTGAATCGTTTGCATATCTTGTCACCTGTTTAATAACTTCATTTACTAAGTACTTTCAGACATATTTCAGAATCTATTGTATTCTTAATAAAAGCTTTATTATTATAATTATAATTATTTTTACTAGAGCGTGGACCAACTGATTTGATATCACATCTCAACGGTTACATGGAGGGTCAAATGTGTTTACAAGATAACTAGTCTACAATTATTTTCCTACACAAACACTGGAACCCCTGTGTGTGTGTGTATTTTTTTCCGTGTATATAGAAAAAAATTGTAATACTAGAGAAACACCCTGGGAACTCATACCTCCGCCAAGCAAGGCAATGTTAACGAAAATTTCATATTGGCCCTGAGGTCAGGGTTTCCTGTTTATCATCACCAAAATTCTGTTATTAAATTTGTGCCTTTTAACATTAATATTTATAACAGTTCTGCAAATTTCATGAAGATCCGCTCATAACTGATTGAGTTATGTTATCATGAAAAAAAAAAATAGGCAGACAAAAAAAACACAAAACAAAACACATTGAACGGATCTCCACTGAAAGTTATTAATCTATTTCACCGAATATTCCCTATTCCCTGTAAATTTCAAAAAGGTCCGTCCAAAACTTTTGAGTTGTCTAGGTGACAAAACAGTCAAACTCAAACAAAAACTTGACCTCCTTGGTGGAGGTAACAGGCGGTCGCGTGCCACAGAAAATCAACCCGCAGGCTACTTTTGGCCCTCCGGCCACTACCTTTACCACCCCGAACTGAGACAGTCTCAAACTTGAAGCCTTGCCTTGTAGAATTTATTGTTGTCGGCGATCAAATTCATGGAAAATAAGGGCAAAATATGACAGAGCCGATGCTGAGAAACTGGATTTATTACCTAGTCTCAAGGATTCATCCTGGCGTTCCAGTTTCTTGAAGGTCTCAAGATTTGTTGCCAGGGCTCTGTGACGTACTTGATTTACTGTTTGGTTTATTCCAGCAACATATGCGGCATTTGCTGACGCATACTACATACAGATATATTAAAAGAACAGTGGTAATTTTATTAGACGAATGCCATGATAAAACTTGCTGATAATCATCTTTACGGCGCCGTGTTCGCTTTTTATCGTCAATACTGTATCGCAATCGCTTCTATCATCAGTACCATACCACTATCGTTTGTATCGTCAGTATTTGATTTGCTTCACTTATAATCATGAATACAGTATCGTCCTCATCTTATGAACATCTAAAATGCACCACACTCGTTTAAAATCATCAACACTGCATCACTCTCCACAAGGTTCTAATCGCCAATATCGTATCACCCTCGCTTCTAATCACCAGTACAGCATTACTCTGGCTGCCAATCATCAATACCGCATCACTCGAGCTTTTAATCATCAATACCGAATCACTCTCTCTTCTAATCATCAACACCACATCACTCTCGCTTCTAATCATCAACACCACATCACTCTCCCTTCTAAGCATCAATACCGCATCGCTCTCGCTTCTAATCACCAATACCACATCACTCTTGCTTCTATTATTAATCACCAATACCGCATCGCTCTTGCCTAGAATCATCAATACCGTATCACCTCCGCCTCACCAACAAGCACAAAGTTGGCCACTACAAGCGAACTTCATAGCGCCGCCACAAGCGCCCGGTGCCACAAGTCCGCAACAACTCCAGACTAATTCCGATCTTTTTAGCTCTGTAATGGCCTATTGATTTCAGCTTTGCTTATCTTACGGTGTTGATTACCTGCAATGCACCACCACGCCACGTCCTTGACCTTTTAATAGTAGAAAAAAGAGTAAAAATGCAAGCTTCGCGCCCTAGAATTTCCACGTTTAAAATGAGCGATGTTGCAACTGAATAGAAATTTATTCTAGAGTGAAGAGCTTTGAGGTATTAGAGTTTTAATGAGTTAAGGTTGGAAAATTAAATTAAAAAAGGTACAAAAAAGCAAGCTGTTTGAGCTAAGAATTTCGCGTTTAAAATGAGCGATATTGTAATTTGATAAAAATTTATTTTAACCGTGAGCAAGTTTGATATACGGGTGTTTTAATGAATTTCTAGAAATCATCACGCAATGTGGCGTGCATTTATGAATTTAAAGAAATTAGTTTTTTATATCCGCTTCGGTGAAGCTTCGCAAAATGTAACACGGGTCAATCACGAGGGATATATTTATGATGGAGAATACATTTAGGTACTTCAGTCTTGGAAATTTTTTATTTCAGCACAAAGTTTAAAGTGTGGCGCAACTGTTTTATTTCTGATAGAAAATGTGACTGAACATTGCTAATAACTAAAATCGGATTTATTGCGCTTAAAGTATTGCAGTTCAAGCTCCTAAAAATTGCTCGTATTGCACCTAAAAATTGCTCTCATTGCACCTAAAATTTGCTCCTATTGCACCTAAAAATTGCACTTATAGCACCTAAGCAAGCAATAGGAAGGATGAAATAGTAAACAAGGAAAAGACAAATACAGCAAAAAATTGAAAGGAGAAAACAAAGTCAGATAGCAAATGGGAATAGCATGTCAGTGGATCAACGGACACCTGTTTCAGTTTCAAATAATAATTATCAGTAGGTATACATTGCGCTTGTGCTAACTGACAATTCTTCCCAGTGGCGAGAATGTTTCTTGCAAATATCTCACTTTACCTGTTCCCATGATGCATCCCCCGAACGATAAGGTGATAAAAAATTAATACCTAGTCAGATTTTGAGATTTCGTAACTCAATTATATTTTTACCCCAACAAATACATGGAACAATAATTGATAAGAGAATCAATTGCCACGGCTTTTAAAGTTTTGTGACACATGGCAGTGATAATAAGTGACATGAGTTCACACATCCCTCATCGTAACGTGTTCAATCACGAAAATGAAAACGAGTTGTGCGTCAACTTTTTATTGTCTCAGTCCACACATAGGAGTGTGCTTCATTCATATGAATGACGCTTCGGATTCGGTTATGATATCGTTTCTTTACATTTTTGGTTATATTTCGCGTTGGTTTCAAGTCACATTCGTAAGCCATAATTTTATAATAAACTTTTATAAAATATAAAATATATAATATATATATAAATATATACATATAAACATAAACTTTTTTAAAATAGTTATAGCCTGATAAACGAACAGAAGAGAACTCAGCACAGAGCAATCAGTTGGACTACCAAATCAAAGATGGCGTCAGTGTTTTTACTGGATATTCAGGTTTTCTAGTTTTCTTCTCTTAAACGGGAGTACTGTCCAGTGATTCTGATCATTAAAGTGCAGATAAAAAAACATATTTCTTTGTCGACTTGTCCATGAACTGTGAACGCTGCAGACGATTAATTTAGCATTAATAAGTTCTGTTTACTGAACTTGAATGACACAGTGTGTTCAAAAAAAGGACATGCTTCATTCTTCAATCTACCGCATATCCTGCAGCTACTTCTCTCAAATCAACGCGCCGCGTCCATCAATTTGAGTGGTCGTGTTACAATGAGGGACATGTGAACACGGCCTAATATGTTGCCTTATAGCTCTCATTGCAGTTATTGCACTTATTGTAGTTATTACACTTATATTGCAGTTATTGCACTAACGCCGGAAACTGCAATAAATCCGGGCTCTACTAATAACCTAGATACAAAGCGGTACTTCTTCATCTGAATAAGAGAATTCGTCAGCTTATGCAATTCATAAGTTTCTTAAACGAATTTATGCAAATCTCTACCTGTAAGCAATAGACTACAGAAAACTGAACACGTTTCTTGCATCTGAATAGCTACTCTTCAATAACTTATATGAGAGATATTGACGATTATTTATATGACAGCAGGGATGAAATATTATCTATATATTGCACGAGACTTGGACTACGTAACTCAATAAACGTCAGAGTTTATCTCAACTTAAGATTACAGTTTGTTATTGGACTTTGTGAGAGAATTAACTTCAGTCTTTATATGTCAATATAGTGATGAAATATTGCTCATATATTGCACATAGCCGGGACTGCGTAACTCAATATAAGATCATGGTGGCAATAAAGCGAGGCAATAACATCTCAATATTGCTTCGGCTCTGATGGTCAGGGGTCCCGAAATAATGGAGAAGATCTGACTGAGAAGGAGATGAAATTATATGTTTGCCTTTAGTGTCCAACATATCAATAAGTGAAATTAATAGAGGGTTGCACATCAACTGATGCATGTCACTGCCAAACTAATCCAAAAGCTTACCCGTGTCTTAGCCTTTCTGGTAAAAATTTGATTAATTGCCGTCATGACAACTTTGCGAGAATACGTTCATCTAACAGCACACACATTCATTTTGTTAGTAGCAATGAACTCGAAGATATTGAATTGTTATTAAGATGAACAATATATTTTTGAACAGATTTGGCGTATCTTTCAATGCCTAAATAGCCACGTTTACTGAAGCCTGTAGTTTGCGCCTATTGTGGTGACTTCGGATTAAATTTCACTGGCTCAAAAATCACGTGTATCTTGTCCCCAAGTCTGAAATTTAATTTTACTGCAGTAACTTGGGACCAAGTCTCAATTCTTCCAGGACCACCTTTACCTAAACCCAAAGTTGCTTCTGTTGTGGTAACTTAGCAACAAATATCAAAGTCTCCAATACTACGTTTACCAAAACTCAAACTTTGCTTTATGTTGTACAATCCCAAGGCCCTAGAGAACACATAAATTAAAAGCCAACATTTACTTGTATTGTAGTACCTTTAGAACAAATTTCAATGCCTCTAAGACCACGATTACCTAAAACCAAAAATTGTTACCGTCTTGGGACCTGGGAGCAAATTTCCATGCACCAAGACCACGTTCATTCCAATCACAAAATTAAATCTCTCCATCATCGCCGCCCAAGAGTTTTTATGATTAATCTCGATCACCTCGAGGAGGTTTGACATTTATCCAGTTCGCTCAGGGGGCCACCCGCCGTTTTTCACGGGCCCCAGACCGATAGCGCTGACATCGATCACTTTTGGAGCGGCCCAAATGACGGAGACATTGCGAGGATTGATGTGGGCCACTTGATTTTCACTCAGACCTTCATCGAAATCCATTTGCACTACGGGAGATCCATGGATCCAGTAAGATGGTCGCTAAGCCTCGTCTCTGTTCCAAGGGATCCGAGCTTTGTCTGACAGCGTCCAAAGTTTGGCTGTTTTAGTGCGCGATTGCGACGGATTTTACGCCTAGTTTCTGGACTTCAGGACTATAACTCCAAAGTCTGCTCCTCCTGTTTCAAGCGGAATGAAGGCGCCTCATGCTAGAGGCATATAGGTTCGAAGTAGAACAGCGCACGCCTTATTCTGTATACGGAACCCCTATGTGAAGCCTGACCTATGCTTGCGGAAGGCATTATGGCAATAGCCTACAGGACAATTCACATTTTATGAAGAACTTTATAAAGATTGAACAAAGCATTAGGAAGGCATAATGGGTAATTTATCAATAATATAGGAAGATGATTCGGAAAATTTTACATTATAGGATAGTCCTCCAAAGAGCCTTACATTATGGAAAAGTCCTCTATATGGGAATATCCATAACATGAAAAAGCTCTCGTGCATGAGTATTATCAGAGGATGACCCAGGTAAAAGATTTTCTGTATGAGAAGGTCCTTTCAAAACATTTACAGCATGGGAGGGAAAACATTTATGAAGTTCAACGCTTTTGGAAGGACCAGGTTACATTATGCAGAGTACCCACACGAAGAAATACTGAACAGCAATCAAGCAGAAGGAGGGCAGCTTAATTAGGTCATAGGGAGAAACGTTCTTATAAATCTTCCTATATGTCCTTCCAAAGACCGCTCGGCATATGGCTGTCCACTTCTCACAAGTGGGGATGACAGCAGATTGATAAAACTTTGATAAAATCTTTTACAATCAACATAACGACCTAAAACAACAAAATGAGCTGTTCTTGAAGACGAAGGAAATGCATCTATTGGAAAGAAGCCACGCATACATGAGGCCAATAGTAAATCATAACAAAATATATCTTAGTTAATTTTAGATCGCTTTGGTGTCCCAAGATTCAGTTATCGTCGTCTACAGTTGAAACCTAGCTTCGCATTTGTGATAAATACATTTTTTTTGCATCACCGATGGCAATTTACTTTTTGTTTGAGGTCGCTCTGTTAACGGAAAAAGAATTTTATCTCACCTTAACCACTATGCTATCAGCCCCACATGCAAATTTGTGTGGGCAGTCTAGTATCGTGGGGTCTATGGTTCCTCCCATGAACTTCTAGGCACACACTGCCATGTATGTCAGCTATGTACTACTGTGCGCTTCGTATAGGGTACGGATGGGCTATTCCCAGTAAGTAATATACATGCTCTTCTGTGGAAGAAAATAATAAGATTGAATGCGACTTGAGAAATAACGCTATTTGCACTGAAGGTCAACATTCACGGTAAAGCGATCCCAATGTCGTAGCCACTCTATACATTCGCAGGAACAATCAACGTGATGCGAGGATGTGAAGCTTGCCTCGCGTGCCATTCACGCTACGGTATCTCTGCTACCGGGCTTAAATAAATTTCACGACCACGAATGAGCTGCCCAACCTCGCTTCCCAGTCGTAAATTTATAGGCATTTATCCGCTGTCCATGAGTAAATAGTGAAGGGTATCCTATAATCTCGGATAAATACCTATAAATTTCCGATTGGGTTCCAGTGCAGTTGTTAATGCGAATGCGTAAGAAACCTAGGCATAAGACACTGCAGGTAACTTTTGTAAGTTTAATAGGCACAGACACTTTAGCGGGATACAGAATAGATGAAAAATGAGTATACTGTACGAAACGGAGAGTCCAGTTTGGATGCAGAAGTGTCAGATTTTAAGTACGTCGTTCCTTGCGGAGATTCCAGCGTGGAAACAGCTGACTTAGACAACAAATATTTATTGTGACAGCAGTTCTTGAATATAGTGCAGAGGAACAAGGAATGTAGTGTTGTGCAGTTGGCTTGGCCTTCACTCGTCTAATCTGTGATTTTTTTTTATTATTATTTTTGTGAAACATTTTCCTCCTGTTACATGCTTTCAGCACGTTGGAGCTGCATTGGAAATAGCTTGGTTGATCAGCGTGTGTCCGCCACCGTGTGTCCACCACCGTGTCCACATCTTACTCAGCCTGTCTAGTGCTTCAAGCAGTGGCTCAATGCGTGCCAAGAAGCTTTAATAAAGAAGGAGGGAGCCCTGCCGCAATAAATTAGGTAAGCTTGCATTCCAACTTTTCGGCTGAGGCTGTGACGCGTTCATGAACCTCATTGGTGGAAGTGACAAGGGAGTAAGTAGTTTTGCGGGTGATGAACAGACAAACCCATATACTAAGATGTGATTGGTGTATACGGCGACTGGCAGCAGCCACACCCGAAACTTCCTTGGTGCGTGTTCGACAGTTGCGATAGGAGGTAACGTTTTGCGTCATGTCTGGGATGTCTGACGTGCATTCTCAACAGTGGGTTGTGCGCATCCGAATGGAACCTAGACTCATTTAATTTCCCTTCACAATAATTCGATTGTGGTTATATTGGTTACAACGTAACAATGGTTTTATAGGACTATGGAATTTCTTCATCTGTATTTACAGCTAAAACTCTTACAGTTTATTAATACAGAAAGAATCATGTTTTTAACTGCCCCGCCGAACGACGCCAACCAAAATTTCTCTTTCCTAGTAAGCACACACAATCTATGCAGAACAACTGTATACATATATATATATATTGAAACGTTGAGTCACTCATAAATGTATGGCAAGTCTCTTTAAAACGTAGATGATTTTCAGTTCTTACTCCTTTTGTTTCAAACTTCTCTAATTTGCGGAAAGCTTCTACTGCCACAGCAAGAGACTTCCTCAAGTCAGTTAATGAAANAAATGTATGGCAAGTCTCTTTAAAACGTAGATGATTTTCAGTTCTTACTCCTTTTGTTTCAAACTTCTCTAATTTGCGGAAAGCTTCTACTGCCACAGCAAGAGACTTCCTCAAGTCAGTTAATGAAAGCCACTAGCTAAAATAGAATTAATGCTGCCCATCTGCAACGTTTGGCGCATGCTGTATCCTTAATCACGCGTAGATAAATGATGGTGTGGGACAGCGGAAACCAGCCTGTATACCCACCGGTTAGATGTCAGCTAGTAGGTATTTATTCTACAGTGAAGGGACAAAGAGGCTGATGCAAGACTTTAAAACATGACGAAAGCTGGTTTAAAATACATACTCGCTTATTGTTCTCCAATCAGCAATATTACAACTCATATTAATAACCATCTCATTTCTATATTTGAGGCAGAGAACATGACTAGCTAAAAGCGAATTATCCACCTATGGTAGAGGCAAACGGAATTCCTAATGTTCATAGCGAATGGCATTCATAGGCCACGTAAATAAAATATCTACATTGAAAAGGTCAGTAAACCTAAAGAGCTACATAAGAGAACATACGAAATAACCACAGTTGTGAACCAAAGATTTGAAATGGGAATTATTATGGCTGTATCCCCAATCTTACACTGCCAATACGTTGTATCTTAGTTAACAACAGCATCTAAAATAAAGTAGACGCACATTTGATTACAAGATTTAATGGGAAATATACTCACATTAATCACACAGTCACAAAAATAAGTCTCGTACCTGGTGCAAGCAACTACAGTATATATATCTCCAGGGCAGCATACAATAAATTTATAATGCTGGCTGATGTATTGAGACTAGCAGTGCATCGTATTCTTACCTGATTCAACGTTTTCAAGCCACATTGCAATCTTTTGTACATCAGAGTATCTTAAACTACAGCACCAAGTCTTTAATTTTTTTTTTTTGCGTATAAAGTAAAGTGATGGATCGCAGTTATAATGCACATTTATTCGAAAAAGTACAGCCCCTGAATCATGTCATCTGCAGTTCTAACAATTCAAAAGTACGCTGAATTGACTTGACTTTGACTTAACTTTTTGCAACGAATATTGCACAATTCCTACAACGGACTTAAAATATTACCAGAAACATTGCACTATTGACAGCTGCCTGTTAAAAGAAATTATTTGCCATTGTAATTGCTGGGATAATCGATATTCATTGTACTTGAACTTATACAAGAATTATAATTAAAAAACATTCCTAATGGAAAGTACTCCAGTACTGGTCATTGAAGTAAAAGCAACAAGTTCTAAAAATAAAACTTGGGTGACTAGGCATTGTACAATATTTGTACTAGGACAATAGACGATTTGTCCTTCAGTTACAGGTTTAGAACTAAAATAATTATAGGACGCAATCTCAAACTCTTTCTTGTTTATTCACCCTGGATTTTTCTCCCTTAATAAAAAAAGCTTCAGGGATGAGTAGTTCCTGCTTACTATTGGCGGTTGTTATATATACCTATTTCCGAAGCAAACTACAATGACAGTTGACTTCTAACTGACTTGTTTACTCTTCATATTCCATTGCTAAATTCATACCAACTTTGAAACAGGTAAAATTATAGGGTCATTGATAATGAATCTCCAGCTGAGTCAACCATGCCAATATGAGTAGCCACAGGGGCGTTAATGCTAGTTATTGTTTACAGAAACGCTACAATAAGCAAGAGTCCAGCAGGATCCAGCAGCTTCAGACAATAGTTGCAATAAGTGCCCAGTATCCAAAGGAGAATCCAGGTGAGTACGGCGAACTCAGGCTCCATCTGTGACGCACTCCTAAGATAAATGAATAATTCATCACTTTTAATTAAGCCATTTGAGGTCATTAATTTTGTCAGCGTGTAATCCCTAAAGACCTGCAGCAACAGTTAAAGGATTCCTAATTGGCAATTTAGCTTCATTGCTAAAGAAAAATGACAGGAATTTCCATCCGTTAACTTTGCATTTATTTTTGGGGAAATATTGTAAGATATTGTATCATTGCAAAATAAAAAACAAGAATATTAAGTTAGTGTATTTTGCTTCACTCTTCAGAAAAATGTGAGAATTTGAGAACGATAAATTTGCATCAATGTTAGATAAAATAATACAACGATAGTTTACGGCTATTTTTGCTGCACTATTCAGAACCTATTGTAAAGATCTTAAACCGTTATCATGCCACTGCCGAAAAAAAAATATTCTAAGAGTTCATCGTGTATTTTGCAGCAACTGTGAGGAAAACTTACAAGGATTTCAAATTGCTCGCATTGGGTCACTGTCGAGTAAACATATTTCAAGCAGCTGACTGTTCACTTTGTTGTATAACTGAGGAAAAGTTGCGGAGTTGTAAACCCGTAAATATTCTATCATTACAGAATCAAATTGCAACAAGAACGCCTCCTGGCTTAAAACCATCACCCGCGAAAACTGCAAGGTCAGGAATTACAAATTCAACGCCGTCGTTTTCTATGGCCGCATTTTTCACTTCTCTGTCAACCCACCTGACTGCATGAAAAAAGTTATTACTATGACTCAACTCTTTCTACCTTTTTTTGGGTGAACAGACCAAAAAATTCAACTCCGTCATTTTTGATTGCCAGCGAACTCTAATTTTATTATGGCATTTTTCACATCTCAGTCAACCCAACTGACTGCCTGAAAAAGATTGTGATGATGGCTCAACTCTTACTGCCTCTTTTTGGGTGAACGGACAAAGAGACAAACATATACAACAGACCCGTAAATGAAAACAATATCACCGCTCTAGCTTTGCTTGCTGGTGATAGAGATAAATAACTGTCAATTTTACTTTATTATTGGGATATTATTGCAAAAACTTCAAGTTATTTCAGAAAAAACTATCCGTTTTGGTTTCAAGGCGGCCACTGATGTACAGGTTAGAGATTAGAAACAGAAACGAAACTTGTACTGTTGTTTCTCTTCCAATCTTGTAAATTTTATGGCAAAATACTGATAAGACACAGGAACTGTTGGCCTTATCACTCAACTGGAAAACCTGACGCACTATAACACGGGACATCTCGAGTCAAACGCAGATGGTTTCGAAGAAAATGGCAAGGCTTCTTTGCTATTACTAATATAGCTTCATTATTAAGGAGAATTTGTGAGAATTGTCAGGTGTCAGTGAAGTATTATTTGCAGGGATGAATTGAAATGATTTCAGCTTTTGACTTCGTTTCATGATCTGCAATAAATTCATGCCTTACTAATCGTTAAATTTTTGCTTAATTTTTAACGAAAATGGCAAAAAGAAACAATTCATGATCAGATTATTTTACTGTTTATATTTATAATATTGCTAAAATACTCAACTATTAATTTCGCTCCGTCTTTGTTTAGGAAAGGATAAATTATGGAAATTTCCTTAAATTTCTCAACCGAATCAGGAAAGCATCATGAGCATCATGATTATGAAGCAATTATCTGACCACTCGAAGCAGAACATGCAAGAAAAATGCGAAAAAATGACAATAGCAATCAAAAATAAAAATTAATTGCCTATCTTTCATAATATTGTGCCGCGAAGAAAATTTCGAAGTAGTCAACAAACCAGGCAACCCAGAAAATTTTTGTGTTTTACTGTTGGACAAATCAATTTAACAATCATAAAATATTTCTGGGCACTGTCACTGCATTACTAGGTAGGTGCGTAGTTCGGTATCAGGTGGGAGAAACCAAGGAGCTTGTATAGAGAAGGAGGGAGCCAGTAGCCTAGCCCGTTGAAGCTCAAGAGTCTCTTATGGCTGTCAGCCAGTTATCGTATGCATCAATCACATATCAGCAAAGAGTCTCTTATGGCTGCAGCCAGTCGGCTAAACACCAATCGCATATCAGTAACTCGTTTCGTGTGATGCTCCCCGTGAAACTCAGTGCTCCCCCGGCTTTTCCACCAACGAGCGTCTCACAGCCATAAGAGATCTGGTTGACTCAATGGCAAGTCTGTAACTGGGCCACAAGGCTCCCTCCTTCTCTATTGAAGCTCCTTGGGAGAAACAATCAAACAAACAGTGTTCATTTATTATCTCATGTGGATGCAGTGCTCCCGATGTTAGGGGTGTGGCACCCTGAGATAGTAGGCAGTCAGTGTCACAGTTCATATACAGAAGATGGTTGTGTCAGATCTGAGTGTACGCGCTACGCCTTGAAATCTTCAGAATTGTGACGTCTAAATTACGTCACGCCACGGTGAAAATATCAAAGATTCCCCGCTGCAACAAAGGCGTGACGCAATTGTGACGTCACAATTCTGAAAGTTTACGGGCGTAGCGATTACGCTCAAACTTGACTCAACTATCTTTTGTATAGATGAACTGTGGTCAGTACGTGTTCTCTCGCTATTAAAGAAAAGTAAGGTATCAATGATAGGCGCTCAAAAACAACACTGGTTAGTTCAAAGCTGATTCTCACAAGTCATAAATGAGCAGTTAAACTAGGAAGATATTTCCACAATTGGTATCCATGATACAGGTCGGAGTGCATAAATGAATAACAGTACTTATCCTTTTTTAGAATGAATTCCTCCGGGTTCTAGCACGTTAAAAACAATTCGACATGCGCTAATGGGCAGGGGCTCAGCAGGTACTGAAACCATCGAAATAAAAACCAACTGCAGCACGCGCGTCCACAAATTCACATAATCACAGTCAGAAGAGCGAATAATATAAGACTCGGTATCTTGTATACCGACCCCATTAAGTTTCCGTCAAGTCACGAACGTTAATTTTTTTTTCTCCGTGTACAAATTTGCTCCTGAATAAGTCGAAATATTTGACACTCAGGATTCATATTTATCGGATAATTTGAAATTTCGTTCCCCTAACGACGATCAGTGTTTAACTGTTCGAAAGCTTGGGCAATAAATATAAAACTCAGAAGATATTCTAAATTATCCGATAAAAAATTTGCTCCGTTTTTTTTTCTAGCAGATTCCGCGGGCCAGCTTGTGCTGATGTGGGGCAGGCTATTTAAGTGCACCGTCAAACTGGCTGTCATCCAGTCACTCAGCCATGTAGAGTACCGAAATTGGATGTATTAAGAGGTGGGGGAGTTCACGCCATACGCACGACAGCCGCTGCCGTCGGTGGCTGTGGCGCACTAAAGTAAATTGTTACTCCAAGACCAGCATTAACAAGCAGTGGCTCAGCAGGGACTGAAATCTAGGATGGTCTCATTGCTGTAAATGGGTCTTATAGTCAATCTATTGTCCAATGTCTAAGCCTACTGTTCACTGTAAACTAGGGTGCGCGGCCGCACTATCGTCTCTCACGACGATTTTGCGTTCACGTAAGCTTTCCTGAGCGCGCCATCACTAAAATAAACACTGCTTAGGCAAACCTAACCTAGCCTAACCTAACCTCCTTATTTAACCTTCTAACCTAACCTAACCTTGCCTCACCCAACCTAATCTAACCCAACCTAACCCAATCTAACCTTTCTAACCTTACCTAACGTTACCTAACCTTGCCTAATCTAACCCAACTTAATCAGCGATACAGCGAGCAGCGCGGCGCACCAACTTGAACGCAGCTCACGCGCACACGATCTGCGTACACAAACACGCATACATCTCCGTTGTGAGAGACGATAGCGCTGCCCGGCCGCGCTACCGTCGTTCCCTACCCCTTGTGTGCGTGACTTGCGTGTTTGTGTACGCAGATCGTGTGCGTGTGAGCGGCGTTCAAGTTGGTGCGCCGCGCTGCTCGCTATATCGCTGATTAAGTTAGGTTACGGTTAGGTTACATTAGGTAAGGTTAGGTAAGGTTAGGTTAGGTTAGGTAAAGTTAGGTAACGTTAGGTAAGGTTAGGTAAGGTTAGAAAGGTTATGTTTTTGTGTTAAGTTGGGTTAGGTTAGGTAAGGTTAGGTTAGGTTAGGTTAGGTTAGGTTAGGTTAGGTTAGAAAGTTAGGTAAGGAGGTTAGGTTAGGTAAGGTTAGGTTAGGTTAGAAAGTTAGGTAAGGAGGTTAGGTTAGGTAAGGGTAGGTTAGGTTAGCTTAGGTAGTGTTTATTTTAGTGGTGGCGCGCAAGAAAGCTTATGTGAACGCAAAGGTGTCGTGAACGACGGTAGTGCTGCCCGGCCGACAGAATGACAGCAATAAATACACGTTGGCTCCTTTCTATTTAGTTGCCAAATAATAGAAAAAAAATTAGATTTTCAAGGAGTGGCAGAACTTTAATCGCAATGGTATCTTATCTACGCAAATTGGTATATCAAGCCAAAGGAAAGTACTAAAAATTTGAAGTTCAGTTCAGGAGTTTACATTACATATATAGCAACATCTCTAGTGAAGATTGAGGGGAATGGATAAAAAATAAACGAGAGCAGTATATAAAGTTGTGCATTTCGAATTGCTAAAAAGAAGAAAAAATACGCACAGCTAATGCCCGTGTGCGGCGTCAGCAGAAACATAAGTACAATTTACAGAATAGAAGAAGCCTTTCATCTCCCAAGCCCAAGAGAAAAATTTCACAAAATGCGGCTTAATTTATAAACGGAGTGGACTTAGCACATATAGTGCTGCAGCGTATACTTAATTGCTCTTAAATTGAGGCTCAACTTTCCTCCTATCTCAGCTTCTTGGCGATCAGTTGATCAAATCAGTTCTAATCTGATTAAAACTCATCTGATCTAATTTTACTACATTTAATCCATTCGAATCAAATCTAACCAGATATTATCTAATTATATCTAATATAATCAGATCTAAACTAATTAGATCTAATCTAAGCCGATCTAATACGAGTATAAAAAGATCTAATTTAAGCAGATTTAATGCAATCTAATCGGACCCATGATCCATACCTAAATAACATCGGCCGTACAGATAATCCAAGTATCCCTCTCTGGGCAACTAGATTCTTTGCGGACACCCTCAGCCCGAAACATATCACAATATTACGTGACAACAGTGTAACACATACATGGCCCGCTGAGCCCTCACGTGTAGGCTGAGGTAAACACTGTTGCCCATACATTCTCGCTATCGCTTCTCTTCAGCGAACACTAGTAATTCTATCTAATAAATAAATGACGTATATATGCTTCACTATTCAATACTTTACTATGAGCGACATCGCTGTTAGTTACTATGGAAAAATGGTAATAGCATAACTGGTAATCTTGACTTTATTCTAAAAAGAGCAATTGTCTATAAATAACGAAAACACGAACAACAGTTTGCGTCACATGCGATGTATCCTTCACTTCCGTGTTCTTTTGTGAATACCTACAATTTCCTTCACTATATTATTATGTAGAGAAATGACACAATAAATCACAATACGTCCACCAACTATTTTCTCCAATCTATACTAACAGTCACATTACTCGTTGCATAGTATTCATGCATGACTTAAATTACGTAAAAATTTGTTAAATAACGATAGTTTTCTTTGCTACATGATTTCCCGTCACGATATTTAAAAGAGCAATAATACAGTTTGGGCACACTTTCATTTCAGTATTCTGTCAATGGCAACAATTTCCTTTAATCTCCACCTTCATTTCATTACTCTTTCCAAGGCAACAATATCTTCTACTCCACAGCTTCATTTGATTACTGTGAAAATGGTAATAATTTGCTCTAATCTAAAACATCACTTCATTACTCATCAAAAGGGAACAATTCCTCTAATCTACAGCTTCACTTCGTTACTCTTGCACTGGCAATAACTGCTGTTAATATACAACTCCCCTGCCATGTACAAGAATATTTCCCTTTAATAAATAACAATAGTGGAGCAGTTCGTTTCAATATAGGCCGCACATCTTGGCTTAGTTGAAGAGGCCCAGTACGGTTTTAATTGACCAATCAGAGGCCAGGGCGGTGGAACGTGTCAGCCAATAAGAGAGAGAGAGAGAGCTGGCATACAATACTATCGCTGGCAGAATAAATATCTCGAGCTGGAGGCTCGAAGACAACTTTATGAGTGGCTGCGTCGGAGAGAAACGAATGCAAGGCGGCAAGCAAAAGATCAAAGTTATGGGAGAAACATAAGCTGAAGGATGCCAAGAAAAGAAGTGGGAAAACGAGACCCGATGGGTGGTTGTGAGAGAGATATGAACTAAAGGATACTAAAGAAAGAAGTGAGAAAAAGAGAAAGGAAAGATTGTTCTAGTAGAGACTTCAGCTGAAGAGTACAAAGAAAGAAATGAGGGAAAGAACACAAAATACTGGTTATAGAAGAGCTTTAAAAAGAGGCATCGAAAATTGTGTAGGACTATGAGGAATATATCCCTCAAAGATAGAGACAAATTACCTGTAGGAATAAAAAGAAGATCAAATAAAAATAAGTGAAAGAAAGAGATTTAAATTTAGATGACCAGCTGCTGAAAATTTCATAGCTGAACGATGCTTTGAACGATCAAATTTAAACTTTCAAGTTTTGCAATTGAAGTACCAGGGGCCGGATATACAAATGCATTGTAAAGTTGCGGTAAGGTAAACTGTACAGTTCCCTGAAGAAGTCCCGCCATCGCGGCTCAAATTTTGTCCCTTTTATATGCTGATCTTGAAAAAGTTCTGATCAAAGTGGTTTGAGCCTCCAAATGATGCATAAAAAAATATTAGACAGACTCGGGGGAAGTTAGATCAAGGAGTGAAAATATAAAAATTTAGCAGTTACATGCATGGTTGCATTCGTGCCTGCAGCTGTACAGTTACAGTGCCTACAACTTTACAAGGCGTTCGAGCATCCGGTCCCTGCAGAGCACCATGAGAGCGCATACCTCCACCAAGCAGGGCAGTGTTAATTAACGTAATATTAAAATTGGTCCTGAAATTAGGATTCCTCTCTTTATTATAAAAAAATTGGTCATCCGGGCCTCTTTAACAGTAGTAATATCTGTAATTTTATTGAAGATCCGTCCTCAAGTTTTTGAGTTATGTTCTGATAAACATTAGTCCGTCAAACACACAAACAGACTGACCGATCATCACCAAAATTTGACAATTTGTACTTTTTAGATGTTTAGCATTGCCTCCAAATTTCTTGAAGGTCCCTTCATAACTTTTTGATTGATGTAACTGACATACATTAAACAAACCTGGGATCGAGCAAACAAACGTACAAACAAATCAATACCAAATTTTGATCATTAGTTGCAAGAAATTATCCCAACAATTGCCGTAAATTTGATGAACATCGGACCAGAACTTTTTAAGCTATGCTACAAAAAAAGAGACACATAAGCAAACGGTGGAACGGATCATTATCAAAAGTCATTCATTTGTTCCTCCTAGCATATGTAGCAATCCCTGTGAGCTTCGTAGAGATACATGGATAACTTTTTAAGTTATCCTGGTGACAGACAGACTTATAGACAGATAAATAAACAAACCCGTTAAAACATAACCTCCTTGACGGAGGCAATTACGTTTAGAAGGCGATCTTGATATAGCCCTCAACTTAACTTCTGTACACAAAAACTAGTTTCAGTTTGAATTTTATAATTTAATGCAAAACAAGGGAATTTAATTAAGGAAACATATCAGCCTCGAATATCCACATTAGCAGGAAAAAAACAGTAGGTATCTTAATTGAACCCCAGATGTAACTAGAAAATTAGAAATATAAGCCGCGCGTTATCAAAATCAGCGGAATAAGAGAGTATCTTAATTCAAGCGTTAGCACAATAGGCCAAGACGAAAACCACAAGTAAAAAGTTTTCAATTATGTTTAAATATTTCTGTACATTAATTCAAGCTCAAGCATAGCTGCCTAAAGTTAAAAACACCAGGTTTCACAAGCCTAAAATCCCTGGAATAAACAGCATCTGCATGAAATTTAGACCATAATGCGACTTCTTAAGTATACACGAGCTTGCCACTGGCCAAAGGAATAACATAACATCTAAATTTTACCCTAAACACAGCGTCGTAAAGTTAAAAATAGCAAAACCTTTAATTGCGTAAGCCCCAAGGAATAAACAACATCTGCATTTAAGTCATAATGCCAAGAGCCTGTAACTTCCCACATCCGATGGAAGAAAACAGCATTTTAATTTAAGCCCAAAAACAGCGTCCTAACGTTATAAATAGCAGTCTTCAATTGCCCAAATTCGCCGGAATAAAGCAGCGTCTTCGTATAAAAGCGAACAAGGCCGACTAGGGGCCCGAAATATCACTCTTACCTTGTCCAAATCCAATCAGGGACTGGAAGTTCTTTGCCGGAAAGGGAAGCCTTTCAATCTTTTAAAGGGAAGCGATGAAAAATCAAAAAGCAACTCTGAGATTACGCGTGAAATGCCGCGGCGACAGGGCATCGGTGATTAGTTTTACCCCATTGGAGAGGCTAGGGTAGAATTTAGGGGAGCCTCACCTGGAAATTTAGGGAAGTTTTCGTGGTAATCGATATAAAAAATCGGTCTGACAATTTCCGAAATATATGCGATATTTTGAAAAAAAAGTGGAGAGTTAAATAAAATTGGAGAAATTTAGGCAAAATTGACGGCAGTTATACGCTATTCATTCAACTGATGCTGTGTGGAAGATACCTGTAGTTCTTAATTAATAGAAGTATTTTATAACAGTGCCAATGACTATATTTCCCATTGTTTCAGCTCGCTTCAACCTCAGAAATATGTTTCATTATCACTAATTCCTACTGCTGACGTTCGCAACGTCCTTGTTTTCCCATAAATCATTGAGCAAGCCTCACTTACCCTCAATTCTACCTTACATAGGGTGTTAAATTTTCCTTCACGAGCTGAATGCCTTATTGTCTCTAATTCATCGTTTCGATCAAGGTTACGAGCTGCTTGCAATTCCTCAGACAAATAGTAAAGATGATGTAGAGGCAGAAAAGTTATGTAATAAGATACATTTATTCCGTGAATATAAAATAAACATATTCGAAAATATCGTTGCTGCATGCGGCGTTCCGTCTCGCGCTGCGCCGCTCTATTCAGTGTCTGACGAGCATCGGTTCTGCGGGAGTGAAGTTAACCACAATTTGGCAGCGGTCGGTGCGTCTACTTTTACCAGCTTGTCATTTATATATCAATATTATTCTAAAAAAGGCTTAGTATGCTATTAGGTTTTAATAGAATTATAGGGTGAATGATTTACCTGTCTTGTTTTCAAGACAAATTGTAAGGCAAAGTTTACAACATTGGTCTAGATATAAGGATGCGTACTAGTCTTGCGAGATAACTTACAGCCAGGGTATCTGAAACTTCCCTGTCAGAAAGTTTAAAGAATCTATCCAATGTTAGGGAATATACAGTCTAGTGAGCGGCATTCGATATCAGATAAATGCCTTAAAATTTCAGACTGAAATCCGATTCCATCATGATACGTCAAGTTCAGATATGGACATAATTTCACCGAACTTTACATATTGAATTATTCTACACTCGACCAAACTGCCCTAAATTTAGTGGCCCACATATTGTCCTAAATGCCTTTGACAAGCCTTTCATTTTCCTTCAATTTGTTTCAGAGACTTCTAAGTGAAGAAATTAAAGCAATTACGCTAATTTGGAAACTAACAAGAGAAACGCGGGTGACTGCCTCGAGAACTTTATTTGGAGGTGCTACCTTGAATATTCCAGAGGAGAATATAAAATAATTATAGTAATTGGAAAAATGACAGAATTGCAATTGATTGCCTCGAAGTTTATATTTGAGGTCCTCAAATAATTCTAGTCCTAGAATTTAAAATTGTAATTTAACACAGGCAGTTGAGGGCTAGATGCTTAATACGTGAGCTGAAGGTTTCTTCCGTAACATTCACTTAATCCAAGAATTTTTCTGCACTTCCTCATAAGGATATATTTATCTAAATTGCAACAAGTTCAAATAATAAGTGTGGTAAACAGTAACGTGAATCGGCTTAAGAAGTCATTCACTTTTTCTTCAGTTCATATTCTTACGTACAGATGCATTTATATATGTATAGAAATGCTCTTAACTCTCATTTTAGCTATTTTTCTACAACCCAAAATTCATGTGTTTATTATTATTCATCAACTACGGCTTAAAACGATATACATATTCAAAATTAATGGCATAAGTATTTTTTGAACTAGCTCCACGTTGTGTTTACAATTTGAACAAGTTGCTGGTAAAATTTTTAAATGCCGATAACATTTCATAATAGCTTATATTAACGATAGTAACTTCAACTGTCTCCTTGGCCTATTTAATATAGCAATATGAGAACTCAAGCTGTGCCCGGCAGGGGTAGATATTAATATCAAATTGAAGGAAAATTGAGTCCGTTCCGATAATAAACTCGCGTCAATCATGGAGTAATAGACTCGCTCCATGGCGCGGCCTTTCGATGACAGGTAATAATCGATTTAATTGACGCTAAATACGCTATTTGACTGACGGAACAGCAATGAAATTGGAAATTACGTAAAATATTACATAAGGTTAGCTCTTAGTTTAAGATGCCATATCCAAAACGCGGCGTTATGAAAGCGAAAAAGAAAGGACCAAGTACTCTACCGTGTCGTAAAAGAGTGAGGGACAAGTAGTACTTCCATGAAAACAAGAAGCCAGGGTAAGGAATATCACCGTGGATAGGTACAGCAATCTAGAAAAAAGAGAATATTCAAATAAGTTACAAGTTAGTTTGGAATATTCGAGTACAGCACGTAAAGTTAATTGATACGCAGCGATAGAACTGGAATTTATTCATGCTGCTTTGCAGCTATAAGTAACCAGTTAAATTATAAACATAATGAAAACTGGAAAAAATTCTTAGAAATATACATAGACCCGAGAACACACTTCTACCAGATGCAGCTGCAGAACTGGAACATAGAATACTATGCAGGACCGAAAACAAACTTATTCCAGATTCAACTACAAAATACCAAACGCAACAATGGAACTGGAGTATTCTCATACTCTTACTATATGTATTTACTGAAACCTGAGAACATAGGCATGCCATTGCCAACCACACTTATAGTCAACACCGCTACAGAATTAGAACACAGAAGAAAGGGTGTTCAGCAGCCGTACATCGTATATTTTCATTAAACTCTCTTCAAAGTCTTGAGTATCAATTGCTTCGGTCTTTTTATAAGTTTTGGAGGCCCTAAAACTTGCTTTCTTTTGCCAAGTTTCGGACTCTAAGAGGCGAAGTTATTCGTTGTTGAGCGGCAATTGCGATCCGTTGGAAACTTGGAAAATTACCGAAAAAACTCTCGAAAATTCCTGTTAATGCGCAATTTTTTATTCATAATGAAACAAAATGTAGTACATGTAAGCTAAAGACAGGCTATTGACATATAAAAATAATTTGTGGGCGAAAAGCGCTATTTTAATATAGAAAAGCTATCAGATTTAGGAACACCGAGAGAGTTTTAAAGATGGCAACTAAATTATGTCCAAATGTCTAGATTATTACACTCTCCATGCGTTATTTTTTCTAAACTTTAACTCCGTACACAAATGTTCGCAAATATTACAGAGGAATTATTTCTAGTAACCTAAAACTCCTATTGTAACCGTAGCTCTCACAGTTGTTTATTACTAAAAACTAAAATTCTGTCCTACGTGACCGTAGATTTTACAAAAACATTATTTTACAAGATGCCACGCCCAAAATACTCGGGGCGCAAGAACCTGAGGAATTCATTTTTGAAGCTACCATAGGGAGAAATTATTCGCAATTGGGCCACTGAATTTTCACTAATGGATAGTCAATGTTCGCTCGCAATTAAAGACACAATACAAGCAACCCAATTTTGCATAGATGTATTGGTTGAACATTTTTCTTCACCTTAGTATTGATATGCTAAAAAGTAAGGAATTTAACATTACTGTAGAATCGACTCATCAGAATTAGAAGTCCGGTGCCCGCTACCAATTAAACTTAGGACTTTGACTGGGACTCCGCTACTTGCGAAGGCTGCTCACATTTACCTGTGTATCATGGCTTTTTGGGGCAGGTAAAATCATACTTTATTTTTATAATTTGAACACTCAAATGTAGAGGTTTTGATATTAAAACATCCCACTATCATCATCATTCTTTGTATGTTATCAAGTGTATATAGAAGGATATATTCGTACTTGATTTACCCTAACGTACAATCAGTGAGCAAACGTTCTTCATTAAGACCGTGAACCATGTAACACATATTTCATATAGATACTCGTACAGCAGAGTGAGTTTTTTTATTTTAGGCAGGCGGGAAAAAAAATCTTTAAAATTTAAGTAGAATTATTACAGTTAGTCAGACAGTGTTGGTTGCTAATTAGACTAAAAGTAAGAACTGTTAGTACGGAAGTAAGATATTTGTAGTACTTTCAAATGTGGACGAAAGCTGAAGGAGCAATTTAGAAGATGCAGACCAACTGAAATTTTTACCAGGGGTGAGGGAGTGTCCATCGCATTTTCTTAGAAAATTTTGAAATAGATTTTGAGACCTCTCCAAGGGCGACAACGCGATCTTGATGAACTGATTCTTTTTTTTTTTTGTCAATCGCATCATGTACTGGATTTGGAAAATCATTCGAAAGCTGAGCTCCAGAAATAGAAAGTGCTTGCGTACCAGTCATGGTGCCAGTATAGCACACTAGGAGCTGCCCTCGCCAACGAGATCGTCCACTAAAATCACGATTGAGCATAAAGTGCACAACCTCAGCATTTTCAAAAGTACCACACAGTAAACGAAAAAAAAAACGCATTGGGCTTCGTTTAATGTTTAGGGTGTGCTAAATCGTGGCCATTGGAGCTTTTTTAACAGTGGACTAACACGATCGCGCTTGGTGAATTTTGCGCAGAGAACCACTCTCGTCGCAATTTTTTGGACATTTTGTACATCTGATATAAGACAGTCGGAGGCTTTTCCCCAAATAATACTTTAGTATAGTTGAAGTGAGAGAGAACAAGTGTGTGAATGAGAAGTAAGCTTGATTTTTGATCTAGCACATGTTTAGTTCTATGGAAAAACATAGGCGTACCGTTTACGGGTCTACACTATGACTTAACGTGGAAGTCTGATGTTTATTTATCCACACCCCAAGCGATTTGACAACACCAACAGCTTCGATATTAAAGGCGACAGAGGAAAGACAGTAGGGGGACATGGGGTCTACAGCACACTAGTGTGCCCTAGACCCCACGTCCTTTCACAGGACGTGGGGTCTAGGGCACACTTGTGCCGTAGACCCCACGTCCCGGCAAGTGTGCCGTAGACCCCA
>LQNS02278070.1:22839897-22868396 GCA_001587735.2 Parhyale hawaiensis
GATGACGGCTGAAGCAAATTCATGCCGAAAGCTTGGGCACATTAAAAATATTGTCTTGAAGAAGTTTTTATTTAACATCATGGAATAAGAATTACCAAGACGTCCTCTATTCTAAGCGATACACCTGTATGTTGGTTAGAGTGTCCAGCTGCTCATTGGAGAAAATACTTAATAATAGCATGCATGAAGGTGTCATATTCCAACAAAACAACACTCCATGTCACACATCACTAAGAGTTTCGAAGTGTTGGTTTGAGAGGGAGCATGTGAGTGTACTAATGTGGCCATTTCAATCCCCCGACTTAAATCCCATCAAGCATATGTGGTCACACTTGGGGAAAAGAGTTAAGACTCATGAATGTTCCTTAAAACAACAGTTTGGAGCTGAACTTCATGATGAATGGCTCAAAATTGATGCAGCCACTTGTACTAATTTAGTCTCTAGCCTGTGGTATAATCAATAAAGTATGTTTAAACAGCTTTTCTAACTTGTTAGGGTGCCTCAAACTTTTGTCCATGGCTGGACATGTGTAGTATTTCGGCTCATCCACTATATGTATAATAATCCATATTTGTTGCTTGTTTACTCCTTCACTTCGTCGCGCTCTTATGGATTTAGATAGGAGAAAATTCATCTACTGAAAAACATGATAAGAAATCATGAAATTTCAGTCCTTGTAATTATTATAGCAAGTACAGTTACTGAAATCTGGAATATACGCTCGAAAGAGGAAACACTGCATTTTTGAAGACCACTTCGCTTTGAAAGGTAGCACGGTAATACTTGATATGGTTTTTCTTTTAAGCGTGGTAGATGAAAGGCGGTATCTTTGGTAGAGTTATTGATTCTGTCGTGCATAAGCTTTGTTTTATATATATATATATTAGCTTAATTTCTTCGTAGCAGTTAAAGAGGCTCAATTTTTGTAGGAGTTTTCGTTCCTTTCGTGCGTAATCCATTTCGCTTATGTTTTCCTAAGCTGAATTTCTACGTGGCAGTTGAAAATTTACGCTGAGCAGAGGCGAAATTAAATATATTCACTTCACATCGCGGCCAAACTTGGATCCTGAAGGTTCAACTATTAGCTGGTATCCTGGTTACAGTACGCCCTGAACATTTACGGTGAATATTTTTGACTAGTGGCCCGGGCCGTCATTATAAATGACGGTAGAAAATAAGCACCTCATCAAAACCCCCTCTGTCTCCTGTGCTTATTACTGTTCAGAGGCTTCTTTAATGAAAATTCAGCATTCTGCCTGGAGCGCCTAAGTGCGACCCCCGTATCTAAGATACCCTCTTCGGCACCTGAATTTTCTCCTATCTTATTCCCATAGAGCGTGATAGGAAAGATATAAATATATAAATAAAAAAAACGACGTGAATTATTAAATAGTACTGATACTGATTGAACTATATTCTTTTGGTACTGCTCTACTTTTTAGCATTTCCCAATTGATATTTGAGCTTTTACTCGCATGAGAAAAACTTTGTTCTCGCAAACATATGAAGGCACAACTCTCGTTTCTTTAATGGAATATCAAGTCTGCAGGTATGAGACCTATTTTGCAGTAAAACTTGTACCACAACCAAGAAAAAGTTTAGCTTCAAAATTATTTCCTCCATATTTGACAGGTGGACAGTCTTGTCCAAGACATATACATGGATCAAGACAGAGCTCTAGATTGATCAACAGTTATGTAGGTGGGTAAATGATGCTTCTAGACCTTTATTGGGGGGGGGGAGGAGACAGCAAACCTACACCCCTTCAGGATCAACCCCTGACTATAACAGCTAACTTAATTACCATATTAGCGATCTCGGCTTCATTTCCCCTGATCGAGCCGCATAAGCCTTCCTCCCCTTCCGCCACATGCAGAAAATTTACTTTGTTCTTAGCACAATCAGGCACCACTCATAAAATAAGGTACTGCATTTGCGTATCACTGATACTCGCTGGTATTATACCAGCGGAAATGATTGCGCTCCACGAAAACCCGCTTTAACATCAATGGAATAAAATTATGTATAGAAAAACAATTACTTCAGTGAAACACCAGCCTCATTTTTAGGAAGAGAATATCAATTTTTGCTTTGCCAATCTTCTACGCGAACTCATAGCAGCCGAAGTTTTGCTATGAGAAGAGGGTAAAAACCAAATCGATGAGAGTTCTACAAGAAAGTGCATATGCCTGTTGCTTGGATTACAAAGTTGACAGGGCAAGAAGTGCAAACAACTCTGAAGCTTGCCTACTTATGCCACATTGTGCAACCTGGTCTAATTTTCGCCTCGCGGTTTTCAATAGAACGTTACCGGATGACCACACTCTCCAACCTGACCCACTTTTCGCATGTATGTAACAGACCTCTTACGGAGATAGAAATGGGATAAAAAGGTAAACAAATAAACAGGTAAATACACATTGGTCGTTATTATAGTTTTTGGAACCTTTCCGTCTTTAGTTGTTGATCAAGTTATTGGTTGATGTTTATCTGTTCCTTCATCACTTCCTTCATTTATTGGGTTATTTGCGTGTTTGCACATTTATTTGTTCAACAATCGGTTCAGTGTTTTGTCTATTCTAGATTAGATAGACGTCAGTAGACGAACCAATTGGCGCATTCACAAAGAGACACCGGAACTTACTCCCCGGCCCTCTATGAGTTATTGCTATTATGTTAGCAGGATATAGAGGACAGGAGAAAAGAAAAAAGAAAGTGGGGGGGGGGAAGAGTCCCTGCCAAAGAGACGATCATGAATGCACGCAAGCACAATCAAGAGCCACTGATATGCGAAGCTTAGAGACGTCAAACTGTGTAGTTGGAGCGGGAGAGAGAAGAAGACGGATTAGGTGGCCTCGGAAGCTTTGGTCGTTAAGAGTTTGCGACTCTTGGAGGAGGAGTTCTTAGCTGTGAAGGATGTCTCTCCGAATGTATGTCAAGACGATTTTTAAAAGTGTTGACTGACTCCGCATTAACAACATCGGAAGGGAGTCTATTCCAAAAGCTGACTATGAAACACGGAAAGTCCTGCTGACTTAAAGTCGTTCTTCGAGCTTTAAGCTTGAGTTTTTGACCGTTGTCCCGCAAGCAATCATTGAGGTCTCTTTCAAAGAGCCCCGTTGTAGGTACGTCGTTGGATCCATTTAAATACTTGAATGTTTCTATTAGTTGCTCGAGGAAGATCAGACCCAGTTCTTTTAGCTGGCATTCATACAGCGTGTTTCGTATCTGAGGAATCAATTTCGGTGTTCTGCGTTGGACTCTTTCAATGTTATCGATATCTTTACACAGATGTGGCGACCAGAATTGAACAGTAAATTTTAGTTGTGGCGGCAGTAACGCCTTGTATAAGGGAACGACGATGTCCTTGGACTTGCATTCAAAATTTCTTAAGATGAATCCCGGTACTCTGCTTGCCATTTTCACACTCATGTCAAATTGCTGACTGTGTTGTAGTTAGTTGGTAATAGTGATTCCCATGTCATGTTGTTGGGTGACAGCAGCCAATACCGTCTCATTCATTTTCAATGGGGTTGGAAGGTTCATCAGCCCTTTGTGCATTACCGAGCATTTGTCGACATTAAAGCTCATCTGCCACGTTGTGCTCCATTCCATGAGGTGGTCAAGGTCTTGTTGGAGCTAGGCTCTTTTTCTAGGAAAGTGACATTGTTTAGCATCATCCGCAAATTTACTGATTTTACTACCGATGTTTAGATCGAGATCAGGGATGTAAATTGAGAACAGAAGTGGGCCAAGCACGCTACCTTGTGGAACCCCTGATGAAACCTACGTCCAGGCGCACGTTTCTCCTTCAAGCTTCACTCGCTGCTGCCGACCCGTAGGACATGCCCTGAACCATTCTAAATAGTCTCTCTGGATGCCATGGGCTTCCAATTTTTTCATTAACCGTTGATGAGGGACTTTGTCAAAAGCCCTTTGGAAGTCTAGATACACATGAACCACATGTCACATATCCTATGTTGGCAAAGGCTATGCTAATAATCAGAGTATCCGTATAGATTAGGTTACGTTAGATAGTTGGCAATAGATGACCCAACTGGCCCGTCTCAAAAGGGAGCCGATGTTGAGGCTTCGACCTTTTCGAACTCCCAATGGGAAATTTATAAACATTTATCGGCTACCTACGGGTTAATAGTGAGCTGTATCAGATAACATCGGATAAATGCCTGTAAATTCCATTTGGACGATAGACCTCACGTCACTATACTGCATTTATTTTCATACATCAATGGAAGAAAGGCTGGGTTTGCTTTGCCTTGAACTAACAGAATAAACAGCGGATGATATCTCAAGCCTGTGCCACACTGGCATTCGCACTCGCAACTTGATGCGAGGATTTGTAGCTTGATCGCCGTTCTTGTTACCGTATTCGTGCTTCCGACTTTAAATATGTATCGGGACGACCTATGACTCAGGCTGCGAGATGCACAAATTTGCATTGAGTTGTGCGTGTAAATGCAAGTGTGGCTCCGGCATAAGATGAGGCAACTGGCTCCTATATTGTGAAGAGATCGGAGGACCAGGGGCACGCTATCCTCTAAAGTAGACTTGCGATCACGAATGTTAACGATGAAAAAGTCCCAATGAAAACTATTCGCCATAATTTTTGGTTGAAGAGTACACCATTATGCTCTTACATAATTCGGAGCGCTAATACGACGAGTGCAGTAATGTCCATAGGCATAATTAAAGCGTTACTCTAATCTTCGCACTTCCATTTGTATCGTCGTGTTATTATGCGCATACTATGTTTACTTCTGTGTAATCAAAGTATGCGTGTAAGAATGCGAAGTGATCAAGTTAGGGCAAGAGTCTCTGAACTAGCTCAAGAACTTTTAAACGAACTTAAAAAAACATGAACTAGCTTAAGAGCAACTGAGTTAGGTTAAGAACCGCTAAATTAGGATAGGAATCGCCAACTATAGGCTAGGAACCACATCGCTTGGTTAGGAATCCCTAAGCTACATAGATGATAGATCAATGAAATGAGCCTTGTTCTAGGATATTTAGCAAGATAAAAACCTGAGATGTTTTGGTTAAGCTATACAAAATTACTAAAGGAACCACATGTTTGGTTTAGCTAAAGAAAGTTATATTAAGAACTACGGGTCTGGTTAAGCTCCAGAGAATTATAATAAGAAACCTTGTGATTAGTTAAGCTCCTGAGAATTATATTGAGGACCACGTGTTTGTTTAAGTTCCTTAGAATTGTATTAAGGACCACTAGTTCTGTTAAGAACCTGAGAATCATTATAAGAATCGGGTGTTTCATTATGAAGTACAATGCCAGAAACATTTTTGAATCACCTATTTGGAAAATTTTAAACAAAGAGTCGAATTGATACTATAGTGATCACGGCTGTAGATATCGGCTATTTGTGTAAAGCATTCCGATGGGATATGATTATCACGAGGATGCGAATTTAACTGATCCTTACAGAGTAACCGTTTAATGAACTTTTCCCAAGTAATACGTAGATCACAATTTACAACGACGTACAATTTCTCCATGTTAGTTGCACGGCAGTAGAGGCATTATGCTCAGGTAAATCAAATAATTTATTCGGATTACGTGTTGGTTGACACAATGAACAAAATAAGTGCGGGATTTGAACAAATTATTAAGAGCAGGTAAGCTTGCCATCAAGCGTAAGGAAAATTTCTCTCACGGACTCTCTGTAAAAAAACTTACGTTCTTAAAGAAAACATCCTATATAGGGGCAGCACTCTGCGAATCAGCGTAATGATTTATACTGTGATCCTACGTCTTAAACTTACCTATTAGGTAATATATTAATTGTTGATATCTGTGAGGGATGCAACGAAGAATTCAGTGTACACGAAACATTGAATTTTTATGTGAACAAATTGAAGATCAGGGTTCAACTGAGGCGTAGCGACAAAGTAACATTGGATAATTAGGGGGTGTACCTGTGCACGCTAAAGCAAAATGCACGGTATTGTCTGTGCCATCAGACTGTAACAGTAAGGAATTGACAGCAGTGCATGCAAAAGACAATAATATTAGGCGGCCAACGAAACAATCTTCCCGGAAGCTAGAAGACTCTGCCGTGCACTGTTGTGTAGCACCTGCCTTGGTGTGTTCGAGTAGTACGAAATTTTCAGTATTCGTACTGCATCAGCATGCCAAGGTAGACACTTCCTGTCACCGCACAGGAAAGCGTGCTGGCTGTTGGGGTAATACTTTTCTGAGAGTAGCTAAATTATCTCGCCATGTAATGAGAGAAACAAACTTAGCCCTGCAATGGCAGAGAACATCTGGGACTGCGGTACAAGCGGGCTCTTGAGATCAGTTTTTTTAGCTCCCAGAAACAATTCCATTTTATAAAACTGGAGCAAAGTTGTTGCAGCTTGTTTCTACTTAGGGAGAACAGAACACTTTTTTGAAGAGTGAATGTCGAACTAGATTTCCGTCTATGTTCATTTCGTTTAAAATATAATCTGTTTATATACCGTTTATATGCCTTGTGTCAACTAACAGTAACCCAATGTACAATGAAGCAGTATGTAAAGTCAACGTCCAACGCTATGCAAAGACACTTTCAGCTATAATGAATCCAACGTTCCACTTAACTCAATCAATCCCAAAACTCCACTAGCTCTAGAGAAAAATGTTCACTTAATAAAACTATTAATTACCCAGTTATCAATTTGGTAGCAAAAATGCTCAACTGGAAACAATGCCAACGCCCCATTTTCTCCAAAGCGCCTAACTTTTGATAACTCCAGCAGTCAGTTTAATACAAAAACATCCAGTTACACCGTCCTACTTTTTTTGTGGTTGCGAATTTGAAAATAATTCGCTATTAACTTACCATTGGACGCTGATTTCAGACCTTATAATTGAACTTGGCTATTATATCAGATTTATAAGATAATCATATTTAATATGCTAATAGGAATGGCAACACAATTATATGAAACGACTATTAGTCCTAATCGGCGTTTTGCAGGAAGAATTCTGACAACTGTGAGAAACAGTTCGTGGTTATTTCAAATGGGGCGTAATAGACCAAAACGGACTTCAGACTTCAGAAAGTACAACTTAGGAAGACTAAATTGACAGACTTTTTGCTGGAAAAATACCCCTTGACCGGTGTTATTAACCACGTACGTATGATAAGATTCAGCAGTGAAAGGGAAATCTACATTCATTTCTGCCCAAAAACATTGAACAATTACTGAACCAATTATTCAACAACTTTTTTGAATAAACTTTTATCTAATGATATGAAATTTTTGGGTAACTCGTGAGAAAAAATAATTTTACACACCTTTCGTAATTAAGAAAAACGTTGTTCTACCGTTACTTGCGTAAAAACAGCTTAAAAGTGACAAACGTCAAGTAAACAAGAGTTTTTTTTTTTGTTCCGTATGTTTTCAATTTTTGGAAACAATGAAAAGCCCTGGCATTAGAGATTCAATAAAATATTTCAATCGTGGTAGAACACCCACGTTGAACTATAATAGCCAGACAGCTGATGTACATTAAGTAGTTTTTAGGGCAAGCTATGAACAAGGTTACCTACTAAAAAAATCGATAGTCGATGTCAACTATTGTAGGTACACTGTGATTCTGAACACCTGTTCAGAAGATCAAAAATAAGGAGAGGATGGTACAGGCTTTGGAAGAACTCAATATTTGGAGAGCTGCAAGCTCCAAATGCGTTAGAGAAATGCAGCATAATTGTAAAGTTTCAAGGGTAAATTAATAATACGACTACTGAAGAGGCTGAAAACAGGTAAGGAAAAAAAGGAAAAGCGACACAATGTTACAATATTTGGAGAAGCGCTCAAAATTCGTAGGGTATCATACAAGGTGACGTGCATACCCTGACAAAATTTAAATCCACTTGTCCCACAATGGATGTTTACTTGTTCACGCAATCAACCATCAACGTAAACTACTGGCAACCTGTTTAGTAGCGTAGAAAGCATTTTCGAGCAGGCCTGCATGCAAAAAAAACGAAGTTCACACCATTTTCTAATGGAAGGCACTATATCCTTGGAAAATTCCATTTCGTTTGCCAAAATATTGTTTTGCCTGTTTTTGTACTCAAGCTGCAGTGATTCACTCTAAGTACGGTAGGCTGGAGACCTGATTAGAAAATCGAAAGACAAACAACATATGCACATCAATCTCTGGAAACATCACCAAAAATTTTTCGTCTTCCCATGCAGTTCAAAAGTTTACAAGTACAGCAATCAAAACAAGCCGCAACAGTGTTTTGCAAAACGCGCCCAATTTGCTTTTTCCCTCTTCAAAAAAAAAAGGAAGAAGTACAGGACAAGCAAATTGATCAAGTTTCACGTCTAAACGTATTCGACGTTCACCTGCAGGCCTGAAAACCTGTTTAGCAGAGCCGGAATGCAAACAAGATGCGGCAGGCGGTCTTTGGAAAAAACGTCCCAAATTTGCAGTGTTTTCCGAGCTCCCAGAAGTTCGGTGGTCAAGTGTCAGGCGCGAATTCAACTGGAGTCCAAAGGCAGCCTGCGCTGTTATCACGGGCCGCCCCAGCCACACGCCTCATGTTGACCGAAGGCTTGAGAGCCACGGCAAAATGCTGGACCACGGAACAGGCGTGTCAGGAGGTCTGACAAATATTGAACAGCCTTGGCAAATGCCGAGGGAAAGGACTTGCCAAGGGGCTTGGCGAATACAGCAGGACGGTCGAAGATGAGTGTGGGGAAAACAACGCTGGCGTGGGTTTTTTTGGAGTGAAATGGTTTTATGTAAGTTTTGCCAATATTTAAATTTATGTATGTTAGTAGAGGTGGCATATATTGAATAGTTTTGGGAAGTGCTGAAGAGAGTGAATAGCTTGCTAATGGGTTGGTGAATACAATTAGGTGAGCACTGATTGTGACGATAACAATTAGTTTGGAGCGAAACGGATTGATAGTTTTATCAGTGTTGATATCTTGTTGCATTGGTAACTTAGCTATATTGCTACAGAATAACTTATCCACTTTTAATTTTCTTCAGTACTGCCTTAAACAACCTAAAATGTATATCTACACATTACTGTGCTAAATGACCGATTTTTACACTTTCTTATTCGCAAAGACACATTATTCCTCTACGAAGGTCAGACCCAGAGTTGACAAGCAGAGGTAACTACTCAAGCCCAGCATTAGAAATTTTCTATCTTAACTTACTGCTATCGTCAGCAACTATTTTCAAGAAACGGGATTCCCCGGTTTCGGTTTTAATGGAAGTTACTACAGAACAGCGACGAAGAAATAAAAATGCGTGCGAGCTTGAATAGTTGACAAGTGCCATCACGACGTAAATTACAAAAAAAGAAATTAACGCAAATTGACCAGTTTTCTAGACTTCATCACTAGTGCTATTCTCAACACCCAAGCTAGGAAGCCCGCGCTACAGATAAGCCCCAACTGAGGGAACGGGGTGGGCAGAAGAGTGTGCTGCTACAGTCGACCCCAGGTTATTCAAGATATGATGTAACATAGATGAAAGGTTCAATTCACTACTGTGCCCCCTATAGCTATGAATGACAGAAAGGTTGACGCTACATTCTGGAACATCACGACTTTTTCTCTCTGGCTCGAGATTAGAACGTCTGACGGCCAGATAAGCAGGCAGTCAGCAATCTCAACCACAAAGCCATGGGAGGATTGCTACAACTATGCCATTAACCCTCTGGTTTAGCTTGTTCAATTTGGGTAGAATATGACACGGCAATCATATACCGGGTGTTCAAAAAATAACTCTGTGAATAAATAGTCATTGCAGACAGGTATGTTTTCCAATAGATCACTATAGCACGAAGCCTGTGTTATAAACTTCTCGATTGCCCGCGCATGGTTTTCAGTAATAATTGTTGAAAAAAAATCTGGAGCTGGTCTTGCCCTATGGACGTAATTTCTTACTTTTAACTTTCCTTTGCTGGGACATTCGCTTGCAAGCCTTAGGGCCCAATCGAGGGCCTTCAGTTCGTCTTATCCCGAAATACTGTCGTACTGACCTGCTGGTTTTTCTTCACCTAACAAACATTATAAACTAAAAATGAAATAGTAATGGTAACTTGCTCTCCAGCAGCCTTACCTAATAACCTAATCATGCAGTTATAACGGAAACTGAAGAAGTCGTAGGGTTACCGACTGTAATGCCAGCAACAAATGAGGTGTGACTGTATAGGAAGAGGAAACTAAAAATCAAGAAAAATTTACTGTCAGAGGAACGAGCCAAACTCAATTAAATTACAGCGGAATCAAAATATGTAGAGCATTTCTAGTAATCGCTGTGGAAGTTGAAAATATGAGAAATGCTATACGAAATCGCAATGGGATCAGACATAGACCACACACACCATACCTTGACTGCTTACTGAAATCGAGCCTGTCGCAAGTGGGTCTAGTCTCTAGAGGCTGACTGACGTAAGCGGCGATAAAACGAGTTCCAATAATCACAGAGATCTCAAACAAAGATAAGTTTCTGTGCCGTATTGTAAGGAAGTTGAAGTTTTTGCAGAGAAGAAAAACCAAATTCATTGCTATACATGAATATCATCTGCTGGAAATGTACATTATGCCTTCGGACACCAAAGCTAATTGAAAATGCGTCATAAAATCTAAGAATCCAAGAATTTTATAGAAAAATGGGGACAGGCATGCTACAATACATGTAATGTACTATACAGTAGTAGCCCATAAAATTAAGTTTTTTGCATTGACGGATTGAAAGCAATAACCCAGTAATTCTGAAGAACTGAATTACAACCATAGCAATACCACGAAGAGAAACCACATAGGTAGCCATAAACTAAAAATGCGTAATTAACCATGAGATAAAGATACCATGAAAGCTGGAAAATGATCTTAATACATACATTTTGGTACTGATACGACCCTTCATTACTAGAACCATCTCAAGCTGCACATCGTGGCTGCCCATGTCAATTCACGTAATTTCCTGGGTATATTACACCACTTCACAGTTGCCTGTGTTACATCACTTCATCGTTGCCTGAGTTAAATCACTTCCTGGGTGCCTCCATTACATCACTTCATAGGTGTCTACACTACATCACTTCATGGCTCCTAATGTTGCATCACTTCATGCTTGCCTATGTTACATCACTTTATTGCTGCAGATGCTATATCACTTCAGGGCTGCCAGCAGTTCCACATCATCCTTCAACTTTGCTGTCTGCACAGATTTTCTCTGTTTGCGCGTATTCTAAATAATCTTCATTCATAACTCCATCAGCTGCTTAGTAGGCATTTCATTACCAATCCGAAAATACCGCTAAATGCAGAAGCCTCTGTTTTACAACATGAGACTGTTTATTTTACTAACTACTTATTGCGAATTCATTCTACTTTATTGCAAAGCCAAAGAATGTCATAAACAGTTCATCTACTACATTACACTTCAGGACTCTATACTTTTACGAATTTGTTATGTATACAAGTTTGAGAAGTATGCACAGGTTTGCCTATCATCCGTGAATGCAAAACAATTACGTGAAATATCCTAAACCTCTTATGAAAGAGTATTGGGACAACATATTAAAACATGTATGATGCATTGTACAGTCAGGCTCACGTGCAAAAAAGCAATATTTGCCGTTCTGTCAAGTGGTCGCTCAATCTTAATGTGCTCCAAGGGTCAGAGAATGAAGTTATGATCGGAAATCACAATGAGTTCAGATTCTAAATTTGTCGTTAGAAATCACAACAAGATCGCTAATGAAATTATGGTTCGGTAGAAATCACAACAGGATCATATTATTAGACTGTGCTTCGAAATCACAGCAGGATTATAAAATGAAATTGTCGTTAGAAATTATAATGGGACCAGAATATGAAGAAAGAACTTAATTAGCGTAGTGCACGGAGACAATTCGAGCTCCATGCAGAAGCCATAGAAACAACGGAGGCAAATAGGAGGTACAAAAGCCTCATAGTCGAGTCCAACAATGGAACAAACTGGTTTCGACGCGCTGCTCGACAAAGAGTGCCGTGTCAGCGAATTTTCAGGGAGAACTGAAAATTTCTGACACGTGCATTGGAGTGCGGCCAGAAGCGGAAAAAAGAGGTAATTCGAGGGCTGATTTGCGAAGTGAGGGAAATTCTCAAACATCGTGGGATGAAACTAGTAAGCTCCTTAAGCGTTACTGAGTAAGGTTCATCTGGTGAGTGATTAAGCTTATAAATTTCACTGCTGAAATTAGTCTGATGCCTAAGAAAGTTACTGCGAATTCTACGATTAGAATGGTACAGGTGAAGAAAAATAATTAGGAGAGTGCGGTAGCTCGTTAAATCACTGTTCATCATATGAGGGTTGTTGCAGTTCAGCAATTTGCATGGTCGAGGAAAAGAAGGTCATGTTGACGATTGCAGTAACTCCTTAAATTTCGCCAAAGAGATAATTACTGAAACTCTTAGTAGGGTTGTTTTACTTCTGCATTCACCGTTAAGAACTGAAGGAGCCACTTTAATAACTTAGGAGAAAATTTCCCGCTAAACTAACCAATAGGAGAGCTTCGTTTCCTTTACGCTCATGACGTCACCTTAGTTTATTGCAAGCTGTTGCTTTGATTGGCTGTTTTACGATCACGTGAGCAAACTAAAGGCTGCTATTGGCTCATGGTGACGCCATTGTTCGAGACGTCACATTAGTAACAGCGAACGGGAGGAGGTTGTCTCACTTTTAAAAAGGAAACATTCAAGAAGCCAACCAATAAGAGAGCATCGATCATTTTCGCTACGCTTATGATGACACATTTTATCGGGGACACACTGTTCAATCGTAGACTCAACTTGATGTGAGGATGTGCAGCTCGAACGTCATTTTTGCTACCGTATCTATTCTACCGACTTTAAATCGGTATCGAGACGACGTGTAAACTACAGGTCCGCTAATCAAGCTGCGCGTTTGATTGCAAGTGAAAACAATTAATTTGGCAATGTGTCCTTTTTTTTCTAGTGCGGTATTAATTAGCACTTCAATTGCACCGAACAAGCATATTAGCGCTGAATCTGCTACAAAATGTTCCATATTATACGGGAGATGTTTTAGCAGCCCTCAGGAAAACACTGATCCTAATGCCACTGTATGAAACGAACACGCACAGCACGTGTGCATAGATGAAAAGTTGAAGGAATGTCGTTAACAGATAAGGTGAACAATTCTTTTTACGAGCATTGGTCAGTGCGAAGTTAAGCCTCGGTTTCACACTAAATAGGAATACATGAAGATTTTGTAAACAAATGCAACAGTGGAAAGGACAATTAGGTAAAAATTTTATTTCTTTACGTTTTGTTGAGCCAAAGAAAGCAGTGTGTCTTTAGAAAAAAATGGCCATAGACAAGTCTTCTCAATCGGAGACTTTCTACAGTAACACGAGTTCCAGGCTTGGATCACAGCTGCAGCGTAAGATTTGGTCTGTCGTGCACGTACCGTTTTCATAAAGCGGTGCAGTATCTACGGGAAATAGGATTGTTCAAGAAGATAAGCGCATATTCGATAGGCCGTTAATCAATAGTTAGCGAGTTCATAGCTTTGCTGGACTCTTAAGTATGAAGCGCACCAAACAAGCGGTTACTTGCACTGTGGGAAATATTTGCTTTTAGTTCGTCCGATGGACTTTTCCCCTTAGCTCATGCTGCAAGGCATGTGTGCCGTCTTAATTAGTTCTATTCCTAAGAGAAAGGGACATTTTCGTTTTACTTGGCTCACACTTACTAAGGTGTCAGACAAATCCATTGCAAACGGTTACGTACAATATGGGGATAACTCCCTACTTGTCGTCCCGCACGCCACGGAATGAATGCAGCATCACCTGTGTACAAGGTGGGCGGCGTGCATAACATGACCTGGGCCTCATCCAAAGAACTTCAACGTAGGTAATGTACGACACCAAGAAGAGAAACAGCAGAACAGACTGCGCTGGGTAGCTTGAACGGCGCTAGGCATTGCGGTACCGAATTGCGACTGTGTGGCTATGCTGCGTTTACGATTCCAAAGTCACAGTCACACCGGTCCGGTGGCAAAGTCACAGTGGCGCCATGTCCGGCGGCAAAGTCGCAGTCACACCAGGTACGGCGGCAAAGTCACAGTGGCGCCATGTCCGGCGCCAAAGTCGCAGTCACACCAGGTCCGGCGGCAAAGTCGCAGTCACACCGGGCCCGACGGCAAAGTCGCAGTCACACCAGGTCCGGCGGCAAAGTCGCAGTCACACCAGGTCCATTCGGCAAAGTCGCAGTCACACCAGGTCCGGCGGCAAAGTTGCAGTCACACCAGGTCCGGCGGCAAAGTCGCAGTCACACCAGGTCCGGCGGCAAAGTCGCAGTCACACCAGGCCCGGCGGCAAACTGGGAGTCGCACCAAGTCCGGCGGCAAAGTCGCAGTCACACCGGGCCCGACGGCAAAGTCGCAGTCACACCAGGTCCGGCGGCAAAGTCGCAGTCACACCAGGCCCGGCGGCAAACTGGGAGTCGCACCAAGTCCGGCGGCAAAGTCATAGTCACACCAGGTCCGATGCCAAAGCGCAGTCACACCAGGTCCAGCGGCAAAGTCGCAGTCACATCAGATCAAGCCGCAAAGCCACAGAGTCACACGGGAAAAACTCAAAGTCGCGTCCAGAACTGGGCGGCAATATGGATATTATCTGGTCCTCGTCCAAAAAATTACCCAAGTACCTGAGCGTGTAACTGAGCATGGGCTTTTCCAGTCGTAACTAGCCAGACTGTGCGCAACGTAGATGAAACACAACGGATACTGGCGATCTTTTCGAAACGAGGGGGCTATGTTCAGCGCGTCAGTAATACAGTAGATTTTATTCACTGCTGACCATTAGTTTCCAAAATAAAAATTGCGTTTTATTTCTTAGTAAGTTACGTAATTGTGACCTAACAGTTACTGCGAAATTTGTATGAATGATTTTGCTGTTTTCTTTGCAAATGAGCAAATGAGATGAGTAGACGATCTTACCTTTATCAACTTCTAAAAAATGAGGAAAAAAGGCCGAGTTCACGCTTAAATACTGTCACAAGTAGTAGGCCCTACTGTGTCCCAACTATTGCCATTAGTACAGTAGATGGTTCCCTATCTCGATTTCCTTTATAAAGAGACGGTTTCACTCTATCCCAAGTGCCATATTCAATGGACAGCGCTCACTGTCCTTACTTCCTTTATGAGTAGACGACCTTCCTCTGCCCACGGCACATCTGTCGTTAGAAGAAGGTCTTTCTCTGTCCCAATTATCGAGCACTTAGACGGTGTTTCTCTGTACCAACATCAGTCAAGAGGACGAGAGTTAGTCAAAAAGGTCTGCTACTTTTCAATGAGTACCACTATACTTAACAATGGTATGCATAATATTTTTCAACATTGCTTCCATCCATTCAAGTCAGTCATAAAATGCTCCCATTACATTTATTTAATTCTTGAAGAAATTAATGATAATCAACCCCATTGACTCTGGACAGAGAAGCTCACTGAAGTACCAGCTCTTAAGGCCGCTGAACACGATAGTCTTTTGAACTGTGTTTCTACTTCACCGTGTTCGAATGCGTTGGTGTGTCTGTGTAAGCAACTAAAAAGAACACTGCTTTCTGGGAGTACATGCGCTAAAATTTCGAAAAGGCACAAGACACTGCACAAGTAACACGGGCTAAGCTAGAGAATATGACGGTAAACATCTATCGAAACTTTTGGTAGACACCCAGTCGTGTTTCCATGGACAGTCAGAAATATTCGAAAGCGGTGAAATGAAAACATAGGACAAAAGACTATTGTCTGCAGTGGGCTTTACACAGACTGAGCTGGTCACCAAGCAACGCTTTGTCCCCCAGCGAGCAAACAGCTTACTTACTGAAAGATCTTGAGGCAATATACGCAGAAAACTGATCCATGTGAAATACAATCTCATTTGCTGCCGTTTCAAGTAAAATTCGACGATCTGCTTCCACGACAGTTTAATCCTGAGTTAAACGTGAGGTTGATCGCACTACCCTTCATCTAGTCATCCTTAAAATTTATTTTGATTCTCTATACCTATGGCTTTATGTACAAACTGGTTTTTCTGAGGAGTAGCATCTTCGTGAACTTTCTTCAGTGCATCAATGATCTGAAAAGCCTTCCGCTTCAGTTTTGCTAAGAACTTGAAGCTGCCTCTCATTTCAAAATCGCAGTATTTAATACTCGTAAAAGTATTCTCAGGCCTGTAGGTCTTCGCGGAATAATAGCTGGCTTACGAATGTATGAATGGTCTCTTACCAGCCTCAACGAAACTAACTGCTTCGAAAAAATTTCTGTGTGTATGTAAACAAATCAATTCCAGAATTATACATAAGGATTTAGCCTAACTCTTGCACTTACCCTCGTTGACGTTCCTTCTCTGTATCAGTTGCCGGCAAAAAGACACGGTCCTCTTCCGTTGCCAACTGTAAGAGGAGACGGTGTTCCTCTATCCCAACTACCGCCCGGTAAAGATGACCTTCTGTCCCAACTACCGCCAACGGCAGAAGGTGTTCTTCTACCCTAACTACCGCCAAGTGAAGATGGCTTACTTGTGGCCCAACTACCGCCAACAGCAGAAGGTGTTCCTCTACCCTAACTACCGCCAAGTGAAGATGGCCTACTTCTGGCCCAACTACCGCCAACAGCAGAAGGTGTTCCTCTGTCCCAACTACCGGCAGGAGAAGACAGTCTTCTTTGTCCTCACACAGCCTCTATTCTCTCTCCCACCAGAGCTCCAGTGACAGAGAGACAGAAACGGTTGCGAATTTTTTAGCTTGGTCGAAATTGAGGTCCAAGTTTGCAGAGCAAACATCAGCGGCAGCGGTGAACTAAAGCAATGAAGGAGAAGAAGGAACAGTCTTCAAAATTCAATTTTGCGATGTTTAAGCGAGTAAACTGAAGTGCAACTAACTTGTGCCCCTGGGCGGGCAAGACTGTCGCATGCTCCCGGTAGATGTTAACCATCTATTAACCAGGCTGTAGTTTTATTTACTCCACGGCTTCTTCATTCTCTTGTGTTCCCTGGCAAAGAATGTCCGTCGCTATGATGCACAGCATGGTTGTTGTTAAGGATGGTTTCCTGAGACAACTTTACATAGGGTAACATACGACCTATATTTGTGTTTTATGGGAAAAAATGTCTGTCGCTAGGATGCACAGTATGGCTGTTGTTGAGGATGGTTTCTTGAGATAACAATACCAATAGGGAGTACCAATAGGGTGCCACACGAGCTATATTTGTGTTGCATGGTTAACGAGGTTAAATCGGATTTACGCTTATTTCCACCGGGAAGAAAAAACAGTGAGCGGTGGTATGGGTTTCGTGCAAAGTACGTTATATTTAAAAGGCCAGTGCCGCGTGGAGATGCTCGCGGTCGGCACAACATATAAAACATATGTCAGTATAAGATAAACTTTCAACTATTGAACAGTTTTGCTGCATAGTAATTATGACAACAATGATAATTATGCTGAATACTGTACATACTTTGAAATAAAAAAATGCAAGTACTAGTTGCATTTCAGGGTAGCACTGCTTCTTCCTATACGGCATGCCTCTGTTATATACTGATGCATATTTTGACATGAAATTAGGTAATTACCTATGAATTAGTCATTTTTCATGAAGTTAGATAATACCTCCCATGTTTCGTATATGACACTTGTCCAGTGTTGCTTCTGCTCATAGTCTGAGAATAGGATTATCCGTGAGGAATTGAGTACTACAAAAGAAACCTTTTGTTGTATATGTACTGCATATACGTACAAAGTGACGGCGAGTCGGATATGTGGAACAACCCTGTTGAATTCAAGGGCTTGGAAACATAACTCAGGTTTCATGAATGTCAAGGATTGGAAATTATTACAGCATGAATGTCAAGGATTGGAAATTAGAACAGCATGAATGTCAAGGTGTGGAAATTAGAACAGCATGAATGTCAAGGATTGGAAATTAGAACAGAAATTAACTATGACACTCGTGTTGACCACTTCCTTATTTGGCGAAGCTAATGCTAATTTCAAACATTTTAGCTTAGGTCACGGACGTGCAATCAAGTTAATATATCTCTTGGTGGTAGTAATGATTCAAAGCGTATAACCTATGTTGCTATATGTGTAACTTGCCTATTTCCCCTGCGTACAGTAATCTGTTCAAGAGTACATTTATAACCAAACTAGGAATAGGTGTAACCTTGCAGGTCACCCTAATAATAGCGCATTACTTTTTGTGTCACAATGTGTAACCAACGTATATAACCACCGCAGAAAAAGGTGCAACTTTCCTTGTCTCTGTATTTGTGTAACATTTTTTTGTCGTCTAACATATGAACAGGGAAGTGTATTTGTCCAATATATCTTAACTTAAATAGAACCAACACAGAACTGTGCAGAACCTTCCTTGTCCCTCATATACAATATTAACGACCCGCGCTAGCATTAACTGAAGGTAGAAAAATAATCACTTCAGTGAAACCGTGGCTTCCTTCACTCTACTTTGAGGTTCTCTTCTCAGAAAATCTTTCCCTTCTCTTTCGGTGACCTTTTACTCAGACTGCGCATTATGAACTCGGAGAAAAAAGATATACGTAGTGGCAAGGAAGTACAATGTAGTATCTTTGCTACCGCGTAGATGTACTTCAGACGTCTTCAAAGTTTATCTTTTAAAAACTTAAAATGACAGCGCCCCCCCCCCCCTTACTGCTCAGCGGACAAAGTTCCGCCCATCTAGTAATTCACATTGGGGCAGAAAACCCAAGCAACCAACCAACCAACCAAAAGATTATGTATTTTATATATATGTGGGACTGAAAGCCCAAGCAACCAACCAAAACATTATGTATTATATACTTATACAGAGTATTTCTTATTATTTGATAACCGATATACGTAGATGTGGCACTTTCTCATTTCCACTACCGTTCGCAGACACACACACACACAAAATAAGCGCGTGGACGACGAGCTCGTTCCCAAAACACAAGGCCTGCCGACTTCATTACGTCGCGGCCTCAGTGCGCTATTGAAATTCAGTTAAGGCAAGAACTGGTCACAAAAACTGCCCAGTTCAATATTGTTTCTCCTCCTAACGCCCCCAAACAACGTCATGTACTTTAAAGGAAGGACGGCTCGTCTGAACCGCTTCTTGACAACGGTTTTAGGCAGAACACAGGGTCTACACAGGAGGGGAATTCCCAGATGATTTTTAGTGAAGAGGTTATTTGTTGACGCTAAAGACTAGGAGTTACCAGCGGTTAGGTCAAGTAGGGTTAGTAACCCACGATTATTCCTAGGCTATTAAATAAGGTAAACGTATGAAAAAAAGGAATATAAGTAAAACAAAGATAGGCAAGGCTAGAAGAGGCAAGGTGAATATTACAATAATTACATAACATAAAGTTATGTGAGACAGGCACAATTATTCTTTCTTATTTTCCCGAATATTCATCATCTTCGTTTCATTTTCCTTTTTATGAACTTTTCGTATATCTCATGGCCTTTTAGAGTTTCCATATTTTCCTCCGATTTTCAAAGTTTTCTACCGTATTTTCTTTTATTATCACTTCGTTGCTTTCCAATTTATCCCCTACAACGGCACCCATGACAGACAGTCTAATTTTGCACTCACATTTGCTATTCAGTCATGAATATTGCGCTCAGTGCAGGCGCTGATGCTGGCCTGATTAACTCCCACCTGTCTACACCTGCTGCCTCTATTGCTGGCAACTTACAGAATTTTCTGCCCAGCATCTGTCTACACTTGCTGCCTGTATTGCTGTCAAGTTCAGGTACAGAATTTTCCGCCCAGCATCTGTTTACACCTGCTGCCTGTATTGCTGGCAACTGCAGGTACAGAATATTCTACCAAGCACCTGTCTACACTTGCTGCCTGTATTGTTGTCAAGTTCAGGTACAGAGTATTTCTCCCCCGCACTTGTCTGCATTTGGTTTCTGCAAGCTACGGTATCTAGTACAAATACGAAGAGAATATAACATAAGCACCAGGTTCAGCCACGTCCATAGGTCTAGACCGTGAATGCGGAACTGTACAACGTTGTAATTAAGCCTGGCTTTGCATAAGCCCCAAACCTAGCGTCGGAACTCGAGCTAAGCTACTATAGTTTCAAAATAATTACTCAGAGCTATGCAAGCACTCATATCTAGCTAAGATAAATATATCTAAAGACGCACAACCATACTATCTTAAAATAAAAGTTGGGATTTCACACGTAACTAGTCCCTTGGGCCCAAACAAAATTCTTGACCGTCGGTAGGTTAAGCAATGCAAACTACACTAAATTCAGCATCAAACGTAAAAACTAGAGGCGTAACCACTGCTAGTTGTGTCCAGCGATATGAACTGCAGAAAATTTACATCAATGCTAGTCACTAGGTACGCGGCTAGTAATCCAAAACCATTCTATTGGTTAACACCAAAACTGGGAACTACCTAGTTCCCCCATGTGGTGCGGTCTACGTTCAACATTGAACACCAAACCGAACCATAAAAAACCTGGTAACAAGCCCTCATTCAAACGGAGGCGAATCATGACTACATGGTAACAACAGCGGGATGTTGTACGTAACTAATTGTGCATCGAGTCCCGTTAAAAACTTTTCCCACTACAGTACGTACTGAGACGCAAAATTCATCAAGCGTAACCCTAACGCTTTGTAAAGGGGAAACGTCGCCATTCTTCAGTAGGCCGTAGCTGCAGAGGCACGAACATCTGCCCATTTAACAACAAAACTCGGCAGATTAAAAGCGTAACTGGCCTCACCAAGTCTAAAGCGACGCAAAACGCACGAAGTTTTTCAACAAATCTCGGCAGAGTAAAAGCGTAACTAGCGCCAATAAGTCTAGAGTGATGAAAAACACATTAAATTCTTCGTCAATATTCGACGTACATAACTATAATAAAAACATAATTGGCCCACTACGTTTAAAACGACGTAAACCGGATATAATTTCTCAACAAAATTCGGCATAGTAAATCATAACTAGCCCTACAAAGTCTAGAGCGACGCAAAATGCACCAACTTTACCCGTTAGTGAGCAAATAGCCCAACCGCGCGCGCTCTTCAATAACGTTATTCTAACGGAAAGATTTTTATCCTCCCGGCAGAGAGTGAACACCAACAATTCGCACAGCAAAAGCGCGACTGATGTCTACACCGACGCAAAACGCAGCCTATTTACCGACCAAAGAGTAGAATTAATGCGACAGCACACAATGTAGAGGAGCTCAGGAATAACGCTTTCCTTTGCCGGAAGGTTTACCGCATTTCCGCAAATGAGAACATTTGCGGGGCGGAATTGGTATTGTGCGGAGCCATCGCTGCTGCGGAAACGACTTGCAATTCACTTTGTCGTGGACTGGAACGATCGAATCATTTCACCAGATATCGTAGTCGTGGGTCCCTAAATTCAAATCTGGCAATCCAAAACGACATTTCGTATCACTCAAAGTCCACCCTGAAATCAGCATTTTATTCTCCACGGTACACAAATCGTCTCTATGCCATCGTCATGAAGCTGAATTTTTTGAAATTCGTTAAAATTTCGCGGATTTGTCCTCTGATCGATGTAAATTGTTTTGCTATCTGTAGCTAAGACGGTTTTCTTACTCGGCATGTAAGCGTTATTATTTGAGCCCGGATTTATTGCAGTTTCCGACGTTCGTAACAACTACAATAACTGCAATGAGGGCTATAAATACAATATATTAGGTCGTAATCACATGTCCCTCATTGTAACGCGTTAACTCAAGCGATGGAATCGACGCGTTGATTTGAGAGAAGCAACTGCAGTAAGCGCGGTAGACTGAAGAATGAAGCATACCCCTTTTTTTTAACGCGCTGCGTCATTCCAGTTTAGTAAACAGAACTTATAAATGTTAAGTTTATCCTCTGCAGCGTTCACGGATCATGGAAAAGTCGACAATTTTTTATCTTCGTTTTAATGATAAGAGTCACTGTACAGTACACACGTTTAAGACAAGAAGGGAAATCTGAAAATGCTATAAGAATACGGACGCCATCTTTGATTTGGTAGTCCAACTGATTGCTCTATGCAGAGTTCTCTTCTGTATATTGATCAGGATATAATTATTTTTAAAATATGCTATTCCTTTCCAAATCAGTCTATAAGATTATGAGATAGCAATGGGACTTCTAATCGACGCAAAATATAAAAAAAATGTAAAGAAACAACATCATTACTGAACGCGCCGCGTCATTCATATGAATGAAGCACACTTTTACGTGTGGACAGAGAAAAAAAGTTGACGTACAGCTGCTGTTCAGTTTCGTGATTGAACGCGTTACGATGAGGGACGTGTGAACTCATGACACTTATTATCACTGCCACGTGGCACAACACTTCAAACGCCATGACAGTTGGTTCCCTTATCAATTATTGTTCCATGTATTTGTTGGGGTAAAAATATAATTGAGTTGCAAACTTTCACTATTAAATTCTTAAAACTTTTTTCGTTTCGGGAAACCGTCACGGGAACAGATAAAGCGAGATATTTGCAAGAATCATTCTTGCCATTGAGATGAATTGTCAATTAGCACAAGCGCAATGTATACCTACTGATAATTGGTATTTGGAACTAAAATATGTGTCCGTTGATCCACTGACATGCTATTCCCGTTTGCTATCCGACTTTTTTTCCTATCAATTTATTGCTGTATTTGCCTTTTCTTTGTTTCCTATTTCTTCCTCTCCAATTGCTAAGGTGCAATAAGTGCAATTTTTAGATGCAATAAAAGCAAATGTTGGGTGCAATATGAGCAATTTTTAGGTGCACTAAGAGCAATTTTTAGGAGCTATAATTGCAATATTTTAAGCGCGATAAACAGTTACATACACTTGGAATTTTAATTAGGGTTTGATTTAGCTCAAAACATTTTTCTCTACAGCTGCTCCCTTGTTTCCAACCACAAGCTACCTACTCTTCCGATAACGGTAAACTTTAGCACAGTCCTTATCTGAAAATTTTCACATAATAGGTGCGAATTCTCGAACACATGCTTTTAGCTTTTCAGCTGAATACAATCTAACGAAACTAAGAAACAACTTCGAAAATCAATAGACCGAATGTTTTATTCATTATCGATGCCTGGACCCATATAGTTCATGACTTGGAAGTGTGAGAATACATTCCAATCAGGACCCGGGCAAATAGGAGTAAACGGGGCCCATGTGGGTTTTGCCCCCCCCCCCCCATCGTGTTTACAATCTGGGCCAAGATATTGACCATATCTCATTTTAGCTTGGTTCCATGTGACTGCAAAGTGGAGCCAATGAGAAACTTGTTACATCAGAATATTTCATATGGAAACTGCCTAGGGCCAACGTGATAAAATCACTAACACTGTAGTTATAAGCAGCCACATTAGCCTAATATGATCTGTAACAACCTTACTGGGTACACTGTGGTAGTGACAGCTACGTGGAAGCCCCGTTATACCTAAAAAAAATCCCATGAGGCTCCGTGATACTGTAGCTCGGGCCAGTACATTTTCGTTCCGTGGAGAGTAGCTGCTTAAAACCGAGAGAGTATCAGTGGTACGCTACTGTTCTCTATCTAAAGCAAACAGAGGTCTAGGTATTGTAATCATGCAAAAGCCGGGCTACCACAATCTGAAAAAAGGTTACCGTAACCCCATAAGTGGTTGTGAGAGCGCCATCTAGCGACGAGCGGAGGATGCTCAACGATATTGAAATTCCGTTTTAGTTGAAATTTTGTCAATGGAATTCCAAGTAACTGATCTGATATACATATTCTGGTGTAGGAAGTTTATTTGTTTCGTAGTTGAATGAATTTAGTGCTCCTTTTATTGAAAATAGACTTTTGTGTGCGGTGACCTTCATCACCGTAACCCGTGTCGCAGCTGTGATTGCGACACGAGTTGTGACAGGCTGGGTCACCGGTGTAGCACCGGTAACCTAGATATCCTAATTACAACACGCATCAGGGTTACGTGCACACGGATGAATGTATGGTTGGTCAAATGAAATCGCAAGAAGAGTAATATTACGGATCATCAATTGTAAATTTTCCAATAGTCGGCGCATGATTTTCTAGCACTTGCCTATCCTCAAAATAATTGTAATGGAACTCGATTCAGCTGCAACTTATGGTGACAGCGGGCAATTCTCAAGCTGAATTTTTCCTATATCTGAGAATGTTTAATTTCCACATGAGTCAAAAACAGTGAAAAATGCCAGACTTTCCCGTACAGTAGCCGATAAGCTCCAAGGAAACTTTTAAATAAGAAGACAGTAAATTCATAATTATAGTGCATAAAAACGTCTAAGGCTTAGCAAACTAGTTTTCTTGTACATTAGCAGATAAATTTAAAACTATTTAAGGTAATTTTAAGAGAGTAAGTTCGTAATTGGTGCGCACAGCTGCCCTTCGAAGCAAAACACTAACAATTTTACTGAAAATCTGTTTCAAATTTAAAAATCAAAATGCGGATAATTCCAAGAAAATTTCTATCAGTAAAACAGAAATTCTAATGGTGGAGAAGGATATTTCGAGAAAAGCAATCGTCCTCTCTCTCTCCTTAATCAATTTCATTGTCACAAAATTTAGCAGTAACGTTAGGCCAAATGCATTTAATTTGATATGTATTTATTGTAGGTTAAATCTGAACACGTGATATGGTCATCAGTCACATTCAATGGTGTGACGTATTCCTTTTTAGATTTGATAACGTTATATATTATATCATATTCGGTAGCGATGATAACCGCGTAAGTCAAATTCGACAGCGAGAATAACAGTATAAGTAAAGTTCGATAACGAGAATAACCGAATGGGTCGAATTTGATAGCGAGAATAACCGTACAAGACAAACTCAATAGCAAGGATGAAATCGTAAGTCAAATTTGATGACGAGGATAACCGCGACAGTCGAATTCGATAACAAGGATAACTGCGTTAGGCGTAAGTCTCATTCGAAAAGGGCGGATGACCGTGTAAGTCGAATTCGATAACGAGGATAACTGGAAGTCAAGTAATGATGAAATAACATGCATGAAGCCACAGAAAAATCCATGATTAAATCTAACTGTAAGAATTATTATAAAAATTACCTGCCTGAGAACGGTCATAATATGATCAACAATAAAGTTACAATCCTTCGTGAATCATTGATTTCAAACTCACAGTGTAAATTTATTTTATAATAATCATTGTTCATACAAAACCCACTATGAGTGCACACTTAGGAACATCACAGAGCAAATTAATTATACAGAAGTACAAGAGTCGAATTCCACATCCTTCGGATGAATCCAAAGCCACTTGCATTAATGCCTAGTGTAAAACGAATTTCTTATGCATATCTACAGCTTCTTGAGATAGAATTAACATATTATAAAATACGACAAGAAGCATATATGTGTGCATAAAGAAAGAGTCAAATCAGAGACGCGAACTGGGTACTTTCAGCTTACCACACTATATCCCTCTAACCACTAGACCGCCACAGCATAAAAGCAACACAAGCACACCAGGTGCGCTTGGGTCCGCACTGAGAGAGAAAAAGATAGATACGTACAGACAATATATATACTGTATATGGTATATATCCCACTGACCACTCGTCGCATATCGTCCCTGTTTGAAGTTTATTTTAGAAAATGACTAACGTTGAATCCGTCGAAGATTCAACAGCTAACTTTATTGAAGGTACGATCCTTTTACAGGAACTTGCACCCAATTAGAGGGCAAAAGATAATGGCAGACTCCAACTGCAACCCTCGATATACCCCACATTCAAAGTTTAGCTTGAATTCTATATATACTGTATGTATACATAGTTCTAAAAAAGTACTTACGTGAAATCCGTCGTAAGTCCAGGAGCCAAACTTCATGACGCAAGTTTGCTCGTCGAAAGGAAAGTACTCGACATCGATCTCACAGCTGGACTTGTAAATGGCAGGAGGCTTCCACTCAACGAGGCCATTGTACTGTAGCGTTGCTTTGGTCGAGAGTGTTACTTCGAAATTGCCGTCCGCACTGTGGGAGAGAAATGAGAGTTGCTTAGTAAGTGGAAAAGTTGGTAATGTTGCTACCATGTACGGGAGAAAGTGTTGCAGATAATGTACGCAGAGAAATGAGACTTGGTTAGTACTGGGGATAGTTGGTAAATGTTGCTACCTAGTACGCAGGAAAGTAGATCTAAATGCTGCAGATAATGTGCAAAGAGAAATGAGACGGGTTTAATACAAGGAAAAGTAGGCAAATGTTCCTACCTAGTACGAAGTCTACTGTTGTTACATGCTACAGATAATGGACGTAGAGAAATCAGAATTGTTGAGTACGAGAGAAAGTTTATAACTGTTGTGACCTAGCACATAGGAAAATGTTGTTAAATGCCGCTGATAATGTTCCTACAGAAATGAGACTGGCTTAATACCAAGAAAAGTTGGTACGTAAATGTAGCTACCTAGTACGGTGAACGGTGTTGTTAAATGCTGCAGATAATGTACACAGGGAATTGAGACTCGTTTACTTAGGGAAAATGTTGTTAGCTGCTGCAAAAATACGTTGTGTGAAACTACGATTTCTTTCGCACGAGGGAAACATATTAGGACTCTGGAACCTAATAAACAGGAGAGTGTTAAATGTTAGCGAAATCAAACTTGCTTTCTACAAGTGAAAGATGTTAGACGCTGCAACCTAATACGGAGGAAAGGGTTGGAGGAACAGAAGGCCTGCTTTATTAGTTGCTTAGTGCGATGGAAGATGATAACTTTTGCTACCCGATACAAAGAAATGCGAAGTGAATCAGGCTTTCTTAGTATGGGAGTAAGTTATGGAATCTGCAAACGATTACTTAGAAAAGTAATGTTAAATATATTTAAATAATATGTGCAGGGATCATACACTCATTGAAAGTACTAGAGAAAGTTACTAGATGCTGTAACCTGGCTGATGGGAAATTATTGTTAAATGTTGCTACCAAAATGTGAAGAGGTAACAGACTTGCTTGTGACAAACGGAATTGATTAAATGCTAACAATCTGCTGAAGCTCATTCTTATTTGCCGAATAATAGATAAACTATTTTAACTATAGCGCCTCTAAACGCAGTCTATTGTTTAATAGTAAACTGCTACTACCATTACATACAAAACATGAACACATTACACGAATAAAAGTGTATATTATAGAATGAGAACAATACAAGTTTTGTAGAAAGTTTTACAGTAAACCCTCATGGTGGTTGAGAAGTAAAAAAGGACTAAAACTCACTGGAAACAACTTGAAATAAAGGTGAAAATTTGTTGCTAAATCCAATACGGGAACTAGAGTCCACACTTGAATCCCCAGCTCAAAACATAATACAACCTCCACGACCAGAGTCAGAGATGTACTGAATAAGTATTGCTCACGTGGTGCGCGTACAAGAGTATAGCCTAAAGCTGTTGCCTATACAGCATCGCTTTTACTTCCATCAGGCTGAAACTACTTGAAATTTGCTTTTTGTAAAGCACAGCATCAGGACGAATTGAAGCTTACTCATTGTAGAGCACAACATCAGGACGCCTTGAAACTTACTCATTGTAGAGCACAATATCAGGACGTCTTGAAACTTACTCATTGTAGAGCACAACATCAGGACGCCTTGAAACTTACTCATTGTAGAGCACATCAGGACGCCTTGAAACTTACTTATTGTAGAGCCCAGCAGGACGCCTTGAAACTTACCTGTTGTTGAGCAGAGCATCAGGACGCCTTCAAACTTATTTACTTTAGAGCACAGCATCTGGGCGCCTTGCAACTTACTTATTGTAGAGCACAATGTCAGGACGCCTTGCAACTTACTTATTGTAGAGCACAATGTCAAGGCGCCTTGCAACTTACAAAATGTAGAGCACAATGTCAAGGCGCCTTGCAACTTACTTATTGTAGAGCACAATGTTAAGGCGCCTTGCAACTTACTTATTGTAGAGCACAATGTCAAGGCGCCTTGCAACTTACTTATTGTAGAGCACAATGTCAAGGCGCCTTGCAACTTACTTATTGTAGAGCACAATGTCAGGACGCCTTGCAACTTACTTATTGTAGAGCACAATGTCAGGACGCCTTGCAACTTACTTATTGTAGAGCACAATGTCAGGGCGCCTTGCAACTTACTTATTGTAGAGCACAATGTCAAGACGCCTTGCAACTTACTTATTGTAGAGCACAACATCTGAGCGCCTTCCAACTTACTTATTGTAGAGCACAACATCAGGGCGCCTTGCAACTTACTTATTGTAGAGCACAATGTCAGGGCGCCTTGCAACTTACTTATTGTAGAGCACAATGTCAAGACGCCTTGCAACTTACTTATTGTAGAGCACAATGTCAGGGCGCCAAATGTGATCAGATGGCACGTGAAGCATCTCCACATTTCCGTACTCCTTTGGCTCCCAGATAAGTTTGTAATCGTACCA
>LQNS02278070.1:22871329-22881973 GCA_001587735.2 Parhyale hawaiensis
AGTGTTTTATTTGGTTCGGTATTCCACTGAGGCTCTCATCCCTGAAATTATAGTGTTTTATTTGGTTCGGTATTCCACTGAGGCTCTCATCCCTGAAATTATAGTGTTTTATTTGGTTCAGTATTCCACTGAGGCTCTCATCCCTGAAATTATAGTGTTTTATTTGGTTCGGTAGTCCGTTAAGGCTCACGGCCCTGAAATTATAGTGTTTTATATTTTTATATAGTTCAGTAGTCCGTTCAGGCTCACATCCCTGAAATTATAGTTTTTCATTTAGTTTGGTAGTCAATGGAGCTCACATCCCTGAAATTATAGGATTTTATTTGGTTCGGCATTCCATTGAGGCTCTCGTCCCTGAAATTAAAGTGTTTTATATGGTTCAGTAGTCCGTTTAGGCTCACATCAATGGAATTATAAAGTTTCATTTGGTTCGGTAGTCCGTTTAGGCTCAAATCCCCGAAATTATAGTATTTTATATGGTTCATTAGTTCGTTTAGGCTCACATCAATGGAATTATGTTTCATTTGGTTCGGTAGTCCGTTTAGGCTCACATCCCTGAAATTATAGGGTTTCATTTGGTTCGGTAGTCCATTGAGGCTTACAACCCTTAACGTATGGGGTTTTATTTGGCTTAGTAATCCATTTAGAAGGGTTTCATTTCTTAAGCAGTCTGTGATACACTAGTACATGGTGCCTTAGGAACTATTTAGGATGAAACGTACTGTTGTGTCTCTCAACGCAGGAACACGTTAAGTGCGGCACTTCTGAGTAGACGATCGTCAAAATAAAAGAAACTGTTCACTGATGTACACCATTCTTTCTCTGGGCGAAAGCTAATATACATCTTGTGTATTTTACACAGCGTAATAGTTTCGAAGAGAAAATAATTAGCTCCGTTTAGTGTATCGCGCTTGACTAGAGGTGTATTTAGTCTGCCACACTGGAGAAAAATTTTGGCGTCTATCGATGCACTTAGATGCATCAGAATTACAATCATTTTTCTCCCAAAATCGCAACACACAAGTGCATCAACATGACACACTTTAACCATCTCTGTTGTAATTAAAAAAAAATAATTGTGTATAATCTTGCATACAGTAAATGTTCATTACAAAGTATTCCGTTTGCGCTATTTGTCAAATTTAGAAGATCAGATATTGAAGAAAAAGCGAAGCCAGCGCTGAGAATCGATGTCAGCCTGGAATAAATTTTCCATTCTTCGGCAACACAGACTTCAACTCCTCACTTGTGCATTACAAGTTAGGTGTGTCCACGAGATAACAATGATTATTATCACAATCGTAAAGTTAGTCAAAGTGCGTCATTATGAAGCATATAGAGGGCTCATGATGAACTTGGCACGTTGATGATGCACTTATGTGTTTCGGTTTGGGGATAAAGCCAATGATGTACCAAGATGCATCAAAAACCGATCAAATGCATTTAATGCTGGTCTTCCGTATCGGTTCTCTAGTTTAATTGATATAAAGTAATAAATAGAAGTCGACTAATATAAAATTTTAACGTTTGGGGATGAAAAATACCATCTTCAGAGGAAAGAAGAAAAAACATAAGCTAAGGTTTTTTTTTTCCATTTTTCTGAAGATTAGATGTTTTATCACGAAACGTTAAAATTTTATATTAGTCGACTTCTATTTATTACTTTATATTTGCCTTCGTATAGATTTTTAAATGATGTAGGCTCACTCGAAGGATAAAAAGTAAAACCAATGTCGTAATTAAAAACATTTTTGCAAATATTTCGCATTAAACTGAATCCATCATTAGTACACTGGAAACACAAGGATAAGATTATCCAGTAACATAAATTCACGGAAATTAAAGACATGCAAATCATCTGTAATGTGTCAATACCTAGTTCATGTAAATCCAATTTAATTCTGTCGAAATAGTAAGACAAGAGGGTCCTTCTATCGGCGTACTGAATCACCCAAAGTGCTGTTGCCTTCGTCAGTTGTTTATAAATACGTACGTGGGAGTGGCCAGCTCTCTTACATTGGTAGTACTGTACTGCAAATGTTCATGCAATGTGTACAGCATAACGGGGTCTCCGGTCGAACTGGAGTAGTGCTAAACAAACCTGTTCAATCTTCCATTAGGAGTCATAGCAAGGAAGCGAATCATCGATGAAGAATTTCTGATTTTTCTGTCATAGATACAAAAGGTAGTAGCAAAGAACTTAGGGTATTATAATCAATGTACATCAACCGTGAAAAACATCTCTAAATACTCAAACATCGGCAGTCCCGTTAAAAATTTTAGGTTAGGCTCATGATTCAATATTATTACTACATTTTATCTCGTTTTCTATTTCATGTGGCTAAAAATATTTATCCTTGTATCTCCAGTGTACTGATGATGGATTAAACGTAATCCGAAAAGTTTGCATAAATAAAGTACCAGTTCGTACAATTTAAATATCATTTTCTACTCAATAAATCTCACCTTGCTCACGTTAAGTACTAAATAGTACATATTAAATATCAATTCACACGCATTCAGTATCACTGCCCGCACATCAAATACCACTGCTCACACGTTAAATTCCACTGCGCACGCACACAGTAAGTAGCACTGCAGACATATTAAATATCACTGCGCACACAGTAAATATCTATTTTTGCACATTGAGTACCAAAATCCGTAGCACTAGCAGTAGTTAAACGGTAACCAATTCATCCTTTAGGCTCTATTAGAATTTGGTGTCGAGTTACAGCCTTAGCAGCGCCGCGCTAGCTGCAAGTAAATGTGCTGGCACACCGGAAGCAGTTGAGCTGGCAGGCAGGCGGGCAGGCTGGCAAGCAGGCAGTGTATTATAGAAAGTGCGAAGTGCGAAAGTGCAGTGTTGCCAATCTAGCATTATTATGTTCGAATTAGCATTCTGAGAGGCTTAGCATCCAAAAAATGGCTTCGCATTTAGCAGGAAAAAAACAAGAATTTAATGCTATGAACACAACGTAAGGCACAATTGCGATAAAATGATCCTTCGTTGATTTTTGCAGCATTGCAGGGAAGTTGTAACTCTGCCGACAGTACAAAACGTGTATTAAATTCGTTTATTGTGAGACAGATAGAGTTATCGCCTTTGCGTCACTTGTTTGTGCATGAGCTATTCAGTGCAATGCCATATCTATTACGTTATGATCCTTATTCTTAGTGGCTGTTAAACTTCTAAAGTAATTCAGCATATTCTATGCCTCGCAATGAGTAAAGATAAAGCGAAGTACCCTCAAAAGTCCAACAAAAATCACAAACTCGCCAGTCGATGTCAGAGTACTTCTTTTACGAGTTATATACGTTGTTGAAAAAAGATGAAACAACTAAGGTGGAAGTCAAGTCAGCCATGTATATTTACTGCCATGCAACATTCAATTCCTGTCATCGTCTGGACGACTTGTGCAAAAATACCAAGTACGATAGTAAAGCGGTGATACATCGCACTATGTGTGCAAACGTAGTGGAGAATGTTACAGTTTCTTATGCGAATGAAAATTTAACTACTGATAGCAAATTTAGCTTGTAAATGAATGAAAATAATGATGTCACGGCTTAAAATCATTAGCTTTTTTTGTAGTTCCGGAGGAAGCCAATTTAAGGATGTGGCAGCATAAGCTTTAAAACTAATTTTACTCCATTCGAATGCCAAAGTCGAACGTTATTCAGCAGCATGAACGCCGTGGAAAATTAGGTTAGAAACAAAATGTAACAGCCTATGCTATCAGCTATTCTTACAGTAAACTATGGCTTAAAGAGGCATCGCAAATGTTACACAAGCTTCACGCTGCTAAGAGGTACCATCTACAAAATTGGATTGATGAATTTCTATCACGAGATGACCATAGCCCCCGTACAGAATGCACAGCTTGTCTGTCAATTATGATGAAATTGCATTGGAACTGTAATTCAGCAAGATCGGTGAATCATAGTCTTTTCCCTCTTTCATTGTAACTACAGTAGATACTGTTGTATTTTTTCTGCAGCGATGTAACAGAAAAGTCCAAATTTCATTTGGCAACACTAAACAGCAGTGCACACCTGACGCAGAACCTCTGCGATCAACGTCCTGATGGACTCTGGTCGCAGTTTTGCGGTCATGCGATGCAACTCAGAGTTAGTTAGTTAGTGATAGTTAGGAAGTTCAAGCTTCCATTTCCGAGCAAAACGATATCACAGAGGAAAGAGCAAGGGACATAGAGTATGATAGTATGCCAAGAGAAACGGGGAACCCATGCACGAAGGTATTCCCACACAGGATCAACGCGCATGGGAACAGCAAGTCGGGAAAGAAGAGGAAGAACAGAATAAAGCATGAGCAAGTAGGAGTATGCAATGTGGAAAGAAGCAAAGTGGGCACGAAACAGAGAACGTTTCGAAGGCCTAGCAAATGGCTGAGGTAATCTACATGGGACCCCTGGGGTTGCCTGGCCCCATAGCATAGGATGGACGAACCTAAACTACGCAACTCAGAGTTTTTCAGATTCCCAAATGTGAGTTCTTGATTTCCCCAGATCTTCAGAAAATTCCGTAGATCCAGATAGTTATAAAAGAATACAAATGAAAACTTCAGGATTATATCAAAGTATGTGGTAACAGGTAACAGTTAATTAGTTACGTAATTCTTAAGTATTAGGCTTGGAAAAATTCCTCAAATTGGTCTGAAAATTCCTGGAACCCACTCAAATTCCCAAGATCTGGAGTAAATTCCCAAAGTGTGGCAGCCTTGGATCGCCCGTCTGGCGAGGCGCACAGCAGTAGTTGGATCAAGAATCGGTCGCACCGCCCGCCGCCAGCGCTGGCTGCTCTGGACGGCAGCTGTCTGCTAAACTGCCGCTGTCGGTGTACACGCTCCAATGTATTCCGTGCTTCCCAGAAACCGCCAGCCTACCTACCTGTCAGCTTCTCGCTGAATTGCGTATGGTGTGCCAGCGCCCTAAGCCGTATAAGGGTTTAAGAAAATGCTACCGTGGAGCTATCCTTGGCGCGCATAGCTATCGTGGGGGTACTTACCTTAGGGTAGGGGGTGGGAGGTCGTTGAATCTTCTATTTCGGCGCCGTAGTTCATAGTGACCTGCCATCGGCTGCAGCTGTACTAACTCCCCTGGGGCCAGTTGGCCCATGTTTGCCGGACTAGCCAGTGAGTGTGGGTTTCCCATTGGAGGGTGCAGTCAAAGTTGACTTTGCCTTTATTCGGCAACTACGGCGAAACAAATCGCCATAATTGCACATTACCACCAGCCGAAGCTGCGCTACTCTAATCGTGCCAGCTTGGTACTGCCTTTTGCGGCGCCAAAACGACTCCTTACGGCTGCTTGCATTGTGTGCGGCTATTTACTGCCATGTGCCGACTTCAAAACGGCTCTGGTGGTTTTCACTTGGGCGAGCCAACTTGATCACGTTTCAATTTGTGACATTCCAAGGAAAATCAATTATTGATTAGAGCATCACAACGATAGCCGTAACCCGGATCGTTGAGTACGTTAGATCTACTCTGTCGTTGCGGTGATGCAATATCTTGTCTTAATTAATCAGGATTTAGATGCAGTTTAAGTAGTGGAAAAACGAAGACATAGTACAAGAATCCAGCAATAGATTTGCAAGTGTTTGCTTTTCAAAAAAGTTCCAAGTTGTTGATATGCTGATTCAAAATGAAAACAATTGCCCAAATTCGTCAAATCGAAAGCATTCTATCTGGTATAATCATAATCCACTATTAAATATTTATTGCTTTTCAAACCTCCCCCATTCAGTGCACTCAATCCGGGTTATTCCTAAATTGGATTACAATGTTACATCCGCCTCCTTGAACCCTGTCCTTTGGGCCCCTTCGGCTCCGTTCATTTATCGTGCTCCTACGGGTGATTCTTGTGCTGTTCTTCTTTTCCATCATGCTGTTCCTGCGGGGAGGCTCCCTCGTGTGTTCCACATTTCTTTAGAAAATCTCTGTGTCCTTTCTCTCTTTCTCTTTGTAGCTCGAAGTGCGGGCTGTAAGAGGGGAGGCTTGGACTGGGGGTGTGGTGAGATGTGTGAGATTAAGTTGTAGCGGCCCCTGAACAATGCTCATCTTTTAGTATGCTCTTGGATCGCTTGCAGTGCGTCTCATTGTACCATCATCATTTCCATGTACGTATGATGTGGGACCTGAGTTGTTTGAAATTAATTTCTGCTGTCCATCTAACTGTAATTTGCAATTGATTACGCTGTTTAGAATAGTTCATATTCTTATAAATGGCAACTCAGCATGGTTGAGCTTTAGTTATTTTTCTCTCTCTTTTCTTGAGTCAGTGTTAATTTGTGAGAAGTACCGTATGATCTGAATACAAGTTTGTAACTTGCCGCAGCCCGAATAGCTTAATTAGCTACCTATGGGCAAGGAACGTGGTCCTGCCGAAAGTACGGCTGTTAACTTCTTATTTTCATTCTTGTCATGTTCTATGTGCCTCGATTTCATAAAATTATTATTATCTCAACCTATTAAAATCTGGTAAATGCAGTACACTCGATTGGATATTATCATAATTTGAAGTAAATCAGTACATTGCCAGTAGGTCAAAATCTGCAAAATCTAGTGCTCTTGATCGAGAAGAATCGCGGTGCGGATTTTAAAATAACTGGTACAACCCACCACTGTCTATCAAATCGAATGCACTGCATCGGGTTTAATTCCTACCCGATTCCCTAACAAACTTTTTGGCCACTCCGGAAGCTGAACTTGGTAAGCAGCCTCTGGGACGGCCAAAATTTCTGTTTGGGATCCATTAAAATAGACAAATTGAAGAGCTCAAGTACCATGAGCGAAATGCATTCATTTTTCAACCTATGTCTAATACGCACCTGCTCAACCCACAGGTTGGTTGTCATGATCTGGTTCTTCAGATTCTGAAAAAAAAAGGAAAAAACATAAATTAGAAATTTGAAATACAGAATAGTTTTGGTGGAAAGAATGTAGTAATAGGTACTTTTCGTCATTACAAAATTCAAGTCACAGCAAAAACAAACACTCTAGTAAATGCAACTTGGCCTCAGAAAATTCAACAATCAATTAACTGATATCGTCATCAGCGTATTTTTTTTTTCTTATAATTCAAGTGTCAATGCTAACAAGCATTGCAATATGCTCACTTTAATCTCAGAATTATAGGCTGCCAGCAAAAACAAACATCTCAATATACTAAAAATACATTAAAATTGAACAGATGCAAATTTCTAAACTGTGTCCTGTTCTCTTGGTAGATTCAGCACTGAGGCGATACATCCTCTCTTCTGCTTTCATAAAATTAAACTTAACTAAAACACAATTATCTTTTAAAAGGAAGGCTTGGTTTACAGCATAGAAGTATACAGCTGAGGGGAAACACATCATCTAACATAGGTCCTTCTATCCCAGCAGAATAAAACTGTGGTGAAACACACCATTTAGCATAGGTCCAACTCTATCAGAAGAGCAACACTGAGGTGAAACACATCATTTCATCTAGGTCCTTCTCCCTCAGAAAATTAACACTGAGATGAAACAAATCTTTCAACATGGCAATTTAACTCTCGCAAGATTAAACACTAAACTGAAACAAATCCCTTAGCTTGTGTATGCCTTCGTTTTCCCTGCTTCAGAATGCGCCATTTCCTCTGCAATTTCTAGAAGAACACAAATGTTGTAAATAAAAACGTGTCGAAATGCGCTTCAGTGTCGAAGCCACCGATATTACGACTGGTAGTAAAGGTTTGGCTTGCAGTGCTTCAAGCTGTAAAACTGAGCTGCCTGTCGGCATTGCAAAATATAAACTAAAGAAAAGTTTTTCTTTTGGTTTTTATGCGCGTTCTGACTTGGAGTGGTAAATTTTCCTTGAGAAACCGAGGCAGGAAATACGTTAAGGAATAGTGAAATTTGTTAACGCGTGTTCTGACTTGGAGTAAAGAATTTTCCGTGCAAAATGTAGGCTGAAAATATGCTAAGAAACACTGGAATTTGTTAATGAGTATGCTGACTACGGGAAATGAACATTTCTTAAGAAACAAAGATAGGATATAATGTTAAGAAATAGTTAAATTTGTTAATGGGTGTTCTGACTTTGAGTAGTGAATTTTCTTTGAAAGAATATTATCTAAGGAAATTTGAAGGTTACTGACGTGTCTATGGAGTTGGGATAGTAGATTTTTCTTAGGAAATGTAGACAGGAAATAACATTATTAGGGACAGGTGAAGTTTACCATGAGTGCCTTATATTCGTCTGGTTCTATTTTCTTGAAAGCAGAAGTTTGTAAATGTTGGGAAAGCAAATCTTGAAGTATGGTGAAGATCTTTTTGTGCGAGTGCTAACATTCTGTAGATTTTTCTTTTTTTTGAAAAGCATTTTGAGAATAGCTAGTGAGGATATTTCAATTCCAGTACGTGCAGAACTACGGGGGAGCCTTCCCTTAGAATACAGACTGTACAGGTTATAAGTGTTACATACGTTCGCGTAAGAAGATGTTCCGCCGAAAAAGATTAACTGTTTCCCCAAGTAATTTGTTTTTTGCGTAAAGAAAATGCAAGTGGGGCTCCTGAGTAGATTATTTGTAAATGGGTCTCAAAACTCGTACCCTTGGAACTTTCACTAGGTACTTAACTCATTTTCTTCCAACTTAGTGCTTTGTGTCTAATTTTATCAAAGAGAGAATAAGAAAAAGGAAGCAAAAGCAGGAATAAGTGAATGCACCTTCACTTAAGCAAAGAATGTATCCGCGCAGTCACAGAAGGCTGCCCGAGCAAAATTTTCTCAAATTAAGAAAATGCGCATAAAATTGACAACTGCTTACTGTAATTAATTGGAACAAAATGTACGACGTGTATTAGATGACCGAGTAGCGTTTTCCGTGTAAGAGCACTGACTGTATGTTTAGGCAGCACGTCGGTCGAAAGCATTGATAGAATTGTGACACGGATATTGATTGAAGGGCAGAAAACTAACTTAGAAAACAAGTAAGCAGCGCCTTGGTTCAGGATAAATAACTATAGGCAATTTTCGTCATGGTTGAGCTCGGTTTATGTAATCCCTAATTTCGCTTTAAAATATTCAGTTAAAGGTGTTCGATTTCAATACTTAGGAATTCGTTCTAGGCGCATATTCTTGGAACACTACTGTTTACTTGTTGAAGGGTGGAAATCCACAACCCTCAGCAGAGCGCAACCACGCGCAAATAGAGCCTGCCAGGCACTGAGGTCCGGCCCGACAACTTGCTCAGTGGGTGTGGATATGAGGAATAGAGCGATATTCCGTGGCCTATACTGCGTCGCTATCGCTTCGTGAAGTATGATGAAGAACAGCCACTTGGGCACAGGCGGAAAAGGTACTGAAAGTACGGACCATCATCATCATAGTTTTATACATGTGTATGCAACGCACAGGTTTATGGAACACGCAGGTGTACACATCACACAGGTGTATACAACATACAGGTGTACGCAACACACAGGTGTATGCAACATACAGGTGTACACAACACACAGGTGTATACAACATACAGGTGTACGCAACACACAGGTGTATGCAACATACAGGTGTACACAACACACAGGTGCATACAACACACAGGTGCATATAACACACAGGTGTATACAACACACAAGTATATACAAAACACCGAAGTATACAATACACAAGTGTATACAACACACAGAAGTATACAATACACAAGTGAATCTAACACACAGGTGTATTCAATACACAACTGTATGCAACTCACATCACACCCGCGTTATACATCACTCCCTCACACTGGTGTTCTCCATCACGGCCTCTTGGTATAGTTCATCACACCTCAAACTGGTAATATACAACTATCACACTGATATCATACCTATATCAAACCCTCACATCGGAGTTATACTGTACATCACCCATTCACAGCATTGTTATACATCACACCCTCACACCTGTACCATACATCCTACCCTCACACCGGTGTTATATATCACACTCTCACACCTGTGCCATACATCCTACCCTCACACCGGTGTCATACATCACATCCTCACACTGATGTCATACATTACACCCTCACGCCGGTGTTATACATCACATCCTCACACCTGTGCCATACATCCTACCCTCACAACGGTGTTATACATCACATCCTCACACTGATGTCATACATTACACCCTCACGCCGGTGTTTTACCTGTATCACACCCGTGTTCTACATCACACCCTCACGCCGGTGTTATACAATACACCCTTACACCTGTGCCATATGTGCATCTTACCTTTAGACTGGTGTCGTACATCACACCCACACACCGGTGTCGTACATCACACCCTCATACTGGTATTATAGCTACATCACACACTCACTGCTGTGCCTGTCTCATACTGTACATCACACCTTCACCGCGATGTCACACATCACACCCTCACACCGGCGTGTACAACACACCGTCATGTAGACCCCCCCCGCCCGAGTCCCCCAACACCACGGCCGGGGTATGTCGCGCACCCAACCAGCCCATAAGTCTTCATGTTGCCGACATGTATGCAAATGGTCTTCCGTAATCTGCACAGGGCGTCTTCGTGTAAACGCCTCTCTCAAAATACCAAAAGATGGCGGTCGACATTCACGGATTTAGGCGAGGCCGGAGTTAGACTCTGC